>VWZS01005076.1:1482601-1690042 GCA_013397075.1 Rhabdornis inornatus
AGATAGATATTAAAAAAAAAAAAATATATATATATAGTGGTGGCCAACAGCTGGCCTGAAGGCCTCACAGTTATAATTAATCCCAATTTTATAACTGAAAGGTAACTAATTATATAACTACCTTAATTATATAACTGTATGTGGGAAAGTCCTTAGGAAATTTAAACCAATAAGGAAAGCATAACTACTCCCTGACTTTTGACATACACAAAGGCAAACAATCCATGAGTTTCTTTCCAGCACACATCTACCACTAGAGGAAAAACTCAGTTTAACTGCTCAAACTGGTGGTATTTCAAACCCTTGCTCTACATCTCCCCACCCCTGAGAAAAGCCACACAATGCCATCAAGAGAGAAGTGGTTATTTTCCACAAAATTATCCAAATTTTCCAAAACACCCAGTTCTTCTCAGCTGGCAGCACAGAAAGAAAGGCTGCCTACATTTTTCTGACAGTTTTTAAGAAGGAATTCACAGTTTAGGGTCCCAAAATAACTTTAATCCCATGCACATTAAAAAAAAATCCCAAAGCTATGACAACATAGGAGAGTTAGCAAGAGATCAGCAAATTTTGTTTGATGCATTTTCACAAGAGAATACATTGCTATATAAAATTCAATACAGCCAGCTCTCCATTTATAAACCATAAGCAAAGCCATGAAGATTAGATTACTTTTTCCCTCCCTTTTATTTAAAGCTGAGATTCCCATGTTTCCAGGAGCTCAGATTTCAGTAAAAACAGCGAGCAGTGCTAGACTGCCATCCCTGCAATCAGCTTAAGTGCAGAAACGTGCAGCAATGCAGCCCCAGGCTCCTCTTCCTCTGTTCTCTTAAGCTCATTTCTGTGCCTGCCTGCTGCCTTTTGCAAAAGTTCAATTATTGCCCCAAGCCCTGAGTGCACAAATAGCCATGGTGTGTCCTGGGTACCCACAAACACAACCTCACACTCATCTCCTCAACAAAAGAGATTCAGCCCCATCTTGCAGGAGACCAGGTAAAGCACCACCAGCTGAAACGACTTGCTCGAGGTCACAGAACTAAAATTGCCAAGCCAGGGCTGGAGTCCACTTCATGTATAACCCAGCCCAGTGCTCCTGCCAGCTGATATCTCTGGTCTGGTGTCACTGAAGTGCTGTGCTTTCTCTAACTGCAGTCATTTTGAAATGCAGATAAACAGCTATAAAAAGATCCATACTAAGAAAAGACGCGACCTTAAAATCTATTGGTTTTGATCAGAAGCATCCATATAAATTTTTCTGCAGTGGGAACCCACTAGATCCCACCTAATATTGTCACTGGTTGGCACTTGCATTCCCATTGGCTGGCAGAGCCCCTCAGTTCAGCAATTGATATGTAGGTGTTGGAGATTATTTGATATTTTCTGCTTCAACTTTGTGTCTTTAAATAAAACAATACTTCTCTTGATACCACTGAGATAGCTTCTCCAGGTAGTACACAGATAGGTAATGCTATCTAAAAACATTCTTCAGTCTTGGCATGAGATGATTTAACTGTATTTGTTAAAAGCAAGAAGGAAAAAATAAAATAAATTTTAAAAATAAAGCTGATTCCTTAGCCAGAAAAAAAAACCCCACGTGGATTTATTTTATGACTGTAGGCTCAAGTCATATTATTTTCATTGAAATTGTAATATATGATGGTACTAGAAGGAATTACTGCAAAAGGCTCAAATCCTAAATCAAGCCCTGCTCCAAATAAGGCCATTGGCAACATGAGGAAATCCTATGAAGATGTGTGACCCTGATGGATACACACACAGTGGAGAAGCTTTGGCCCTGCACCAGCACAGCACAGGTGACCAGGACTAAACTGCCTACAATTGTGTAATTGTCAAATATCATTACTCAGATTTTGAAACAGAATCTGCTGAGGCATCACAATTTTTCACATTTCATAAGAGCTGCACTGAAGACTTCATTTGCTCTAAGTGAATTCTGTTCATGTCATCAAGCCTGACTTTCTAGCCCTCTTCCATCTCTTTCTGTACACACAGTGTCATTAATCTCCAAAGCATCATCTACCATCCACATGTGCCCTGTAACACCACTATAATTAATTTAACTTAATTTCATCAGCCTGGCATAACTGAAATTTGAATTGCTGGAGGAAAAACTTGTGATTTAGTAACATTAAGTTTTTTGTCACCGTTGTTGAAATATTACATTGAAGATTTAGGATTTTTCTCCCAGAAACCTACAGAAATTCCCTGAATTTACATTACAGCACAACCTAAGCAGAAAAAAAATCCCAACACCCATTTACTTGTATTCATTGTCACAGGGCAAGTTTGGCAGTGGTTGAAAAGCTGCTTTAGTGGTTTCAAGGGGATCAGTTTCCCACATGGAAGAATCTTCTGGGAAAAAAAAGGTTCCTTTTTCTTCAGCTTCCCTCTACATATAAATAAAAACTACTTTGCAAGAGTCTGGCCCATACCACAGAACAAGGGGAGCCACCCAGTGCTAGACGTCATCACCTAGAGTATAATATTTGGGAAGCAAATCAGATCTTCCAGATATTTAATCCCATAGTATTTCAGTGGAGATTTGTACCTTATTTATCTTCTGACTAAAGCTCTACTCTTGGCACTAAGTAATACTTGAAAGCATATTTGTATTTCTAGAGCTGAGGCACAGCTGTATCCCAGTGGCTCCAGTGAGCACAGTGCACATGATATTGGAAGCTGTGCTCAGCTGAGCCCCACATGAGCACAGGTTATGTGATGGACAACAAGAGAAGAAAGTTGAGCTAACACAGAAAAACAGGTGCAGCATCCAATTCGGGCCAATTTTCCTATCTAAAAAAGCTTTTCAAGGGTCCTCAGGATAACTCTCATTGCTATTGCAAACATTGAGTCCTTGTAGGGAAGCAATGAGTTCCAACAGACCTCTCAGACAAAATTTACTCTTTATATTTTAAACTAACAAGCTGCAGAATAGGTGAAGTCCTTAACTGCACCTGAACAGCAGTCCTGGCAGAATATTGAGAAAACACTTCAAAAATTTTCAGGGCGGGGGGAAATGTGACTGCTGATTTAAAATCCCCTTTATGGCTACATTTATTGCCATTCTTATTGTAATGTCTAGGCTTGCTCTACTGCATGAGCCTCAGGCCTCTCTCCCCACCAATTTCAAACAGGGAATTTATTACCAGAAACGTGTGGCTTTTGCAAAAAAAAAAAAAAAAAGTAGACTCAGAACAGTGCTAACTGCAAGCAATCCTAAACACAGAATGCTCACAGCACAGCCTATTAAAAGCCAGCCCAACAGAGCTAATAAGCAACTATCCCACTGAAAACACCCAACATCATGTATTTGCTTTACAAAGCTGCAGATTATTTTCAAATCATCAATGTCATCACGTGTGGGAAAAAAAATCCTGATGTTTCACTGCTTACAACAGGTCCCCTCTGTGTGCATCTGGTGGAACCTTTATTGATGGGAGGTAGGGTGGATTTCCAGTCCACAGATTAGAAAGAGGAATAAATGATGCAGCATGCCATGGGAAAAGCTTCCTTTCAAGCCAGTGACAGCTGAAGCAGCCTGGCTTTGGTACCTTGAAGGGTCAGAGATGAAGTGGGGCCCCAGCAGCTGGAGAGAGTCCCAGAGCACTGGATGTTTTAACCTCTCCTCCACACTTCCAGCAGAGTGAGGCAGGAGGGGATAAAAGTGAGTGTGGAACGAGTCACTGTGCCTTGATGGTTCAGGACAGATTTGACACTGCCAGGACAGCCATAACAGCCTGAAATTGTGCCAGCTCTATGAGGAAGCACAGACCACACTCCATTCAGTGTCAGAAAGGAAACAGAACAGAGATGGGCTCTGGGCAGCAGCTATGGCAAAAGATAAAGAGTGTTCTGCATTCAGCTTTGAATCCAAGCTTTTTGCTTCCCTATCTTGCTGACAATTTGGATCCCACAAAATCAAGAGGATTTAATGCAATGTCTTACTATTGTAATTCTTTTTAATCAAAGAAATGAAATTTAAATTAATCCTTTCATACCTGCTATACTCCAACCAAGATAAAGCCATTTCTTTCAAGGCCTTCATGTCTGCTATGCCTTTACTCCTCCAGGACTAAACTTGAGACACCTATAAAACAAAATGGAGATTCTGGCACAGCTTCTGTTCATATTTAGCTTTACAGAGTTCAGAGGGGCTTTTTATTGGGGGGAAAAAAAATCAACATTAAGAACTGACACCGGGGCTGCTAATGTTTATAATACATCACTAACTTATTGTTAGATTCAACTTTTCCACTAGGCCTAGAGGGGCTTCTTTGCCATCCCACCCCCTCATCTGACCTCTTGGGTTCTGATTTCTCCCTCTCATTCTCTTCATTACACCCCTGCCTTGCCACAAAGCCACCTCTGCCTCCCTACTCCACCCCACGATCTTCCTGGCCACTCTGCACTTACACCTGGACCAGAACATCCAAATGGTGGGTCAAGGAAAGAAAGCAGCACTAAGTTCCTGGCTACAGAAAGGAAGACCCCCATGGGGAATAAAAAGCCAGTAACACCATCAATTGATTCTTTTTTCCAGCTATTCATTAAAACATGGCTATATTTAGCCTACTAATACCACACAGGCTCCACATATAAGCAGAAAATGTCATTCTTTCTGGTTTCAGTCTGGCTGGCATGAGCTTAAACTTGTGCAAACTGCATCACCCCAGAAATAACAATGCCATGACAACAGTTAAAGGAAAGGATCTAGAAAGCTTCATGTGGTGTCAGATCATAGCACAAGCTCAAGCCAAGAGAAATACCAGAGGAAGAAGTTGGACTGCCTCCTGATGCTGTTTATTTGTATAATTTGTATAATTAATTGTTGTCCCAGCCTCAAAAGGTGATGATGATGTTTGCAATCATGGTCCTTGAGAGCAGAGACCCCTCACTCCCTGCTTTGATTCTGAAGGAAAGTGCAGTTGTCTAAAACATGCCTAGTCCGGTTAATTGCAGCATCTTGGTCATGTCCTCACTATCCCACTGTGCCAGCCCCCATCCAACAACAAACCACACATCCTACTGGGTGCTTTGAGGTTTGGTGGTAACACAGGTGACTCAGGCTATTCCCCAAGTTTAAAAAGTCACCCAATAACTCCCCCTTGTCAGTGTATTAGATGGTTGTGCTACAAAACACTCAGAGTTATATCAGGACCCCAGAGAGCCCTGTACCTGGAAATCAGACTGGAACCAAATTACTTTCTCATAACACTGTCTTCTCTTATCTTTCCCCCCATGATAGGGAAAAGCACAGCCTGTTGTTCCTGTATTCCTTTGTGCTTTCCCAAACTTCTTTTGCAACCATTTCTTCTGGCAGGTGGCCCAGAGCAACCACAGAGTATCAGATACACCATTCACCCCTGGAGAAGACATTTAGGAAAGACTGAATCCCATGTCTAGAGGGGCAACAACCCTGTGGGTGTGAGCAGAGCCTGCCAAACAGACGGGCAAAGCACGGGCACCGAGAGACATTGCACAGACCTGAAGTCTGATGCTGCAGGCAGGATTCCCAGCCAAGCTCTCCCAAAAGGATCCCACCCCAGCTCAGCATGCTCTGCTCCAGGGGGTATCACCCTCTGCAAGCCGTGCTCAACTTCACCTGACTGCTGCAGCCACACCAAGTGGTGCCTGACTTCTGCAGATTAAGAGGAGCAGATTCAGGTGGAGAGAGAGAGGTGTTTTAATGGAGTCATCACACAGTGTGGGCTCTCTGCTCGAATCCTGCAGAACAGGCTCACACGAACTGTTGTTTCTGAAATAGTTCCATCAAAATCAGCACACAGTACTGCAGCCAACTCTGATAACACTTCCATCTCCACTCACACTGCAAGAAAAATGGGGAGAAAGCAGAGGAGCTATTTTACAGAATGTGAAAATGGAGCCTGTAGCAGTGACGTACTGCAGAACTTGTTATTTTCTCTGTAGAAATATTTCATGTCATGCCTGTGACCCGTGAAAATAGTTTAACAGGGAACATTCCAAACCAATTTTTACAGTTATTTTTTTGCCCTCAGGACTGAAATATAAAAGTAACCAGACAATTTCTGCAGCTTCTGGTAAAAGAGATGAAATAAAAAGGCCGCTATTAAACAGTTTTATAGTAACTATAGTATGGTGGAATCATCATACATATATTAATATAATATTGCTGCATTCCACTTGCCACAGCCCTAAAGTGATAAAGATAAACCAGAAAAAGTTATCCCAGCAATTGCCTGGAGCAGTGAACAGTGTATTTACATACTGCACTGGGCATTTGTGGGGTTTAAGGAAGAAATACCATTTAAACAAGCACATGTAATTTTACATATACATGGCACAGCACCTTTCTCTACCTGCTGGACCATTTATATTTTATGGGGATCTTTGCAGCCCAAGGAGCCCAGTGCTAATTTAGAGCCGTGTCTTGCAGAGAGGGTGGATCTTTGCTCTGTGATTGCCATCTTGTGGCCACAGAAACATGTCCTGCTCCATGTTTACTGCTCCCAAACAAACTCATCTCGGAAGAAGCACCCTTTTGGCTATTCTTTGAGTTGTAAGGGATAATTAGAGCTCTGGCTGACAAAAACACAAGTTGTGGTGTCCTCATAAACAGCTCAGCCAAACTCCCAGCCCTGTGCACCTGAATATTGGTGGGAAAGGATGGAGGTGAGCAGCTCCCAGGTGCTCCATGGCTTCAGCACAGCAGGAGCAGCAGCTGACTCTTCTTCCCCAAGAGCATGGAAACTGTCTCTGGTTGTTGTCATTAATGATATCGTTAAATCATCATTTGGTGACTAATGAAACACAGCTGAGATCACGCAGCAAGTCACTACTACAAAAGAATTCAGCAATTCTGGCAATAAAACCTTTTATCCTTATTTCAACCCACCTGGGAAAGTGCACATACGTTGATTTAAGTGGAATTTATAATCTCTTTATTCAGAAAATGCCAAATACTATTTTTGATTAGTATCTTTAAAAAATACATCCCTTCAAATATATACATTACAGAATATATTGGCTAGAATTCACACACTACTACACAGCATAAGCACAAAAAAAAAATTATTAAAATTACCACCCACAGAGTGTCTTGCCATGAGTTTAGGGTATTTCATATAGTGAGACACCACAAATCTGAAGGCAAATGAGACTTTTCTGCTATGGTTATAAAGTTTATCATGCAAAACATCATTTTATCCATGCCACCAACTGAGTATTTTGATCCTTGCTCTCAGACTCATTGTGTAGTTTAGCACATCTCCAGCATGAAATATGAATACATTGTAATTCCAACAACCACAAAACCCAGAGACAGGAGCTTGGAAAGATTCCCAGCAAGGACTGGGAGGGAGAGAAATTGCCTAAACTCTTTAATGCTCATTAAAGGGACAAATGTAATTCAGTCTTAAATTTCCTGAACAGGTTTCAACAGAAAGGGAGCCTTGAGGCTTCCTAAACAAGAGTTGAAACACTAAACAAACAAATTTTAAAAAACCAACAGCAACTTCTCCCGTACAAACCACCCTCTAAACTGGGCACCATTCTAGATTTGAAGTTTGATGATCCTTTGTAGGAGGAGATGGGATGGAGTTGGGATGTGGGACACACCTGCAGGAGCACAAAGGGGCACATGGGGACACAGAGGGGCACATGGGGGCACAAAGGGGCAAATGGGGGCACAGAGGGGCACATAGGAGCACATAGGGGCACAGAGAGGCAAATGGGGGCACAAAGGAGCACATGGCAGCACAAAGGGGCACAGAGGGGCGCATGGGGGCATAGAAGGGCACAAAGGGGCACATGGGGGCACAAAGGGGNAAAAAGGAGCACATAGGGGCACAGAGAGGCAAATGGGGTCACAAAGGGGCACATGGGGGCACAAAGGAGCACATGGCAGCACAAAGGGGCACAGAGGGGCGCATGGGGACACAGAGGGGCACAAAGGGGCACATGGGGGCACAGAGAGGCAAATGGGGGCACAAAGGAGCACATGGCAGCACAAAGGGGCACAGAGGGGCGCATGGGGGCATAGAAGGGCACAAAGGGGCACATGGGGGCACAAAGGGGCACAAGATGGCACAGAGAGGTTTGTCTCCACCAAACCCTGGCCATAGCAGCTGTCACAGGACATTCCCCCATGGGAGACGAGCTGCTGGAAGCTGGCAGACGTGATCATCCCATGAAAGGACATTTAGAACATGTGTTGCTGACATGGCAACATGGGAGAGGTCACACAGTGAGAATTACCATGTAGGGAAATACTGTGCCTTGAAAAAGTGTGTAAAAAAAGCTCCTTTCTTTGAATAAACTCTTCAGATGCCCTGCCGGGCTGAGTCCATGTCATGGTTGCTCACAATCCTTTTATTGTGTTCTGGGATTTTCTGAAAGCATCCACCTTACCCACCCACAAGAGATTTTTATTTGAAGAATTCCTGTTTATACAGAAAGAATAGTTTTTTTTAAATCGTCCTAAGCCCTTTTTACATAAACAGGACCAAATGCAGATAACAGATACCTGTTATCTTTCTTATTTGGGTCTCCTGAGTTCTGTTCTACCCCAGTTCTTGTGTCCTTCAGAACCTCCAGCTATGCCAGTTCTTGCAATAGTTTACAGCACCCACATATCTTACCCCTTCTGTGTCCTAGCATAATACCACAAGATATTTTTCCCTATTTAATCCCCATTCTGAGATATTCCAGTCAGGCTCTTTCAGCCTCCCCTTTTCAAAAGAACTGACTGGAGAAACAGAAATATCTGCTAATGGTACCAAACCCTTTCAGCCAGGGAATGGCATTTGCAGTCTCCCAGCACAGATCAGTATGTGAGTGTTTTCAGAACAAAACCAACTTAATTGTGCCACTCAGGCCTCACACACAAAAACCAGACCCATCGGTTTAATTATTTGGGGGGGGGATGGGACCAGTTCTTTATTTAAAAAAGAAAAAAAAACCTTCAACTGCACAATATCAAGAAGACTTTTCTTTTGAGATCAGCTCTAACCCATCAAGCACAGAGCAGGAGGGTATTAGTGCTTGATGCAGTCCTTTACCTGCTCCACAGACAGGAGGGGGGAAAATCTACAGCTAAACCTGTTGCAAATTGGAAATAGAAAGAATCACACACATATACACACACAAACACCACTTTCCTCCTCCCTTCAGGACCTGCCTCTCCCATCCCTGAGCCATCCTGAGGATACAGACACCTCAGGTTCTCTCCTCCTTTTCTAAGTGCCCCACTGGAGAGCAGCAATCAGTGCCAAGCTCACAGAGAACAAACACAAAGCTTCAGCCTGACAGTTTTCCCCATCTTTTTCTAAATGTCCTCTGCAAGCAGTGAGAGCATCCGGCTTGGGCTGCAATCTCAGCTGCTCTGTATTCATCTTCCTTATGACTCTTGGAGCTTCAACACCCAGCCAAACCCACTCAATTAGTGCATCTCCCTTCTGCAGCACAAATACTCTGTAACACTCAGATCAGACTCAATTTGCTTGCAGGAAAAGAAAAAGCAGTAGAACACTAGGTGTGGATTTCGCTCATTGTGAAAAAGGAACTTCAATTGTAAGAAAAATAAAGGTTTGCAGCACATTAGATAAAAGTGAAGCAAAGCCATACTAAGAGAGGAAACTAGTAACAGATGCAATCAAAAAAGCCACTCCCAATTCCACTCCAGACCTGCCTGCAGCTGTGTCTCAGAAATCCAGGGGAAAAGCAGCAAAGGGCAGAGGGGAGCCCTGAGCCATGGCAAACCCCAGCTCCCTGCACACACGGCCCCAGTGCTGCACAACAGCCAGGAGCCACATCTGTGCTTCAGAAATTCCCAGAAAACAACATGTGGGGAGCTGTTTTATCCCTTAAAGCTTTATTTCAGCTGACCTAAAGCAAATAACTTCTTACAGTAGCCAGATCCACTGGCCAAAATTTAAGAGGGGGCCATAAACACTCTCCATGCACACACATCCTTGCAGAGCAGGGTTGTGCTCTGCACAGCTCTGTGTCTTCCCTCCAGATTGGAGCCTTATCCCTCAAACTGCTCTAGTTCTTCAGAAGAACAACCCTTTCAGTGCCCTGAGAGGATGAGCAGCTCCCTACCCCAACACCAGCAGTCCCTGCCCAGGGAGGAGGCTGCTGCCAGAATCAGGCTGCTCCCTCTCCCTGCCAGCACAACCAGGAGAAGCCAAAGAAAATCTTCCCCTCCACTGCTCAGTCCCCCCCTCCCCTAAGAGAAAGCAAACACACAAACCACAGAGCAAATAAAGCTGATATCTTCCATCAAAGCCCTATTCAGAAAGGTTCCCTCAAGTTCAAGCAAACCAAGGGCTCTGAGTTGAAAGTTGTAATTAAAATCAAGCCTTGGAGGCTGTGGATGGCTGGAACTGGAGCACACACCCTCAAACCTCACCCTCTCTTTTTCCCTAAGGAATGGTGATCTTGGAATTACATCTCAGTCTTCTGGCAGTCAGACATCAAGGGGGCAATGGCACAGAGACACACCACACTTCAGCCAACCCCTAGCCCCAGCAATACCACAGACAGAGTGATGGACACATTAATAATTCCAACAGTGTGCATTGCCTAAAAAGATAACCCAAAGGTCTCCCTCTGGGGGAGCTACACAAATCATAAACTGGCTTTCTCAAGGAAATTCAAAATGCAACAATAAAACTTCAATCAAAGAAAGATAAGCACTAAAGTGGGATTAACAATGTCTAGCACTTTGATACCTGATATGATCCAAAACTAACATGAGCAGCAGGAACAGCAAAAGAAATCCTGAATGCACTGAGGTAGTTTTTCCTTAAATTTCAGGAGGTCCAGAAACAGAAGAGAGACTTTTCCTTTAGAAAACCTCCAAGTCTGACCTTTGAGACATCAGAAAAAGGGTTAGTTCCATTTTATGTATGATTTCCATGGAAGTTTCATTCCCCTCTTGTAGGAGCCAAGCCAGCAGCTCAGAACAATTCCAGTGTTTATTGGAATGCAGGGCATAGCCTGTTCAGAGCCACCTTGCAAGGCTCACCATTGAGGTGGTTATTTAAGGACTGCTGCTTGCAGGAACACACATTTCCACCCACCCCAGCTGCAGAGAGAACCAGAGCAAGGCTGCACATGCCCAAATCTGTGACCTGGTCATGTGGGTTTAATTCCAATAAACACACTGAACCTTCTCAGATAAAAATTTACAAAATATTTCACAGAAGATGTAATTCATCTGTGCTGTAGGTGACTTCAGTGGGGTCTTTGAAGCCAGGTTTAGCAGCTGGCCACAGGGACCAGTGAGAGAGGAGAGGAGAGGAGAGGAGAGGAGAGGAGAGGAGAGGAGAGGAGAGGAGAGGAGAGGAGAGGAGAGGAGAGGAGAGGAGAGGAGAGGAGAGGAGAGGAGAGGAGAGGAGAGGAGAGGAGAGGAGAGGAGAGGAGAGGAGAGGAGAGGCTCATAAAGACACCTGGGCCACACATCCAGGACTCAGGCAGGTGACATGAACTGCCCTCTATGGCTGTCACCATCTCTGTGAAATGCAGGAGTCTGGGCAGCTCTTTGGGACTGGACTAACCTGAAGCTAGGTTAGATTAATCTTAGCTTAAGTGCTTTAATATAATTTAGAACCTTCAGCGTAAAAAAAAAAAAATTAAAAAATCCCCCCACCCTAATGAACCTCCATTCTGACTCTATTCTGACAGTGATGTTTACTGCTGTTACTAGTAACACATCCCATCAAACAAAGCATTTCTTTTAATTGGCTTCTTAAGTGTGTGATCAGTTTGTTTCTGCAGATCTTTGACACATCCATATAAGACAAAAACTGCAATGCTTGTAAACCAAAACTGGGAATCACCAAAAGTGGAAACGTTTTCATCAAATTACTTAAAAGGCATTTTTCCTCCTGCTTACAACATCCATAATACCACCTGGTAGCATTCTCAGCTCATTTGCTCAACTCTTCGACTGCCACAAGTTCATATTAGTTCAAACTCAGTATTGGTGTATGATAAAGTCTATGCTGAATTAGGTTACCTAGTCAAAATAGACTTTGTTGTGACTATATTAAGTTTCAAAGGACTGGGCTGGTACCCATTTCCCTTATGTAGCCCATCAGTAATTAAAATATTTTTCCTCTCTTTCTAAAGAATAAATGCTATTCTTAAAATAAAAATTAGCATACCTAGAGCTTGTGTTCTCAGAGACATGGCTAATCAGTGTCTAATGTGAAAATAACACATTACATGTATTTTCTACAAAGGTTAAAAATACAGAACACAAAACTGTGAAGCTGTGGTACCACCGGCAAGATGAATAAGAACAACCAGTGCATTCAGAAATGCCAGGAGAAGTGAGACATAAAAGTGAAATGAAAAAGAAATAGAAGGAAAATATTTAACTGCCTCTATGATCAGGCTGAGTTTCCAGCCCCCACCTCTTGTTGACACTGACAGACCCAGATTTGGAGCACCCATCACTCACACCAGCCCTGGCACTGCCTCAAACACCTCTTGCCATTAAATGGTCATCAATGTGCAAAGGGCTCTGCATGGATTTCTCATTATGAAATGACTTCTGGTGGCACAGTATTATCCCAAATACTCCAAAGAGCCACAAAAGGATCTCTATGCCTTAGAACAAAACCAACCAAAAAAAAATACTCCAGCCAAACAAAAGCAACAACAACAAAAGACTTCACCAAAATTTCTCTAAAAGGATATAATAGCTTCCTTTGGTTTGCAGAGGAAAATAAACCCGAAACAACAGCACAAGAACCAAACCCACAAACCACATAATGGGGAAAGGGAAATGGTTGGGTCTCCGTTCATTTTCTTTCTTTTCTTGTTTTTACATCATGTAATATCCTAACTCCCAACAGAATACTTTCAGTGGAGAAATAAAGTTTTCTAAAGTTCATTAAGATGAACAGGAAAAAGATGAGTGCCATCATGTGGCACCAAAGTGTGTAAAATTTGTGTTTATTTTCTCTAAATGCATAGCATTATTAAATACATACACATAGTAAAAACTCCTATAATTAAAAAAGTCTGTATCTTCCAGAAATCCTTTGAACTTACAAAGTCAATCAAATTTCAGAAGCATTAGCCCCCAATTAATTCAGTGTAACCCTCTTTAAATAATGCTATGTTGAGATAAAGAGACATGATTGAGAATTTCTGATGCATCATTACTTAAAGAAAAATATTTATAGCTCATGAAAATTATGTAAATTAGGAACAAAAAATGAAAGTATTGGAAGGAATAAAACCAACTGTGTGGGAACAATTTGAATGGAGAAGAAGTAGCCTGTACTCAAAGAAAAACTGCTGTACTGGACAGCTGTCCATCACTGACAAAAAAAACCCAAAAACATAATAACAACAGCTCAAGTGCATCATAAGTCCATGCCCAGAAATCATAAGGGGATACTGCATGAGCCATGGTTCTGATGGGAGATGTCAATCAAGGGTTATGCTTAAAAATCACTCTACTAAACATAAATGCAGAAAATACCATACCAAGCTCTTGTCAGTTATTATATCCCAAGACCCCTCAAACCTGAAGAAGGAGATCTGTTTAATGACCAGTAATGAGGAAGGTTACAGGGTCAAATTGTCTCTTGATGTGCCTCACTAGAAAAAAGGAATTTCCATCAGTGCTGCCCACACACTAATAACTAGTTTAAATGTAGTTATTAACCTCATAAAATCTACCAAAATTAGAATTGTTTTGTTTAATGACCAACCATTGCTCAACAGCTGGTGGCACCCACTGGGTCTTGTATCATATTTCTTATGGAAAAAAAAATTAAGGGAAAAACATCACTTCAAAATTCAACATCTTGGCCTTGTTTGTTTGTCTTCAACAGCTCCTTCAGTTCCCCATGCAGGTGCACAGCAGCAGCAGCAGCAGACCCTGGCACTGTGGCAATTGGTAATTTCCTTTGTTTTCTCCCAAATCTGTCCTTGTCCTCTGCATCTCCTGTACCAGACCCATAACCCCAGTCCTGCAAAGGCCCTAATTAGAGAAATGAGAACAAACCCAGTGGTGTGTGGCACTGGAGATGGATGATCTGGAAGCACAGACTCAGAGCTCTCCCTCCAGTCCCAGCAGGAATCCAGCGTGCTGCCTGCAGGCTGAACTGGGAATGAACCTCCCGTTGCTTTTGTAGGCGACATGTGGCACTTACAAGCAACATTGCTCCATAGAAACATCAGAAATAGGGATTTACAGTTTCTACTTTTCCTTCTGCCTCTCACGGAAATACTTTAAATAAGCCTCCCCAACTTCCCTCTGCTTCCATTTGGGAAGCTGAGAAATATTGGATGTAAAGTATTACAGAAATGTAATGTAGTCCCACTCAGCTTCAGAATATTTCAGCATAAAGTGCTATCTCTTCCTTGAAGATTTTTATCCAAAGAGACAACAATCCAGAAGCAGTGTTGAATAGGTGCCTCTCTAGACACAAAAAACCCCAGTCAATTATGTGCATAACTATGAGCAATTCTAACTTTGAACAGACTTCAAATGAGAAAATATAGTGCTGAATTTACATCAAGTTAAAAAAAACCCACATTTCAAATTCATTTTCTTTTTGTTTTTTTCCTCCACTGCTCCAGATCAGATTTTGTATTCCTACTGTACCCCCTCCTGTGACGGGAAGCCACTGCATAATTACCCCTTTTATCAAATCACAGGTTTATCTTAAAACCAGGCAAGATTTCTGCCTTCCAAAACTCCAAAAGGAAGGTTGTTTCCAAACCTCATCACATCAGCTATTACAAATATCTTTCTTCTTTCAAATTTATCTACAAACAGTGAAGTGGATAAGTATGTTTTTCTTGGCACCATCATTGTCCTCCTGTTTGGACACTGCATTTATTTACTCTTCTGAGAGGGTTTTACTACAGGGTGCCCAGGACAGCACCAGCCCATCACAATCTCAACATACCAGAGCCTCTCTGCAACCCTGTATGTTCATTTTCCACTCAAGTTCCATTTTCTTGCACAAATTCCCAACATTAACAACATGGATATTGACAAACAATCACTTTCCCCTCACCTCAGCCAGGAATTGGAAGCAAGGCATTGTATATGAACATAAAATGGGTATAGATTACTAAGGAAAAATCTTCAACAGTAATAAATGCACAATGATTCATCAGTCAGTTTTCTGAAAAGATGGCAATTAATTAAATTTAACTACAAGAAACAAGGAAAAGTGTTAATTGAAAATACTACAATATTGTTCACCTGTTTATTTTTATGGTCTATATTTCTGTTATCCAAAACGAAATGGATGGACTTACAGCTTCCAATTTATACATGTTAATGTTATTAGTATATACAGATTACTGAAAATCTTCAAATCTTACTTGTTTGGCTACATGGATTCCCAGACTGCTATGTAAGCTCTGAGTCCTGGCTCACAAAATTTTTATTGTTGTTGTTTTTGCAATATTCAAGTCTACTGTATGTGCAAACAGTGTATAAAGAAAAATTAGCTCCATTTCCAAGTGTGTGGAAACACATTTCTAGAACTTTAAGTCAGTTTGCATTTGATAGGGTGTCTCGGGCTTAAAGTAGCTTTTATTTGCAAGATTTATTTGAAAGCACAAACCTTTCATTAGATTTTACTAAATGCATTTTCAGCTGTCTTTCCTATAACATTCTAAAACCCAGATTTGACTTTATGTGTGTCATGCAGAACTGAGATGCTGCTGTGAACATTTTTAAATGGGAGTTTGTAGAAAGAACAAGCCACAAACAGCTTCCACTAATGAAGAAACTTCACGACAGAAGCCTCGTGGAGCAGGAGACTGAAGAGAGAGCAGCACTTTGCCCAGAGTTGGAAGACACTTATAGTGATAAAATGAACATTATTTAGCTGTTTCACCAGCCTGTATTTACATGGGTTCTGAAAATGCCCAGGTGCATTGCCCTTTTCCAAGGCTTTATCATTATTAGCTTGTTACACTGCAGGGGTTTCAAAACCCTGACTTTTTGTGTCTGTCATATTCACTATTTTATAATCTTTAAAAGAAATGGGAAAGGAACTCTTTACTAACCTATAAAATATTATTTACTCAATAGGTGGATGGTTTCTTTCAAGCAGTCACTACCACCTTCCCACAACTACAAATAGAAATGATAGAGTACAAGAAACCTTCACACAATTTTGAAAAACGCTGCATTTCTGTGAACAATAACTACCTCCAATATCACTTTTCTTATTCCATAAAATGTTTTATCACCTTTTTCCTCCCCTAAAGAGGTGGGTGAGCACATGTGCCAGTGGCTGCACTGTGACCAGCACAAGAACATAGTGTGCAGTCTGTACACTCAATTTCTGCCTTAACTAACAAAAGCCAACTAGTGGCATTAGTAGGGGGAAAGAAAAAAAAGCTGAAAGATTGAAATTCCAAACTTAGAAGGAATATGCTTGCACATAAAAAAAAAAGATTTCAAGTGAGATTTTTCTCATCCATACAAATATCTGCTTGGTACTTACAGGCAAAAAAAAGCCCCGAACAAACAAAAGCGAACAAACAAAAGGCCACAAAAAAACAAACAAGGAAAAAAAAGGAGGGGGAGGCAATGATGTTGTCAGGACATCATGTTCCTGTGGGGTTTTGTCTGGAGCAGAGGAGGACAGGCAGTATCTGCAGACAGACTATCAATGAAAAGCACAGGTGAGTGACTCCTGTTTTACACCCCATCCCCTCCACTCCCTGCCTTCCCATGCAGGTCCCTCCAGAAGAGCTCAACACCTTCATTCCTGACTGCAAAACACCAATACCCACAGATGGAAGGTTCCATCAGAGCAGAATTGCTCTATTAGTAATAAATTAGAAGTTAAACACTTATCAGGTTGGGGGATTTAGATGAGGAATATGAAGCTGTTTTATTAAACTAATTTCTTCGTTGAGTGCAGATTCCTGTGCATTTGGAATCATGCTCTTACAGCTTTATCTTTGAGAAGTAAAAAAGGTTATTTCAATGGGCTAAGGCAGGTTTACTTTCCCGGAGTTCTTTGGAATGGATATCTTGCATGATTGAGCAGAGCTTTGTTCAATTCTCAAAGCAATTTACTAGGATTGAGAACAAAATGTTTGGTAGAGCAAGTTGTTCAGTCCTGGATGATTACTTCTTATTCCAAAACAATTACAATAAAGGGAAAATGGGTTATGTTCCTGTAAAAATATGACTCTTTCCAAGTAGCAGCAAAAAAACACATGGATACACAATTTACAGCCCACTAAAGTAAACAAAGTCAGTCCATATTTTGCCAGAAAATGCCAAATTAAAACTCACTGCTTCCGCATTTTTAATAATTTCAAAAGAGTTATATAAAGTAGGATACATCCCCCCTGTAATCAGCAATGTGCTTTTTCCCATTCTGTGTTATTAGCTGCAGTTCCATGCAGGTTGGAAGTGGATGGTGCAATGGTGAACAACACCACAAGCAGAGCAAGGGTATTGCTTGGGACTGAAGCTCAGATTATCAGAGAAAATGAAAAGCCATTGCTTTGCTCTGCACTTGTTGCATTGGCAAAGGACTTCTCCCAGCTCTGGAAATAGGAATGTTAAATTGAAAAGCTTTGGGCTGTGCTCCTCATACTGCTGCATACCATTTACTCTCTGGAGCTGCAAGTGGGGAAAGGAAAGCAGACTCAATTTTCAGAGGTTTCTGCAACTGTAAGTGAAGCCTATTTGGAAAATTGAGACCTCATCAGCTTCTGTCTGAGGAGGCAAAGTGGGGGATAAATTAATTTCAAGGCTGTGATGAGGTTATTGAATAAAATGAAATACAATAAAAATCGTTTAGCAGCTAGAGAAAATGTAAAGAGAGACACAGAGATGTGAATTCTCAGGCTCTTCATTCAGGCCTGAGAATTCAGGTCAAATAGAGAGTTTTAACCTTTACATAAATAGCTTGCTTTCAAACATTTACTAAGTCAAGAGCACATCATTCAGACTTTGCATAGCAGAGCTTCAATCATCCCCATCTGCAGCTTCACCCCAAAGTGCCTCATGCCAAACCACTGGCAGGACATCAGCTGCTCTCAAGGCTTCATAACAACGGTGATGATTTGCAAAAATCTCTTTTCCAAAAGACAAAGGGTTCCAAAGGCATTCCTTAATCTTCACAGTGCTCAGACGTAACTGACGACAAAGCACGAGAGAAAGTACAACAAAGGACCAAAAAAAAATACAGAAAATGAGCAAAATCTGAGCATAAACGGATATTTTGACATTGATGTTCCCCTCTCTTTTACATCTCTGGGCAAAGGCCACTGTGCCGCAGTAGAGACAGACAAGACACCTTTTTCCATGCAGCAATAGCCCATCTTTATTCTTCACAGCTCCTATTTATATGGTTTTCTAAAAGCATCGTGTTTAATACTAATTGCTTTGTAACCTGTTGCTACCCAGTTCATTGGTTAGTAGTTGCTAGAGTACGTGCTCACCAAAAACTTCCTTCCCTAAGGATGTTGACATTCGTTTTTCATGGGTACAAGGATAGTTCTCACCATTCCTCAAAATTCCTTTCTCGTGGTTACTTGTCAGGCCAGCTGTTAGCCATCCTTAGCTGAAGTAGCAGGCCTGAGCCATGATTTTACAAAGGTAACAAGGCTCTTATTTTATAAAGCTTTACCTATATGCAACAGCACTGCAGTTAATCAGTGTTAAATGTGGTAGGAAATTTTTGGATGATGAGCACACCTGTCTATAAAGAACAAAATGAGACCAACAGCTTCATTTGCAGTCTACAATGAGCAGCCATCAGGTAATTATTTTCTGTCCATGAACTAGAAACTGTCTCAGAGAACTAAAAATATTTGGATTCCACCATGCTTTGCCTTACCTCCTGAGCCAGTTTTGAATTATCTGCCCTACCTTGGTGTGTCCAGCAATCAACTCGCACTTTGAAAATGAGAAAAATTGCAGATTAGTGCTTTTAGCAACATTCCATCTTTACAGTGATTTTTTGTGCTCTTTCTCTCCAATAGATAGATTTTTTTATATAAATTAATTAGGTAGAGTAGAAGTTCTGCTGGTTGAATATTAACATATCTGCTTTTGCTGCCCATTTGTACTGAGGAGCATGCTGAAATGCCAGGTTGCTGCAGATTTTATGCCAGCCATGTAGAAAAACAATTACTTGCAAATGAAGCTGACATCATCTGCCCTCCAGTACTGGAGCTGTTCATCAGATGTCTTATCTCTGCCATGTATCACTTGATTCTCTCTGAATTATTCTGCTGGGTCATGAAACCTACTTATTTTAAGTTTTTGGAAGATTGTTACAGTTTTTTAAGCCCCTTTCATACTCTTCAAGTGACTCTAGCATCCAACTCCTGGCTAAATAGGAGACTGTATTAATTTACCACCTCAGAATGAAAAACAAAGTTGAGGAAAATGGATTTACTTTCACAAAAATATAACCTTGCAAATCTTTTTGAGACAGACAACATGTTTTTGCTCTGTGCTTGCCTACAGCAAAGAGTTCTGGTCTGGGGCTGGATTTGCAGATGCCCCCTAAAATACACAGTAAAATTATACAGGGGAAAGGAATTCAGGGGAAAAGCTAAGAATGGATTTTTGCCTCTGTGCATAGAAACAAGATAAGCCCCAGGAAAAGCAGAAGAGGATGAAATCCAGCCATGGAACCAGTTCTTGAACAGGGTCCTTTCCCCAGCTTCCCCACCCCTTCCTAGAATGATCCATGACTCTTGCCCTCCCACCTGTGCTGATGAAAAAATCCAATTTTTCTTGAACACTGGAGAAATCTGGAGACAGCCCTTGTTCATATATGCATGCCTTGGACTGCTTTTAGGTTTTTTTTTTAAACTCCAAGTTTTGTGCCACCACCAAAACTGGTGCCAAGGGACACCACAGTGGTATGTTTAGGGGAACAGACTGTTCAATCTTTCCCCTTTTTCCAGCATCAGCACATGAGGTTATTAAAGATTTACTATTTCTAGCTCTAGTCCCAGGTTACAATTAACATCCTAAGCCATAGGAGCTTTTCAAAAGCTATAAATTTTACCTAGAGTGTAGAAACTTACTCCTTGCCTTATCCCACTTGGCTTAGTTATATTAAAAAGGAAAAAGTGATGTTGGAAAGTAATGATGTAGGGGAGGGGAAATAGAATTTATCATGCTGAAAAGGCTTTAGCCCTGCAAACGAGTTCTTTGTAGCAGTTGTCAGAATTAGGAATGGCAGAGGCAGTACCCCTGGGTGGGGCTGCTGGACCAGGGAACCTCAACAGCCCAATCCCACAGGAGCTGCAGGTAAGAACAAAATTCTGTGACAAGGTGTAATAACTGCTTCCCTCCCCCATTTCTTAAAAAAAAACCAAATCCTGCTTTCATTCAGTTGGATAAAGATTTACTAGAATCTCTGCCTGAGCAGAGAAGGGGAAAAGGGGGGGAAATGCCCCATATCAGAGCTCTGTGTTTTTACACACTATTAGACAAGAAGAACACATGAAGTATTTAAATTTTTATTTGAACCTCAAAGAACATCTTGTTCTCTGGGGTAGCAGAGTGCAGCACAGAGAACACTTACCCACACCAACTACTCTGCATATGGTTGTTCTGAGTAAGAGCACCAGAAGGCTCTTTTTATTAAAATTTTGACATGTTTTTTTCAGCTGAAATTTTCCCAGCTATTTGCACATAAAATCACAATGCTCCTTTGCAGAGCTAAGACAAGCTTTCTTCTGACAAAGTAGAAGGCCTTTTTTTGTGCTTACAAACCATCCAATGCTCTTTTAGCTTTAGAGAAACTGAATCAACAAAAACATTGCCAGAAAAAATTGCACCCAGTGCAATTCTAAACATCACAGCTCAAAGCACATTTGGATGCACCAGGGCTAAAATCAGGCTCCAGGACCTCCAGGATAACTGGCTGCATGCAGAGTGACCAAATTCAACACTTGCAGCATCAACTGCCATGCATCCATGAAACTGAGTGACATATAAATAAATGTATACATCTGAGATCTTTAGAGTGATCTCACTTCTACTACATCTGTGCAAGCAATGCTCTGGCAATCAATGATGCTTGTAAGTGCTGTGATACTACTCTGGCAATGACTAAGCACTGAAGTCTTCAGTAATTTTGCCTGATAAAGTTAATGAAGTATATGCCACTAGCTGGAGTATATTAATCTCTTCCCTTTCATCACAATATATAAAAATTATATATATACACCATAAAAATTTACTAAACTCAATTTTTGCATATTTTCTCCTCTAGTCCTCCTTACTAGACTGATCTCTGGAGGTGGCATGGCCACTTACAAAGCAAATTGTGTCTGTAAGTGAGATTGTCACATCTTCACAGAAACATGTGCTCCATGTCCTTGAGAGCAAAGGATCATTTGGTATCAAAGTGCAGGAAAACTATGAAGGAAGTAAAGTAATGAAGCAATGACAAGCTCATCAGGAGCATAATCTAAATGTAGAGTAGCCCCATTAAAGCCACTGGTTAACTTTGCACAGGTTCAAGGCTGTTATGAGTGGCAACAGGAATTACTGCCTCATATTTTTAGATTAAGGACATTGGTTGAGCTCGAGACTTCCTGCAGCCTTCTCTGAGTCTGCCTGAAAGCACAGAAGAGGTTCCCAGAGGATAGACTTGGGGGGAAGGCAGAAAAAACTCATGAATTTGGGGATTCCTTAAAGCATTAGCCTGGAGCAGCCCCAGGCCATCTGCTTTTACTGAAACAGGAGCTGGACACACACCCAGGACCACCCCAGGCCTGTGGGAGCAGCTGTCTACAATTTTTACAGCTATATACTGAATATATAACTGAAATACTGATGCCCAGAGACACCCTGTGTCTGGAAATCCTGATATCTATGAGCAGTAGAAGAAAAATGAGGTTTCCCCTCTCCTTGAGCATCTTCCCCACGCTGAACCGCAGCCTCGAGGTGCATCACTGGTGGAACATTAACCTTCTCTCTGTCCACAGCCCTTTTCCAGTCCTTCTGCAGCCTCCTTGCACAGAAAAGCATCCCAATAATATCCCCTTACATCTGAGCAGGATAAAGAAGCTGTTTTATGGCAGGAGCAGGGCTGTGTGTCCTTGTGAGGAGTGTCTGGCTTGGCTGTCAACAGCCCTGCCCATGCAGGGCAAGAGGATCTGGGCACAGGCTCCCCTTCCTGCAGGGCCCTCCAGCAGAAACAGTTAATTACTGTATTTAAAAGTTAGTAAAACATTCCACAGTTGGGAAAGTGGGACAGCAAAAGCCTGACCTCTTCATTAATTTGTCATATGTGCCTCACCTTCATTTGCTCTTGACGATGTTGTGTATAAGCACACACAGGGTTCCCCGCTGAAAACATGCTGGAAAATGTTGGAGTTACTCTATTCCAGTAAAATACCAAATCAGCTACACCAGCTTCAGGGTTTCATATCCTTTCAGAGCTCAAACACCCACTCATTTATTCTGTTTGGAAAATCTTGCATCTTCCCTCTGGGGAAAATCAGCATATGGCAAAGACAGGATTGGAGCAGTAAACGTATTCAGGTGAAGTCCTGTTCCACTGGTTTAATTGCTCTGAGGTGAAGACACGATTTGATGGAGGATCTATTTGCTGGAGGACATGTTCAAACAAATCAGTGAGTTACTATGGCTAATTTTAAGTGCAAGTTCCAGAGGTATTCGTTCAGCTTCTTTCTGCATAGAGGTAGGAGAGTATGGAACACACTGCACAGCTCTGTGTGAATTGTAATGAGGCACTTGTTTACTGCCACATCCCAAGTTCAGAAAAGCAATATAGCATTAGTTAATTATTTTAGCAATAGGTCCAATGCTGGATGCATGCTGTTGAACACTTTTTTCCAAATTATCATTTGAGTCTTGCAGCCTGCAGAAGTCATTGCAGATGAAAATTCTCGTAGACAGTTTTTTCTAGACTTTTTTGCCAGCTGCTGGGTGATCTTCCTACTCTTGTGTATGTCACAGCCTCTAATTATTAGACCTACCCCTCAGATCACTGGAATTCACTTTATTGACAGGGAACAATAACTGACAGTGCCATGTCCAGTCTTTTTTCAAACATGTCTAGAGATTGTGACTCCACCATCTCTCTGGGCAGATGATTCCAGCACCCAATCACTCCTTCAGTGAAGAATTTTTTCCTGACATCTAACCTAAACTTACCCTGGTGCAGCTTAGGACTGTGTCCTCTTCTTCTGTCAGTGGTTGCCTGGGAGAAGAGACCAACCCCACCCGACCACAGCCACCTTTCAGGGAGTTGTGTAGAGTGATAAGGTCACCCCAGAGTAAACCCCAGATTGGAGTAGATTCTGTCCCTGTGGAGCAGTGAATCCTGTGCCAGGATGTGGGAATTCTTGGAGCAGCCTATGGAGATCCAGCTATCTAACATCACCCAGAGTGTCACCTTGGAGAGCCCCAGGTGAGGGGAAGGCCAGGGAGGACCCCTGGGGTACAGGGGGAGGGGTTTGGGTGGGGTCATCATCCCATGGTGGGAGCATCTCCCAGGGTTTGGCCCATCTCCTACTGGTCTCCCAATGCTCCCACCACCTCCCAGGAATCCCACCATGACCTCCCATTGGTTCCACCACCTGCCAGTGGTGGGAGGACTGTCTCCTACTGGTTCCACCACCTACCACTTGTTCCACCACAATCTCCCAGCAATCTCAGCATCTCCTCTGATCCCACCCTCCCATTTCTCCTCCCCAGGACCTACTTCTACAGTGGCCAAAGCCCCCCCAGCCTTCCGTGCCCCTTCCTCCTCCAACACCTGTCAGTTCTGCTGCCTCCCATTCTGTGGCTGTGTGGGAGTCCTGGTCTATGAGGCCATGACCTTCATCGTGGCCATCTTCTCCAAGGCCCTGGACCACAGCCTGCTTCCCATGGAGCTGGGCCTGGAGCTGTCCCTGGTCAAAGCTCACCTGGGCAGGTTGGAGGTCACCTTCACCTGAATGTCCCAGAGGGAGCCTCCCACCACCACCAACAGGACAGTCGTGTGGCACCATGTCACCCTGGACACCTGCCAGGAGCCCATCCAGGCAAGTGTTGGTGATGTCAAGGTGACAGCCACCAGAGCCCATCCAGGTGAGTGCTGGCCATACAAAGGTGACAGCCACCAGAGCCCATCCAGGTGAGTGTTGGCCATGTCAAGGTGACAGCCACCATGTCCATTATCAGAGTGGTTCTGCTGGAAGTGCTCAGGGAAAGAAGCTGGAGAGAGACTTCCATCCTATGGGATACCAAAGGAGTTAATTGAATTTTTACTTTGCCTGTGAACTTTTGGCAGAGAAACAAAGCATGCAAAAACTGCTTTCCCAGCAAGGACAGTTGGAAGATAAGAAGATATCTGGCTCAATAATGTAGTAATAGACAAAATAAAGACTGAATCTGGGAACTTGGAGTGGGGTTTATGGAAATGGGTAAATTGTAATATGCACTCACTTGTAAAATCGTGTGTGCAAAAATGGTTAGGTGTATCCTTCGTGCAACCTCAGGCCCGAATAAATTATGCCTTCTTTAAACCAAATTAGTGTTAAGGAGTCTTAATCCAATATTTTGGAGATTTCATGACAGTAAATTGGAGAGCCAGCCAGAAGAACAACCTAGAGTTTCAATGAATCTGTGGTAGACAGATCTCCAGCCAGCACTGAGGAATTCTCAGGGAGAAGCTCAGCTTCTGACCAGCAAGGAGTCGAGGCAAGATCCCTGGAGTAAGTAAAGGCATCATTTTAATTATTTATCTTGGGATTATTGACAAGGGATACAAATCCCCACCCAGAGTTACTGGTAAGGGGGGTTTGAGTCCCTGCCTAAGTTTATCATGGGGAGATTTGAGTTGCCAGCCTCAAGGGGTCAGAGCTTCCCCTGTCCAGGGTTCAAGTCCCCAAGAAGTATTACAGAAGTATTAGGAGTTCAAGTCCCCTGGAAAGTATTAGAGGTTGTCCCAGGGAGGTATCAGGAATCGTTGTATCAAGCTAAGCTTGTAGTTTAAAGAAAAATCATTGTTCCACTGTCTCATAGCACAGGCTGCCACCATCTTGACTTGGACAGAGAATGAAGAAAGAAAAAAAAAGTTTCCATTTAAGTTGAACCCCAGCCCAGCCTCATCTGGAGCCACTTTTCTGGTGAAGTTTGGTTAATTCCTTTGCATTCTTTGCATTCTTCTCGAATTCTGAGTGTGTTCATGTGAGAGTGGTGTGTTGATTTGAGTTTGCCAGCATATCAACATGGGGATGCCCGTGATATAAATACTCATTTGCTGAGAGTATTGGAGCATGATTGTTTGCTGGGGTTTTGGAGCTGCTTTAGTTTTGTGGCAGTGGCTGAGATGTCATTTGTGGGCTGGAAGCACCCTCTTGTGTCAGTTTTAGTGACTGCTTGTTTGGCAGTCTCCTCTCTTTCCCATTCCCCCCTTCCCACAAATACCATTATGACTTTCAGAGGTGATAGCTCATATATTTGTAATTATTGAGTAAGGGGCAGGTTTCTTCTAAAACTAAAGTGGGAGATGATATTCCAAATTCTCCATTGAAATGTATATTGAAAAACTGGAGATAGGAGGAGACCCACCTAGTAAACCTAGACCTGCACCTCTGGATGCTCCTCCTTGCTCTACCAACAGCCACTGGATGGATCATCCCTCAATCCAAGCAAAATGTCTGGGTGACCCTGGCAAAAACCCTCCAAGACAACTTGTGCCTGGCCATGGGTGACCTCAGTGACCCCCTGTCTATGTGCCTGGTGGGAATTCCATTGACAGCAAGAGACTGTCCCTTCATGGGTAAGGAACCCAGCCCAGTGGATACCTGGGATGAGTGGACAAGGATTCTGCCACGTGCACCAGAGGAACCCCAAGAATTGGATCTGTTGGGGTCCTCCAGGGCCACATTCTGCATTCAGTTTTACTATTGGTGACCACACCAGCCTCTCCCAAAATCCAACTATATTCAATCCCTTCTCAGGAACAGAGTAAGTCCAGTTTGGAAAATCTGATTTGATTGGTGTAACCAGTGCAACACTGTCCTTGCCCACATTTACTCCTAGAATATTCCCCCAGGGAGTGTTTCTTATCTGGGGGGATAGAGCGTGGGCTGGGATCCCTTCCAGCAGGAAAGGAAAAATGCCTCCAGCAGGAGGCAGGAAAGCACAAACTGGGTAGGTTTTTCCATCTCTTGCTTTAGGGCACCACGCAGCTCCAGCTGGGAAGTTGGGCTGTGCTGCAACACCAACAGGGCATCAGGGGAATGAGCTCCTCCAGGCAGCAAAATGCTGTTTCCAACCCAGCCTCAAGGGAAGCAGGCTGCTGGAAAAGCTCCTGCTAAATGCATGGAGCAGAGGTCAGTTTACACAAAATTTCTGTTTCAGCACGGGAATGTTTTACATGCTTATAATAATTAAGACATTTAAGCACTTCTGGAAGACACCACCTTATGTGCCAAGCAATAAAATCTTACTTGTGACCTTACAAGTAGCATTGCAATAAGCTGAAACAAGTTGCCTGGAAACTTACCAGGTATATTTATTTAAAACAAACAAACATTATTAAAAAAAAACAAAACACATATATTCTTTTAATGTTTTGTAGCTTCCATATATTTTAAAAAAAAAAAAACCCAACTCTTTTTTTATTTTGTCAGCATACTTGTATCTGCAGGTTACAACACCTGGGGAAAGACCAGTGGAGATAATTTTGTTAGTATTTTCCAAACACCAAGCCCATAAATTCTATGCAAGCTTAACATGCAGCAGTCAGAGCTGCTTCCAGTCTAAACAAGTTCAGCCTCCCCTCATGAACACAGTTTTTGTCAGTCTGCTGTATTACTGTCAAGGCACAAGTCTTTCCAGTTTCCCAAGAAGACATTTAAGTGCACAGTAAAATCGTATCTGCAAACTATGCTTCAAACTTCAGTAATTCATGTAATGGGAGTTTGAAATGATACAGACTTGTGGGGGCTCACAATACTCCAGAGCAGGATCAAGCCAAGTCCCTGCCAGCCTGCAGCTCTTTATCAACATTGCTGAGTTTGATTTAAATATAATCAGCCCAGTCTGGCTGACAGCAGTTTTTAGTTGAACTATGAACTTGCTGCATCATCAGAAAAGCTGAGAGTGACAAGGCCAGTCCTGCTGCAGCCCATGAGTGACTCAGGCAGGACTGATCACACAGGGCTAAGAAATTCTTCTTGCCACCTGTAAAGAAGTGGAGGCAGCAAAATGAAAATTTTGAGGCTCCTCAAGCCAACATTGTGAACAGTTCTAGTGCTATTTTCACCTCAGTTATTGGTTCATTTTCTCCTGTATCTTCTTTCAGAAGGATGAATAATGTTTCAGCCTAAAGAAAAAAAAAAAATGAGATATTTAAAACTTCTCAGAATCCGTTGAGGGGACAACACCAAGAAACAACAGCTCTTCAGCAGTGTCACTGAGTATCCTCAGCTAATCTGAAACATTGATGTAGTAAAAATAGCAAACATCCACCTGCTAGAATTAAGTGCCATTATAATATGCAGTTCAAGTTCAAATAAAGGACAAATCACAAGACTTATTCATATTTAGGAATATTGCTATAAATTTTCCCTGTCTTGGTAAATCATTAAAATCTCATCTTAAAATTCAGCAGTTTTTCAAGCACCATGAAGCTGTGAGTTGAAAAAAATAAATATTCCTGCTTAGAGTTCGCACTGCTCATCAGCCCTGACCACATCAGCAGGGAAGGAAAATAAAAATTATGGAAACAGGGTGTATTGCACAATCAGACAAACAACAAGGGTTGTTCTCCAGCAGGGAAAGCCAACTCCACACTCCAGTAACTCATCAGGTGAAATTCAGATCAGGAATCACTTTATCACTTTCAGTCATCTGCCCCATCTTACAGAACCCAAACATGTTATCTGGGATTAATGGACCTAACTTAGTACCTACCTAAATAACAAAGCTTTGCCTTTGTTATTTGCTACAGAGAAATATCCACTTCTGGGAGAGAAGTCCATAGATTGAGCAAGATAAATCTGTTTTCTTCTGAACACTGGGAAGTTTGAGAATACAGTATATGAAGGAATGTGCACCTATTGAGAAATAGGTCAGAATTTAAAGTCAGGAAAAAAACACTAAAAATAAAATTAAACCACAGATCTATAATTGAAGCTCAATGTTAAGTTCAAATGTTCAGTTATATTCCTACCCTGTGAGACTCTATAAATAGAATTCTACTGCAGAAAAGGAGCAGGGAACACACCATGGAACCAATTACTGCAATTCTCAGGCCTACAAATCCTCAGATTAATTCAACAGTTCCACTGCTGGCCAGAATTCTGATAAGGCTGGCAAAAAAAACCCATAATAAGATGGTTACAGTTACCAGCTGCTGAAAATTTACATTTGTTGCTGAGCTATACTGACAGCACCAAAATAGAATCACAGACTAGTTAGGTTTCAAGAGAACTTAAAGTTTTCATGCAATTCCAACCCCCTGCCATGGGCTGGGACAACTTCCACTGTACCAGGTTGCTCCAAGCCCTGTCCAACCTGGCCTCAAACACTCCCAGACATTTTAGAGGGACATTTTAAAAAGGTAAACTAAACTACAAAATGTTATTTTCAGAGCAAATTTACTAAATAAAATTATATTCTTGTAAATGCAGAGTGTCTTGGCCATGTCTGATCTGGTTGGTCCAGCACTTTTTGAAGTACCTGTATCTGTTTCATATCAAATTTATTATGTCACCAGCAGTATTTTTAGCAAGATATAAAAGAAATATTGCAATAAAGAAGCTGAACATACCAATTTGACAGCCTCATCAGTGTCACGTGAAGCCACTGCCAAAATCTCTGTGGTGGGATTAAAGGTCACACAGGTGGCAGAAGTAACAAGGTTCATTATGGCTTTCACTGGTTTAGGACGGTTTTCTTTGAGGCAGGCATCAGTAGTGTATAAATTTACAACTCCAGAAGATGAACTAAAGAACAAAATGAACAAAGATTATACTCAAAAGTAACATTTCAGTACATATTGCCTTGTTATCTATAGCCACTACTCACCTGAAAATGTAACTTCCAGTTATTTACTGGAGTTTGTAATAATATTTTGTTTGGAGCTTGATTTTCCTTTGGAGTTTATAACAGTATTTAGTGGAGGGGTTTAGGTTTTTGCTGGTTTGGATTTTCTTTTTATTTATATAATAAGAGACTCAACTGTGGAGAGCCTTGATGAGCCCATCTGTTATCAGGATGAATTCAAAGCAAGGAGAGCTAGGTATCAAAATATTCTGAAATTACTTCAAGTTTTTTATTGTGGGTTTTTTTAATAACTCTAGCATAAGCTCACTTTAAAATCCTCTTCTACAGTGAGCTAGGAATACATATATTGTATAGTCCTGGATTTATTTGCTATTCTCATTTAAAAGAATCCAGACACTGGCTGAAGCTGCATCTCAATAAATTTGGAGTAACAGTTTCAGCCTATGGCTTTGAGTTGAGGCCCCTTTTGAAAGGCTAATGGGCTGCCTTGCAGGAGCCAAATTCAGAGTACAGGCAAGAGAACTAGAAAAGGGATAAGACCTTGAATCAACATTCCTGTTACAGAATTTGTTATTTTAGTCAGTGTGATTTCAGAATTAACTGAACCCATACGTGGCAATAGTCATATGACTATCACTCCTTTGCTTTAGGTGTATGGTATTTTATATGTACACAGAAAAAAAGTAAATTATTATCATAAAATAGAGAATATTCATCTATTTATGTCTACTCTAAGCTTATTAGAACCAAACCATGTTCCTACACTCTCACCAGCCACCCATAAGTTCACTGAAGAGCTTCAAAATGAGAGCAGAAGAAGCTGACAAAGTTCAGTCACTTACCCACATGCCACATACTGGTTATTTTTTGAAACAGCAATGCACTTTCCTTCTAAACAACCTTCATCTTCAAATTTGTGTAGACACTTCCTGCTTCTCACATCCCAAATGAAAACTTCACCTTCCTCTGGTTGCAGAATGAAGGATATTAGAGAAAACACACATACACATCACTTTGTGGTCCATTTTGTTAAAATAAATTTAATTAGATGACAACTAGAAGCTCATTTACAACTATCAAATACAGGGTATTTTAAAAAACCCAACAGTTAATGGCATACTAAAATAGTTAATTCCATTCTTTAATGATTGATCACTTAGTTATATTTTTAGGAGAGATATCAGCATAAATTTTTAAAATTATTTTTCTAAAACAATAAATGACTTCTAAGAACTCATGCAATTTAAATGGAATTATGATTAGAGTTGCTGGAATACTCACTTGAATAGCTGTATATTTTACTGCTGTCTGGGGTGAAAGCAGAGGCAGTGCATCTTCCATTCACCTTCATAGTGCTGATCAGTTCTTTTGTCTGTAGGATGAAGAACAATGCTGACAGAGATTCTACCAAAAACCTACAGAAAAGCTGTTTCCTGTCCCACAAAAATCTTAAGTTAGCTACCCTGACATTCAGAGAACAGCCCCAACATTTGCAGAGCAGAGCACAAGCTCCCGAGTCCAACTGCAGCTGGATCAACCAACACTTGTTTGCCCCCTCACTGAAGGGCCTGAGTTACACAAAACTGAACTGTCTCCTTTAAAAGTGTTTTTCCATGTGAAAGTTTAAAACAAATCCACCTGCATAAGGCATTTTAAAATTCAGCTGAAAGATTGCTCTATGCATTATGAATCAGCGTTTGGCATGATTCATGAACAGGGTACAGCAGCATGCACTAACATGACTCCCAAAAAAGCAATCCAATTTCTTCCACCCCCAGGTGCCTGTTCCCATGCTGTTTCCATTCCTTTTGCCAGCACAGTGCTTGTGCAAGCAGCTGAAATACAGCACTGACACACAAATTCTTCCAGCTGAAAACCCCATGGAACTGCCCTGAGCTCCACGAGCCCCATGGAACTGCAGAACAAAGTCTCAGAGTCCAAAATAATTCCCTAAAGCTGCAGTGGGTTGATTCAGCAGTGCATTTTTGAGGGCTTTCACAGTACGTGTCATACCTTGGCTTCAGCTGAAAGTTAGATCGCCTTGCAGATGAGATAAAAGCAGATTCAAAAGGGAAAAAGCACCAAGGAAGTGAAGCTACATGAACCATGCAGAGAAAATACCTTCATGGACAGCAAGTGAAGGTAACCTGAAGTTCCAATTAGCAACATAAATGATCCATCTGGAGAGAGTTCGAAGTTTCTGAGAAATTTTTCCTCCACACCTTTAAAAAGATATTTGAAACTTGTAATTGTCATAATTTATACTTGGGCCTCAACATTTAGAGGTAGGATGAATATGACTAAGACCTGACTCCAGCTTTTCATTTCTGCAATATGCTATCACAGAGAAGCTGAACTCAACCTTGCTCATGTGTGATAGTGAATATCCCAGACAAATTAACACTAAAGGTACTTTATTTCCTTGAAGACAAGTTAAAAATAGAACCCCCAACAACCCACTGCACTTTCTTTTCAAGCAAATTCATGTGCCATCTCTATTTGGGACAGCTTAAACCATGCCCAGACACTCTGAGCTGCGACACATACCTCGTACTTTTGGGATAGGGATGATACTCCCAGCTACCATGTCATACACAAAGAACATGCTGTGGTGAGTCCCAGTGGCTATAACTTGTTCTCCATCCACACTGAAATGAGCCTTATAAATTGGAAAACTCTCTAAATAGATGCTCTGTATTTTTGGGTTCCTTATACCGTCCACCTTCAAAAAAGAAAGTAACAAACCAGGTTGTCATATTGAGGAATATATCATATACTTTTACAGAGAAAAATCATATCAACTTCTCAGCTGAGACTTAAGTAGTAAGAGGTACAGCACTGTGAAGCCTTGAACTCTTCCTCTCTCCTACAAATTATCTGATTCTTAGCTCCTCACCTCATGTAACAGGCACTCCCTGCCTTTCTGACAGACCTCACCTCTCTTTCCCTTCCTCATCTTGCCCATGCTTTGCTCAAATAATCACTTCTCTTGTGCTTTTTCTAAATAGAAACATCTGCTTTGATCTGGGTTTTCTTGCAGCTCTGTGGGGACATCAACATTCCATTTGTCTGCCCATTTCAGTGATACTGGGCCATGCTAAAAGTTCCTAAGTAAATTTAGGATCTTTAGTTTTCAGAAGAGCCTTCTGAACACCTTCTTCCTGCAGCACAGCCTCTCCATCCCCAGCATGATTCCACAGCAATTTTACAGTCTCCATGCAATGCAGGCTGCTCCCCCCACTACAGACTCGCCAAACAACTTAGGAACAAAAAACCTCATTAGTACTCATCACTGCAAACCTCCAAACCAAAAGTTTTTGGACACAAATCTTCAGCTAAAATCTCTGAGACAAAAAGTTTGCCAGTACTCTGCATGTGCCTGGTGTGAAGTCACAGGCGAAAATTCCTTCCAACACGCCTTTAACCAAGGAATTTCCACTGTAACCACAGACATTACACCCAGTGTGCAGAGGAAGAGAGAAAACAAAGTCTACCACTCCAGGCTATTTAATGTACACTCAAAAAAAAGGTTCAATGTTAGTGACCATTAGCAGAGTACAAACTGAAGGTCTTCACCTGGAAGAGGGACACAGAGCGATCATGCCCAGCTGTCATCACTACTTGAGCTGAAGGATGAAACTGCACTGTCACCAGTTTTCCATTGGCAAAACGTTCCTGGTTTGCAGGAAGGCAGGTGCTCATCTACAACACAGATCAGACAGTTAAAAAAACCCAACAATCATTTATGCTGAATAAAAAGCCAATTACTCTTTATGCTGCAAGACCTCAAGCCCTGTCATGAAGTTTTGGGCAATGTGAGGTGAGCAGAGCACACACACAGAGCCCACTCAGGGAGCTGCCCCAATGCAAATACAGGCTGAACTCACTAGCCTTTCTACTTGCTTTAAAACTGAGTGTAAAACCAGCTGCATTCTGACTCATCTGAAATAGCTATAGGAGACAGTGTGAGAAATACTCATTTAAAGCTGTCTTCTTAAAGATCATTCCAGTAGCTTCAAAGTTGTGGGAGAATTCCATCCTCCCTCTGCAGAAATTAAAATCCTACTACAAGATGCTATTTAGAGTGCAGAAAATTCTTATGTCAAACAATCCACCTCAGTTTATTGTTTCATGCTTTCATGTGAACTGTTCAATTTGCTTATCCTCTAGAGCTTCCAGATGCAGAAACAAATTCACAGAATCAGTAATCGTATACACAACAAGAGTCAAAGTGTGCACTTAAGTCTAATTGAAGTGGAAAGATAAGATTTGTATTTACCTTCAAAATCCCTCTTGGCAGAGACTCAGAGCTCCTTATGAAATTGCCAGTCCTGCGTAGCAGATCATCATCTTCATCACTGTCACCTCATTAAACCAAAGCACATGGAAACAGCTAATTGGACAAACACCCACAGCAAAATCAACACGTTCCTTACTGAAACAAATTAAATTAAAGCACACTGAAGGAACAAAGCTGACGTATCCAGCATATTATCACACTACTGAAATTGAGAAGACATCAAAAGTAATTATCTTCTGGCAAGCTGAACAGGGAATTACAGAAACACTTATCGGAATAATATTGGATATATTTACTATCACTCGAAGTCCTTTTGGATTTCTTCCTGTTTTCTAGATCAGCCCAGGCAGGAACTCCTCCCATAGCTTGCTGAAACCTTATGAGAAAAGAGGTAGAGAAAAAAAACATAACTTTGGTGAGACAGTAATTTCCTTCTATGAGTTAAGTACTTAGAAAAAGCATAGTCAGAATTTGCAAGATTATTTGCACTTAGAACACAATGCAAGCTCTTAATTCTTTCAAAAAATCTTTAAGATCTCACTGTTTCTTGTATACACCCTAGAAGACAAATTAGTTTGGGCACTTTGATACAAGTATTAAACAAGTTAGTTTAGACAATGCTAATGCACATTTTATTTACTATTGTCAGTATTACTTGTGATTTAAAAACACCGCAAATACTGCAGGAAGCACTGGCTTTGAAGAGGCCACATGAGCACAGTGGATAAAGAGCAAAGTGACTTTGAATGTCAAATAAATGTATTGTAGCTCAAAAAATTGTTGGGTTGGAAGGGAGATCAACCCTCTAGCGATCATCCAGTCCAATCCCCCACCAAGGCAGGGTCACCTGGAGCAGGTGACACAGGAACATGTCCAAGTGTGTTTGGAATGTCTCCAAAGGGAGACCCCACAACCTCCCAGGGCAGCTGTTCCAATACTCTGTCACCCTCCACAGAAAGAAATTCTTCCTCACGTTGAGATAAAACTTTCTGTGTTTTAGTTTATGGTCACTGCCCCTCATCCTGTTCTGGGTGCCACTGAAAAGTCTGACACCCACCTTAGAGATCATTGATCCCATCTCAATATAGTCAGCCACAAAAACATTAGTGAAACTCACTGTTCCTCAAGTCTCTTCTTTAGTTTTTTCTTAGTAAGAGTTGTCTCGGCATCACTCTTCATTAAATCTTTCCTGTACTTATGGGTCATATCAACACTAGAGGAGAAAAACACAAAGATCGTTCACACCAAAGCCACTTACAATCACCCTCAAGTGTGATACGTACTTGCCATCACCCAACCTGAACTTACTTTTCCTCGGCTTCATCATCCTCATCCACCCATGCCGGCTTTTTGGACAGTAAGTCACCTTTCACTTCATTTTCCACCTCCGAATCGCTGGACTCTTCCTGGAGGTCTTTCCCCTCTGCAGCAGTAACCTGAAAACAACCAAAGCGGCCGTGTGAGCGGGGACACGGCTCGGGGCCCGGGGAGCGAGCGGGATGGGCCGCAGCAAGCACCGACCCCCGCCCGGGGCCGCCGCGAGCACCGACCCCCGCCCGGGGCCGCCGCTGCCGGGTCAGGCAGGGCCCGGGCCTGCATGTGCCGTACCCTTCGGGGCCCGGCGAGCCGCCGCAGCAGATCATCCTCCTCCATTTTGAGGCTGTCGCCGAATACCAGCTCTTCCAGCTCCCGCTCGGCGCCCGACGCGCGGCTCAGCACCTTCAGGTGGCGGGCGCGCTGCGCCGCCTCGGCGGCCGCCGCCTGATTCGCCACGGCCAGCTTCGCTCTCCGCTTGGGTTTCTTCATTTTGGCCACTTCGGTCGCTTTAGACGCTTTCTTCACCGCCTTCATTCTGGGCGCTTTTGACGCTCCCCGCTCCCGCCCCGCGGCCGCCACTGGAGCCCGCATCCCGCACCGGAACCGGAACACGTGCACGGGGTGACGTCACCCGCCTGGTCCCGCCCCCGCCCGCGATAGGCTGATGCCGCTGCTCCGCCCCCGCCCCATGTTACCAAGCCCCCGCCTCCGGCGGCGACCCGTGGTCACGTGACTCCTTTCTTCACCTCCCTTTGCTCCCACGCCCCCGCCCATCCTGAGTTCCACGTGACGCGGCCACGGCCAGGCCGCTCCATTGCGAGCCCGCGGGGGGGATCCCCGACCTGTGAGGCAACACGCATCCCTCACCGGCTGCTCATCGGCCCCTCACCGGGACATCCCCTGCGCGCCGTCACTTGCTGCTCTTACCCCCCCACGGTCCCCGCCTTGGTGCGGAGCGCCCACCCCCGGTAATGAATGATTTCGCCCAGAGTGGGGGGGATATGGCAGCGGGGCCGCCCCGCGCAGCCCGAGCCCGGCGGGGGCGTGTCTGCGCCTGCGCAGCCGTGCGCCCGTGTTGTTGATGTCCCGGCGGTCGCAGTCGGTCCCGGTCGCTCCCCGGTGCTCGGAGCGGCTGAACTGCCCGGGCCGTCCCCGCCCCGCCGGGCTCGGCCCCGACCGCGGGCACCCGCAGCGCCGGAGCCCCTGCTGCGAGCGCGCAGAGGTAGCAGGCGGCTCCTGCCCATGAGGGCCTGATGGAAAACACAAAGGAACTGGTGAGTACCGGAGCCCGCGGGAGGCGCGGCCCCGCGGAAGCCCCGGCGCCTGAGGGGGGGGAGCGGCGTGGGCTGAGCCGTGGGTGGGAGCTGAGCGACCCCCGGTGCCCGTGCGGGGGGAGGCGGCCCCGCGGCGTGTGGGAGGGAGCCGGGGACACCCGCGGGTGTTGCGGGGGCGGCCCCGCGGGGTGCGGGGGGTTGTGCCCGCCTGGGGCGGGGGCTGCGGGGGCCGGGCCGACGCTGCTGTTCGGGGAGGGTCCTGGGGAGCCGCGGGGGGGTCTGGCCGGGACACGTGGGGGCGGCACGGCCGGACCCCTTTGTTGTGGCCCGGCGGTGCGGGGTCGGGTTTTGTCCTTCCTCCCTCTTCCCTCCTGCCTCGGAGAAAAGTTTGAGCTTCTCGCGGGCGCGCTCGGATCCGCTTCTCCCCCTGCTCCGCTGTAGTGCGGGGTTTCAGTAACTTCCTCCTGTAGTTCCAGCCTTTAAAGTTCACTTTTCCAGCGTTCTCATGTTAAGTGCTGGAGAGTTTTCTTTAGTATCAGCGCTTCAAAAGTTTTGGATTTTTTGCGGCCACTTCCCGTGCAATTTTTATGACTTCTGATATTGTGACTTTGTTCCCTTTGTAAGGAGTAGTAAACTTGTGAAACCAGTTTCACTTTCAGGTTGTTGCTGGAAATGTTTGAAAGTGTAGCAATTTCTGCCCCGCGTGGCTTTGAAAATTAAAAGTCCTACTACAAAGCATATGCTGATGATGGTAAAAAATCTCTGTGTGGAAAAGCAATTTATTTTAAAATGTAGCTGGCAACTGTTGTGATTTTTCAAATCTAAACCTAGTCAAAACTGAAAGCTGCAGGGCAATTTCTTGTATTTTAATTGAAAAATTATTTTGCAGGCTTGAGGACCTGCATTTACGTATTTATTGTATTCAACAGTTTGATTTTGACTTAAAAGGAATGGAATAAGTCTATGAGAGTCTGATCTGGTGCCTTTAATGAGAACTAAAGCAATGTACTCCCTTAAGAAGGCAATAAAACTTGGCAGGTCATTTGTCTTTACTCATTTCTTCAGCCTAGGCATCGTTTTGAGAAAGTGTGTAATGTAGGCTATAGGAAACTCTACAGAGGGATCTTGTCTCCCAGGAATAGTTCAGGTATTGTTCTTGAGAACATGTGGGCTTGTGCATGTGCAGAAAGATTGCAAACTGGAAGAATTCTCTTCATTGTTCCCTAAAGAGCGAGCTGCTTCTGGCAGCAGTGGTAATATGCACAGAAGTTCCCTCTCATTGGCTTTCATTTCTCTTACCTTCTAAAATTTGATTTAATTTTGCAAGGCTTTTCATATCTTCTGAAAACCACTACTGCATTCCTTCATTTCTCAGGTAAGTTGGTACATTCTGGGCATGTGGGATTATTTGCTGAACCTGGCTCTGAGCACGTGGAATGAATTCAAGTGTTGAAGACTTTGGTTTTGGGTTGGTGGTGGTTTTGGGTCTTTTACATTTAAATTTGTTGTTTTATTTGAGTTCTTGGTTTTTTGTTTGTTTGTTTTAATGGTAACACAGTGTTTAAAGTGAAATATTTGCCTCTTCCAGATACTCCTGTAAGGGCTTTGTAGAAACATAATGGAGTTTGTAAAAGATTTTTAGTTTTTATCAAAACTCAGATATTTCACATATTAATCATCACACCCCCCCCCTCCAAAATTTCCTGCTAATGTGATATATTTTTTTATGAAAGAGTCTCCCCTCTTGTGTGAAACCCCCTGGGGAAGAGGCTATGGACAAAACCATTGGCAAACAGCAGAAACTGGCTTCAGACAAAATGCTGTCATACATAGCAAATGAAGAGACAGGAAAAAACATTTCTGTAATTTTCCAGCAGAGATTTTACTTATAATAAGAGTGGAAGGCACATTTCCAGATAGAGGTGAGTTGCTTATATAAAAAAAGTAAGTTTGGTTGGTTCTGATTTCCAGGAATCCCAAGATGTTTAGCTTTGGGGGTTTTTTGTTTGTTTGTTTTTAATGAAAGCTGAAAGTGTGTTTTCTTGAAATTGGTACCATGTTTGAATTTTCTTTTTTGGTCGTGTTCTGAGGCACAATTAGGCTTCAGTTCCACAGGAACAAGCTACTATTCTACTGTAAATTATTTTGGCCAACTTGCATTTGGAAGAGTTGTAATAAATTAGTTCTATTGTAGTGTTTCCTTAACATTCAGTGCTGAAACGAAGTTTGTAGCATAAAGCATCAATGAACTTCTGAAAACAAAACTTGTGCATCAAATTTAAGTCTAACTTGGAAATACCCTTGGATCCATTAAGGATATGCAATTAAAGTAAATTTGTCTAATGACAGACCCTTGGCTTGAAGGTTGTGGTGACCTCATTGTTGACCTTGGCCTCAGATCCCATCTGTCCATAGTTCTGTCCTGTTTGGGGGGATTGGAGCTGAATATAGGAAGTGATGCCTCTGTTCAAGTGCTGGTGTACCTTTACTGAGCTACAGCTCTTGTACTCCAAGCTCCAAATTGCTGCCATTCTGAATTCAAGCCCTAGACTGAATTCAAAAGTAACAACAACCATTTGGAGTGGTTTGAAACCTTTCTGTGACTGTTTTGGATCATCCTCCTGTGGCCAGCTGCACTTACCTGGGGGCAAGAGGCTTGGTTACATAATAATGGGGTATTTTTCTTGCAAGATTTTACCTTCAAAAGTCTTTTGCATTAATTTTGCCAATGCTTGAGCACAGTCTTCATCAAGACACTAAAGCCATTCTCTGAGTGTTTGATGTCTAAATAGTATGAAATAGGTTTTTTCCGTTAATTTCTCACCCTTTATGCCCACTTTTTTGTGTTGTAAGAGTAGTTACTACACTCAAAGTATGTATGCTATAATGTGTTGATCAAATTCACTGTGTGCATGTATATATATATATATATAAAAATGTATGTTGAGAGTGAGAAACTGGTTATTTTCTTACTTGTTTAGAGTTGCCTTCCTGCTCTCAGGGAAACCAGTTTCCTTAACTATATTCTTTTTCATACCATTTGCCTTATGTAATGCTTAATTAAGAGTATTTTTTAAAAATACTCTGTTGTCAAGTATTCACAGGGAGGAGGGGAAGAACAGGAAAGTGGGAAGTTGGGCAGAATAAGAAAGCAGTTCTTAAAGAGTTCCTTTCTCCACCCATCCCTTCAAAAAATAAAAGTATGCAAGAAACCCCCCGAGCAAATAGTACAGGGTAATTTGCCAGTGCTGCTCACACTACATTTCACAGTGCTCTGACTGAAAACCTCTGTTGAGGAACCAATAATCTTATTAGGAAAGTAAGCCTTAGCCAGAATGCCTGAAAGTTTGTCTTGTTCTTTTGTTTGTGCATTACTTCTGCTTAATGTACAGATAGACTCTATTAGTGGAGTAGTTACTCAAGCTGCTGCTCTTTTGGCTTTAACCAGCTGCCAGGTTCTGTTTTATAGCAAGCCAGGCTCCTGCTCCAAGCACTTTCTGTGGACAGACAGGAGGCTGTTCCCTGTTTTGTTAGAAGTCAAACACTGATCAGGTTGTGTTTTGAGGAAAAGACAATCTCCTCAGCATGATTTTTGGAGCTAAGTCCAGCTTTGAAGAGTAGGAAACTGGTTTGCTGTTGATTTGAGGGTTGTTTTTTTATTTTGCACACCTGTTTTTGAATCCAAGGCCCTGCAGCTGCTGTGGGGAGAGGCTGGTTCAGACAGACAAGGTGTTCCTGTCATCTGTGGAGCCTAAAAGGACTCGTCAAGAATTGCTTGTCCTTCATATGCCTAGAAATGACTTCCAACATTGCTTGTTCCATCACCTCACCAGGGATGAGATGAGGCTCTTTGACCTGTCGTGTCCTGGGTTCTCCTTTTGCCTTTTCCAAAGATAGCAGAGGTAACAACAAAGGGACAAAGAATGTTTGCATAAGGTAGATGGTTCCAATTTGCTGGTGTCTCTGATGAAGCTCACCATCATGTATTAGAGACCACCAGCACTTCAGGAGCTGTTGATGAGATGGTTGAGAGCTTCTGGAAAAAGATTGAGGCCCTAGAAAATCAGAAAGGGGGAAATTTTGTACTTAATTTTCAGAAGAAAAAGATGAAACCAGTTAGTAAGAACTCAGCAGGAACTGCAGGCTGCTGCTCTACCAAAGCCGCTGCTTTATCTTGTTTATAATTCTGTTTGTCCTTTTTGTAAGGATGTATCTTTGACCTTTGAATTCAGAGCAATGCTCCAGATTTTTTCACTTCCAGATGTTAGAGCTCCTTTTTTGTTCATCTGAATTCTGCAGGAAGGATTATTGAAACTTCCTCATGTTCACTTGTGTCTACAAATGCTGTGTTTCAACATGGGTTAAAAAGAACTTCTGTGGTGTTTATTATCAAAATAGAAGTGTTTTGATCTGCTCTAACAAAATTCCAGCATAGATATTTGTATATAATCTTCCCTAACTTTGACCTGCTTTTGTGTACAAAGTATTTTGTTGGGTTTTTTTCCCTGCTAACTCTTCCTGTTTGAAATCTCACAAAATGTTTTGAGTAGTTTCCCTAATTGCAATCCAGGTAATAACTACAAATTAACATTAAGAATTTCCTGCATAAATTATCTGGAAAATGTGGTCATCTGGCAAAAGCTAGGATACAAATGTTTTATAAAAGCTACAGCGTTATTTTAAAATGGTAAGCAAAGCTGCTGATTTGAATTGCAGATTTGATGTTCAATAATTTTGAATTGGAACAATTTGGCTGAATATTAAGTAAATGGAAAGGTGATACATGAGATTTGTTTTGACAGTGTAGTTAAACTCAAAAACTTGATGATTGCTGCTTTGGAAATGGTATAATGCTGAAGAACGATTTTTTCCTAATTGAGCACCCAACTTTCCATTTACAAAGAAAAAACATTTTCCTTCCCATCTGTGGATATTTTGGCAAAGAGAGCCTAGCAGTAATATTGAGGTTCTAAATGGAAGTGATGCAAAAGATCAACAAAAAGAGCCAGGTGCACTGTTGTGGTGGTCACCTGGCCTTGTGCTTCAGCTTCTGGTCCTTCACCTTCCCCCAGCTCCCAGTTCTTCTTCCACCTTCCCTGGCAGTGGGAGCAGAGCTGGCATGGGGAGTTGGAGGGATTGGGAATGGGCTGCACTTCAATTCCTTCTGAGCAGCAACAGCATTTCAGATCTCTGCCAGCAGACCACTGAGCAAAGTCACCACCCTACAGGTCCAGGGTTCTCAAAAGTCTGGAGTGGGAAGGGAGTATCCTGAGACTGGTTTGTACTGCAGCCTCCATAAGAGGGCTGAAGATATAGAATCACACCTTGGTAGGGGATGAGGCCCTAATCTCTTAGTGAAATCACACCAGCTGACTTAGAGGATGAGGGCATGAAGAGGGAGATCCGCCTTGGGCTCTGAAATACCACAAGTATCTGTCCATAAAACCCTCCAAGCATCATAGTGCTCTGGTAGTACTGCTGGGAATGGTTCATATGGAATCACACTTTATATCTTAGCAGAGACTGTGGTCAAGAGAACTTAAATGCTGTGAGATATTAAGGAGCTCCTGAAATCTTGAGAAAGATGACTAGTTTTCATCTTCTGCTCTGAAAATTCCTGCCAGTGTTGGCAGGACACTGTATCCATGGCAACATTGCATTCAGCTTCTGCCTTAAGCTGCACACACGTGCACACACAAACAAGTCACTGCTCATGGATGTTCATGGCAGAAGGGACAGGTGATACGGGATAGGTGACACTGCTGCCAGCACGGGTCAGCCCTGGGCTTTGTCTGCCACAGCATGGGTCAGCCCTGGCCTCAGTGTTTCCTCTAACAGCCCCTGGGCACCCTGATTGCTGGTTTCAGTGCCTTGAGGAAGTTGTCAGGTTATGCCCTATTCTAAATTTGATTTGGTTTAATACAATTTTAATTTTTTTTTTTTTGGCTGAGAAGTATATTCATAATTAACATTACACTGACTTTTTTTGTTGTTTTGTTTCAGAACTACTGTAAGTGTGTTAAAAGTGTTTGCCTTATTGCTTAACCTTTTGTGCTTACTGGCATTTTTGGGAATAGTTTTTTTTTAATAATTGCATGATAGGATTGGGTCAGCATGGAAATCAGTTTTCCTTTGTAGCTACTAGGAAATTCTTCCATAATAGGATTTATTTAGATTGCAAAGGAGAATACAATATAATAAAGAGATAGCATGGCAGAAAAGGGCTTTAATGAGATCTAACAATAAAGATATTCAGGCATATGCTCAAGGAAAGGGATTTGGGGAATTGTGACAAAATCTTGAAGCTATGAATTCAAATGCAATTTAGGAAGGAAAAGCCCAATCACATTGCTTTTCTGTCTACACTGACTTTTAAATAAAATTAGCTCTTGGAAAAGGAAGTTGAGCCAAAGGCTTTCTTAATTTTTCTTCTGTTTTCCTGTCTGTACTTCATTCCTCAAACTTGTGCTTTTATTGTTGAATTTCTTAGTTTTCTCTTTGTTATTTCCTCTCAAACTTAGTACATACTGTTTAAGATTATGGAAATAATATGAAATATAAAATTTTTTTAGCTCAGTGAGGGCAGCTCACAAAGGACTAGCCTTGTTTCAGCAGAGCTGTGTAAGATTAATAAAGCGAAGATTATCACTGTATCAAAATGCATGTGATGGATGTGCCTCAGAAAAAGTACATTAGTTCATCTCTTTCTTCTTTAATGTCTTTGCTGGAAATTGCTTAACTGTCATGCCTTCTTCAAAATTGTGTGGCTTTATCCTACTTCAGACTTTTTGAAACTATTATGTATGTTTTTTGTATATGACAGTGGCAAATTAGTCACCTTTCTCTCTTTCAGCATTTGTACAGACCCTATTGCCATAGTAACTGAGCTCTTCATAATGGTTAATGTATTAATCCTCAGAACAGCCCTGTGAGCTGAGAGGTGTTCCTGCTTCACACAGGAGTCACGGATTCATAGGGGAGCTGAGTGATTTATGGATAACCCCACAAGCCAATGGGAGCAGAGAGCTTCTCATTCCTGTTCCTGTGGTATAAGTGCCCTCTTGATTGAACTGTCTTTTCTCTGCCCAGCTTTCTCAAATGAATGAATTTTAGTGGAATTGGCTGCAGCCATCTGGAATGTGCTCATTTGCATATAAGATCCGTGTGGCTGTCAGTGTTCAGCACATCAGGCTTAATGAACTCTAAAGAGATCAAGGAAATTAAATGTATGGATGGCTCCTGTGTATTCTCAGTGGATCATGAGATAGATTTTTTTTTTTCCTTCCTGTATAACACAACACCAAAAATTGGCCAGTTTTGATTATACCAATGCTCATGTAATTGGCAATACACGGCTCATGTCTGTCCTAATACAGCAGTGCCTTAAAATACCTGCTTTTGACCTGTGAAAGTTTTTAAGCTTGACTTTGAAATCTTTGCATTCAGAACATTGTGCTATTCTTTGGTTTTTTTGTTGTTTGGTTATTTTTAACTTTTAGACAGAACATAGTTCCCGAGTGGAAAGGAAACGCCGAGACTCGTTCGGGATGTTTGACGGTTATGATAGTTGTAGTGAGGACACCAGCAGCAGCTCCAGTTCAGATGAAAGTGAGGAGGAGGTTGCCCCTTTGCCATCCAGTCTCCCAATTATCAAGAATAATGGGCAAGTTTACACTTATCCAGATGGCAAATCTGGCATGGGTAAGTATGTGCTGTGGGAGTGCAAGGAGTTGGATATTGATGGGTTTTAGCCTGGGCTGGGTTGTGAGGGTCCCAACCCAAATGCTGGTCCCAACTGAAAAGGGGCCAAAGCAGCCAAAGGGTTGAGGTTGGTTGGTTTTGGGTGGGGGAACTGTTTGGGTTCTGTTAAACTGAAATAAGAGAGGGTTTGACTCCTGCTGACAGGGAAGAAATAGTATGGGAACATCTGCCGTTTGTCAGATGTGTTGTCTCTGCATATGCATGTGTGTGTTTTCATGTGCATTGGTTTTATTCCTGGAGCCTTCAGGACAATGTCAGTGTGTTCTATCTATGCCAGGGCACTCCTTCTCTCTGCCCTTTATGTTACACATACAATATGTTTAAATATATTTCTCCCTATACAAGGAAAACTTCATTACTGCTACTATATAATCCTGTTAGTGTGTACGTGTTCACTCGTCCCTAGCTGTGAGCTGGAGAATACTAGGAACATAAATTTAAAAGGGAAGATTTCTTTTGTTATCAGGGAAAAATATTTTATGTGAAATCCTAATGATTAGTGTAGAGCTGTCTCTAGGCAGAATTTGGGTATAGTCCACTGGCATTAGTTGGTCCCTGAGTCTTACTCATCATGGAATACACTGTGGGTGATGCTGTCCACCTCTGAAACATGATTCTAGCCAGAAAGAAACATCGGTGGGCTTGGGTACTTGGGATACACTAATTTATGAACCAAACAAGAGATCTGGTTTTATTTTAGGTTGGAAGTATTCAATATTTAGAGGAAATAAAGATGGGCAGGTCCAGATTCAAAGCAGATGCTTCCTTGAGAACAGTGTAAAACCAAAAATCAGCTTGAGCTGATTTAGCTGGGTCATTCACTTGCACTGGGGGTGAAATTAATAGAGAGCAGAAAGAGGCACTGTTTCACCAGTGAATGTGAGGTTCTTAATGTTTCACTGATATTAGTGGTGGTATTTTAAATTCTTTTCCTGTGTAATTTTCTTTGGGGTCAAACGCTCAGAAACTATTTGATAGTACCACCTCCACGACTTTCATTTTGTCCCCTTCATTCTGACTCTTCACTGCTGTTTTAACTACCCTCTTTAACATTTTGGGTTCTTTTTTGTCTCCTCTGATTAGCTACATGTGAGATGTGTGGCATGGTTGGTGTCCGGGACGCGTTTTACTCTAAAACCAAGCGCTTCTGCAGCGTGTCGTGCTCCAGAAGCTACTCCTCCAACTCCAAGAAGGCCAGCATTCTGGCCAGGCTTCAGGTAGCGGTACAGACACCGTTTTCTTTACATCCTTTCTGTCATCTGTGGTGATGAAATTGGGTATTTGTACACATGGCTGCATGCTTTCAGATCAGTTTCTTGAGTTTGAGGGTTTTCTTTATAGAGTTGTAAAATAGGTATATGTCTTTGACTTAAAATATTAATCAAATAATCACCCAGGCATGTTTGTAATAGTCAAGAAAAGACAAAGAAATGTCAAGAAATATCTTTATACCCTGTCTCAAATTAATTGCAAGAAATGACAAGAAATTGCTATAACTTTGATTAAAAGTTCTTCATTTTGACCTGCTTTTAAGAGATATCTTTTTTTTCAGGTAAACAACAGTGAATCTATAATGCTGTTCAAGTTGGGATAGTAGTACAAAAGTCATCTTTTGGACACTCCTTACTACTGTGTTTTAAATTTATTTTACAATACATGTAGTTGTATCGTACTTAGTCTCTGTGTACTTCTAATTTTAGTTTAAATCTGCCAAAGATAGCTGCAGACCAGTGGAAATTTCCTGATGGGAGTTTGGAAAGATGTTATTTACTTGGGTTGTTTGTTTTTTTTCAGGGTAAGCCTCCAACAAAGAAGTCTAAAGTTCTACAAAAACAGCCTTTAGTGGCTAAATTAGCAGCATATGCCCAGTACCAAGCAACTTTACAAAACCAGGCAAAGACAAAAGCAGGTAACAGCATGTAAACGGAGCTGAGACAAAAACACTGAAATATTTGTGCCTCATTAGCAGCTTCCTAACTAAAATAACTTTCCCTTAGCAGCTGTCCCTGTGGAAGGTTTCAGCTGGGGTAACTACATCAATAGTAATAGCTTTACAGCAGCTCCTGTTACCTGCTTTAAACACGTGAGTATTTCTCAGTTTGTGCTTTCCTCTCTGTGTGTATGAGTGAGTCCGTGGAAGTTCTTGAATTCATTTTTCCAAAACGTTCTTATCCAAATATTTTTCATGATCTGTGAAATATAGCTGTGAGTATGACTGCCTTTTAGGTAATTTATCTGTCCTTTAAAACCATTCTGAACACCATCAGTTACTTTCTTCATACATACACTCTCATAAATAAAAAGGAAGGCTCTTACATGAGAATTGTTTTTATGTTCAAGTCACAAAATGTACTGCAGAGTAAGAAACCAACCAAGTCAAGCTGTACTGAAAACAGTTACAAAAGGCTTTTTAGATTAAGTCAGGCTTGTTCCATTCTGTTGGACTGATCTATCCATTATATATTTAGATTTGGGATTTCTTTCTTAATTTTTAGTCAGGTTCTCCCTGTCAGTGGTAATGCCAGGTTGTCTAGTATGGGGGAAAATGAAGGCTGTGTAGAAATCAGAAATTTTAAAAGTTAGTTTTCTTTGTTTTAGAAAAAGTTTCAGACACAAAGACATTTTTTAATGACTGAGGAAATTAGGGATTGGGGAAAATATTTAGTGCCATCTGTCTTTATTGTGTTTGTAAAATTCCAGTAATAAGACATTAGACTGACAATTAAAATATTGTCACTACTTTGTCTCTTCAGTAAAAGCTTTGACAGAAGGTGTTTTTTCAGCATATTTTTTAATTTGAGAAGTTGAAGTGTTCTGTATTACAAAATTTTTGTTTTGCTTGAAATTATGTGCTGAAAGTTGTAATCCAAACAAACACTTTGCTTCATGGAAGTTGCCTGTGAGGGAGAAGAGACATTTTCTGTCCAGCTCAGGAATTCCTGCTGAGTCCTCTCAGCTCATAAACCAGTGGGAGTTGAGGGCTCCTGGCAGTTGGCACTTTGTGAATAGTACCCTTTATGCTCAGAGGTCTCAGCTACTGCCCAGAGCAGAGCCTTGCATTGGGAGAACTTGGGCAATTTGTATCAAATTCCACATGCTCAGGTCAGCATGTTTGCACTTTGCTTTCACAGATACATATGTGTAATAAGTGATTTTATAACTCCATATCAAAAAGTATCATTTGATAACATGGGCTGTGCTATTGTATTTACAGATGTCTCAGGATGGGTGGCATCCTCTCTTAGAGACAGCTACAATTGTCAGGTCACTTACAAATTATGCTCCAACATTACATTTTATTAAAAGGAGTTGTATCTTCCTTTCTCACTGCTGCATTCATTCAGCTGCACAGTGCCCCAATGATGTGACCCAAGACCACGCTCATGGTCACATTGTGCCTCGAAAATATTCACAGGGTAATGGCAACAGTGCTACCAAATAGCCTGAAAGTTGTTTTTTGGTCCTTATTTTCCTTTTTCATACAAGTAAAGTGTAAATCCTGCAGTTTTCTTTGGAGATACCTACTTCTTTGGTGGATATGAGTTAGTGTTATAAGGGTATGATTTGCATTAAACTTTACTGTAATTATTTCTTTGAAAAATACATTATTTAAACCAGTCAGAATCTGAAAAACACATCAGTGCTTTTTTGTTGGATTCTTCTTTGTCCCTCTCTCCACTGATAATTAAACAATATTCTTTTTGCCTTTCTGGCAAGATTATTGCTGTTTTCTGTGTACTGTATTGCTTTGATTTTTAAAAGTTTGTATTAGTTGATGTTTATTTACCATCCATATTATGGATTTCATACACCTGTGTGTGTGTGATGGAATGCATAAAGCTTATTCTGCTCAAGACCAAAGTTTTGAATTGACAGTAAAATCATGACATATCTACCCTTAAATTCATTATTCAATAAAATATATTGAATTTACTGGTTACACTGGGTGTATCTGTATGAGTATTTGATAGGGAACATTAGGACCAATATTAAAGAAAATTTAAGGGAATTATGAGATGTGAGATTCAGCTTTTTAGTTATTTTTTCTAATAACCTGGCATACTTCAGTATCTCAGATCCAATGTAGATTTTACACATCAGTTTTTCTGGTTTTGTTTTTTTCCTGGGAAGTTATTTCTTTTTCAATTTAAAAGAGTTACATTTTAGAATTAAAGTTTCTAAATCTTGGCAAATTCTCTCTTTCTCTTTATGATAAGAATTAATTTCAAAGTATTTTGATGTGCTTTTCGTGCTTCCATGTTACCTTTATTCCAGACTTGAGTGTTGAGTAACACTAATGAAATTCAGTAGCAATAGAGTGGCTATGCCCATGACTTCAGCATTCAGTAAACTGAAGTAGGGAACTGCTTTGGTTGATGTCCTACAGGAAGCCCATGATAATGCCAGAATTCCCATTTGTGCACCTTGCAGCCTCTTTTTTTTTTTTTTATTTTGTCAAATCGCATTAATCAGGCACACAGCAGTAGTTGCCACAAAGAGAAAAACTCATTTTCATGTTTTTAATATTGAGTTATAGCTTAGTCACATATAGTGAGCTCATTGCTGACCTGCATTCCCCTTTTTCTACTCTAAACACTTTTACTCTTTCCTACACTTGCTTTTATTAGTTCAAACCATTCCTACAATTGAAAGCAAGTTACAGTGGTTTGAGTTGTTTTTCAGTACTACTTACTGGACAATTTATGCACAATTAAGAGCAATTATTTATTTTCACTCTGTTTCTAGTGAGAGGCACATTTCCTGAAGTTCTTTCTTCCAGCTGAATTTTATTCTGAGCAGAAATATTTTCATTCTCTTGGTGTCTTGTGTTTTTAAGCTATATCCAGTGATTTAAGGGAGCATTTCCAGGATGCTACACTGGGTGGCAGTGCTCTGCTTTGAAGGTTTTTGTCTAAACCCTTTTGCATGTTTTCTCCTCTGGCATTACCTGTTGCTGGGGCACTGCTCACACACGAGGTTTGAGCATTCCATACAATTCAGGAGTTGTTAGCATCACCATCAGGATTTGCCATTAAAATCCTGATTTAAATTAAAGTCTGGAATCGTGGCAGTGTTGATGCCGTCCAAAACCTTTGGAAACCACTGATTTAAGCTATGTGAGCTCTTTGTTCAGGTGCGTATGTGGGAATACTTGGCCTTTAGGTGCTCCTGTCAAACAGGCCCTTCCTGACTGCACCTTACCTTGCAGAGAAGGCCCTTGGTGCTCACAGATAGACCCCTCCCAGGTCATGTCCCGGAGCAGGAAGCCAGGAACCAGCTCTTCCTTGTTTGGGAGTGATGTGAAGTGGATCTCTTCGTCATGAGTCTGAAAGGTAAATTTGTTCTTACCTGTAAATGATGGTTCTGCTAGTTCACACTATGCCAATCCAGACTGCAGTCACCTTCCAGCCAGCAGATAAGTAAGACCACTTCTCTAGTGCATTTTGAGTTTTTAAAAGCAGTCTTCAAACACTGATTAATCAGATGAGACAGAGGAGAGATGAAGATGGCTGTTACAGCCCTGGTTTATCCAGGTCTTCCTGCTTCGAGAATATCCCTAAAGAGTGAAGGAGACTGAGGTGGTGCAGTGTAGCAGGTGTGCTGTAAACCATCCCTCAGGACGGTACCGTTGTCTGACATTTCAGCAGTGATGCTGCACAGCATGGCTTCCTTCTTGAAAGGGTGAGCCATATGGATTGGTGTAGGAGAACTAGCAGAACCAATGTTTTCACAGACAAGGACAAATTTAACTTTCTGCTATTTCCGTCTATACCAATCCACACTCTAGAAATGAAATTTCCATTATAGGTTGATGTCAGGAGAAGTGTTCGGATATACTGTTCTCTCTGAATCAACTGAATAGATGAGCAGGCAGTAAAATATACTTCAATTGAGTGCAGCTGGATTATGAAATTATTCAGCACTGTTATTTTTGATTGTTTGGCCTCATCTGTATCTCTATACAGGCAACAAGATTTGCTAGAATATGCAATTTGGAAAGTTTATCTCCCAATTCAATTAAAAACCTACATGTCAATTTAGAGAGAGTCAATTTAGAGAGGGTAGTGCATATGGGATGGGACTTAAGTTGTATCTGCATATTTTGTGTGTGAAAATAAGCCATCTTTTCAGTTGGATTTTTCTCTGGCTGCCAATTGGCAGAAGAGAGCTCTGTGGTCTAGACTGGTGTAGATGGGACATAGCAGAATGTGAAGAGACCAGGCTTCAAGAATAAAAACTGGCATACTTAGATTTTCTTTTAGAGTTAAAACTAGTTTTAAGTTTTGTATAACCTCAAATACTTCAACTAGTAAAGGGATTCCATTTTTTAAGATAAATTCAGCTTCTAGTGCTGCTAGTGGCAATTACTGATTGCCAGCAGAATTCCAATATTGTCATTTCCAGTCATTCAGGATTTATCCAGATTTCTTGTAGCTCTCAGCAGAAATTCTATGCAGTTGCAGGCTATTCCCACTGAGTAGTTCAGTTCTCTGGGTTTGCAAAGAGCTTTGTAAATGAGACAGTGCAGAGCCAGAGGATCCCTCCTTCAGTTCTCCCAGTGATAGCTGGGTAATCTCTGAACTGATAAGAATTTTTTTTCAGAATTGATGTAGCTGTTGTTATAAAACACCCAAAATACAAGTCTCTCTTTCTTGGGTAGTCTCAAGTTTAATGCAGACTGAGAAATTTTCTAGCTTGTTACCAATGTAACTTTGGTTGAGTTACTGTTAAGAATTTAGGTTCTTCAGCACTGTGCATTTCTGGTATCTGCAATACCATCTTTGACTGACATTTCATGATGCTCTGCTCAACAAAATGTTCTTCTGGAGATAGCAAATTAAACGTAATTTCTATCACCAGCTTCTGCAAACCCTTACAAGCTCATCAGGCAGACATTCCTTCTTGTTCCTAACGTATTCCTCACATGGGACAGTGTGAGGGATCTTGCTGTGCCTTTCCTTCTGGTGTTCATTAAGAAGGTGCCACTCAGAGCCTTCTGTTCTTTTTGCCTGCTCTGTTGGAGTGATTGCTTGCAGGTGATGTGAAAGCCTGTTCCTCTGAGAGGATGTGAACCAGTGGGTGATAAACCCCAACATAATAAATCATCAGAATAGATTAAAGAAATAATTTTTAGGCATTCTTCCAGCAGCATGCCTGACTTGCAGTATTTAAAGGTTTTGATGTCTGTGCTACAGGTACCATGATTTCTTGCAAGTAGAATTGCACAGCAATTTCCACCATTCTTACTAACAGCAGTAGTTTCTTCCTAATTGAAACATCATAGAATAAAACTGACCTTTGAGAATGTACAATTTGTACTTGTGCTTAACTGCTGTCTAAACTTGGAATGCTATAGGTTTTTTTCAGTAAATACACAGGAATAATTGGATACAATTACAGTATTACACAGTTGTCAAATCAAAACCGATGTAGGTTCTCATAGAAACAGTGGTTTCTAACCATATGTTTGTTATATATATATTGAATGTTATGTCTTTTTAAGTTGCTTGTAGAACACTGAGATAACAAAAAATTAATATTTTCACATGGTGAATTGGTGACATTTTAACCCCAACCTTGACAGGCACCCATGGGGACTTGCTGGGGTGATATTGCAGAAGGCGTGCGAGTGGAGGTTCCAAACACTGACTGCAGCCTACCTACCAAAGTCTTCTGGATAGCTGGAATTGTAAAATTAGCAGGTAAATGTGTTTTAGTTGAAACTAAAATAATCAAAAGAACTGTGTGAAGGGATCAAACACTTCAGTCAGTGATCACCTGATGAGTAATGCTGACACTGGTCGGGCTGGCAGAGCTGTGACTGTAGGTTACACATTGTAGTGCTGTCACTGTTCTACACCTGCTGCTCTGATGCTTGAGAATGTCTGTCCTTGGTTTGGCTTTTTTAATACTGCCTCAGACTGCAGTAAGAGCAGTGCAGAGCAGATAGAAGACTATGTAAGAGCTGTCAAGAAGTCTCATTCTAGGAATCACTTTCCTTGGTGAAAAGTTAGAAATTCAAAAGCAGATACTATGTGTAATTAATTTTGTCCTCTTCTGTATAATTTCTAAGGATTATAGTTCAAGAATTTTAATTTTATTTAAATTTACTTACATGATAATACATGCACATTTATCAGAGTAATCCATTCTGTGCATTAATAACATCCAGAAATGTGCCATTAAAAAAAACTTGCAATTAAAAATTACATTTAGAAAACCAATGTAATATACATGATGATTGGTCAAGAAATAGTCATACGTATTTTATAATCTTGTTTCATTCTTGTATTTTTTAAAATGCTTTCTTTCAGGCTACAATGCTCTGCTGAGATATGAAGGCTTTGAAAATGATTCAAGTCTTGACTTCTGGTGCAACATTTGTGGGTCTGACATCCACCCAGTTGGTTGGTGTGCAACCAGTGGGAAACCCTTAGTTCCTCCTCGAAGTATGTACATAGTAGCCTTACTGACTGATTTCAAAGTCTCTTTATTAAACTGAATTTGCTCATGGCCCAGATATCAAAGTGTTCTTTTACTATAAGAACTCTTTCAACAGTTAGGAATTAGCAATTTTAACTTTTGGAAAAATGAGAGCTTGACTGATGCTGAAAGTGTTTCTTGGATTAGCCCATCTGATGCAAATCAAAGCTTTTGAGGTTGGGGTGGCAGCAGTTGGCTAATCAGTGATGAGAATGTGCACTGATTTTATTTATACTGTGTTATTAAATTCTTTACCCTGGTACATAATTTTAATCTTGGGTAGCATTCATTCTCTAAAGAGGCTTTTTGTCATTATTGTCATCTAGGTCTTTTAATGGTCATCTGGGATTTCTTCTTTACATATTCCAGACTCTAATGTTGTCTCTAATGGGCACAATTAAAAATCAGTGGCTTATTTTTTCCTCTTCATTTGCAACAGCCATCCAACACAAATACACAAACTGGAAAGCTTTTCTAGTGAAACGACTTACTGGTGCCAAAACACTTCCTCCTGACTTTTCTCAGAAGGTAAGGCTGATGCAGTATCAATGATGTTCTGTAAAGAAAACTGTGGCACAGTGTGAAGAACTGAAATATTTTACAGTGGCACATTAGCTCTTCTTGCAGTGAAGGAGATACAGTAGATTCTTCCCTTAGATACACTTTTCCTTGGAATCCCTTCTCCAGTTATGTCTACACTTATCAGTATGTATTTGGAAAACTGTTTGCTCTAGAAAGAATAGCTTTCTATAAAAACTAGTTTGTCTATTTTAATTTTAAAATACCCCATTTAAAAAATCCACAGAAAACCCAGAAGTGCTCATGATATATAAGAAAAGTGCTCATACCCTGTGATATGTAAGAAAAAAATGAAAACTGAACTGAAACTGATTTTTCTGATTCAGGAATGATTTTTATCATGTACTATTTCAAGAAACTGAACAGAATATGTTAATATAGCATGGATGTAGAAGGAATAAAGAGCATACTTTAAAATATTAGTATTTTTTCCCTACTCTGAACTAGGTTTCTTTCTGTTTTACTCATGTCTTCAGGTGTGGCAGCTGCTGTATAGTGTGCTGGAAGTTTACCCACCAATATTGTGAGACGACGGTGCATATTGTTCTTAGTAGAAATATGAGACTTAATTTGTTGTTTTACACTGCATGTAATGTTCAGAAAACAACCAAAAAGCCTTTCTGCAGTTGTTAATTTTTATTTTAAAACTGGCTCAGTAAGAAGCCAAATTAAATTGGCAAGATCTCTGTCCTTTGGGGAGCTGGTAATGAAAATGGCAAGTGACAGATACTGATTTTTAAACAGTCTGTTTGCACAAAGCAGATAACATCTCTTCCTTTGTGTATTTTGAAGAAATACTTCTGTAAATGGCCAGCTTTAATTATGTTGAAGGTTTGTATTCCATGCCTTAAAATGAAGTATTTTAATCCTATTTTTAAAATGATGAGTTTTGAGTGGATGACAAAGCAAGAACAAAAATTCATGAGGTTTTTCTTGTTTAAGTTGTTTCTCAAGGTAACTTCACTCATTGTTAACAACTGAACAAACTTTCATTACGTCAGTGGAAAATTCCTTGAACTTATGAGAATTGTATCTCATCTTAAGGGATGACCTTGAAATAATTAAAGCATTGTAGGATCTATTTTTAGTTTTCTGAAATACTAGGTTACAATGAAATAGAAGAGAAATAATTTGTGTCTTTTCTCATCTCAGGTTGATTAACAAGTCCTTCAATTAAATGACAAGTGCATCAATACTGTGCTTTAATGGACAGGAAATGGAAAACCAGGGGATATTCTTACAGAATGTGTTCTGTGTTGCTTCAAGGTGTCTGAGAGTATGCAGTACCCATTCAAAACTTCCATGAGGGTGGAAGTAGTGGACAAGACACACCTGTGCAGGACAAGGGTGGCAGTGGTGGAAAGTGTCATCGGGGGCCGCCTCAGGTTGGTGTATGAGGAGAGTGAGGACAAAACTGATGACTTCTGGTGCCATATGTACAGCCCACTCATTCATCATATTGGCTGGTCTCGAAGCATAGGACACAGGTTCAAAAGATCTGGTAAGTTTGGTTTGGGTTAGAGGTGTTCTGTGGGCAGTGTTGGCTGGGAGGAGTTTGGCTTAAGCAGTTCTGTTGCTTTATACAATTAATCTAATTACCTTGAATAATGATATTTTAAAATGTTATGGATTGTGGCCCAGTGTTTTAATTTTATTACACTCGGGAATTTCAGTTAAAATCCTAATTAACATATTATACAGCACTGGAAAAGCCACAATAACCTTTAGGCTGATTTATAGTGTTTAGAAGATTTGATGATTAACAGAGGTCAGCATACTGTAGGCAGAAAAACCTTTAACTGCACAATTCAAGCGTGGTAAACTTCACTTTTCATGCTGACACCTGGAATCACAGCCCTGCTTCACAAACTCCTAGTTTCTTCACATCTAACTCTTTTTTGGACTATACAACATGGACAAGTATCCTAGTAGATACAGAATTTCTTTTTACTTGCAAGTTTAAAGACTGTCTAATATTTTATATTGCAGTGTGTGATTTAGAGGGCGTTAGGGAATGGGGTGGGAAAGCGAAGTGACAGTCTGATAGAAGGGACACAGTTAAGGCCTTTGCTATCTAAAATACAGAAGAAATTGTAATTCGAAATTGTTAAGTTTTTTTTCTAAACAAAATAGTTTTTTCTAAACAAAAAAAAAGTCCGGGTTTTTTATTATTTCTCTGTTCCTTTGAGCTGGTATCTCTTGTCAGAGATAGAATTCCTGTAAAGCATTCCACAAGGTTTCCTTTTAAGAAAAGGCCTTCAGTTTTCCTAATGCTTCAAGTTTCACTGATAGATATAGATACACATATACATATGTATGTGTATTTAAAGTGATTATATGTAATTAAATAAATATATATATAAATGTAATTTTCTGTTGCAGTGTAGTGCAAAGTAGTTTGTCTGCAATTTTTTGCAAAAACTTCTACGTAATACTTCCATCAATTTCATTGAATGATCAAATGGTCTTGTAAACACTGGATATTGGGTTTTTTCCAGAAATGATGTTTATGTTATAGAGGCAGCTCAGGTTGAAGTCAGCAAGGAAAATGGATGGATGATGTCCTCCTGATTTTTGTGGTAGTGTTCCTATAAACTGTGGGTCTCCCATACCAGTGATTGTGTGGTGTTAGTTAATATATTCAGAAAAACATGTTGTTTGCTCTGTGAACAAAACTTCTAGACAATATTATAGTAGTATTATTATTCTTCCTTGTAGATATTACAAAGAAACAGGATGGACATTTTGATGCACCCCCACACTTATTTATGAAGGTGAGTCCAGTAGCTAGAACAATCTTTGCAGAGTTAAGGACCTTTAGTTCCCGTTGTGTGTAAGCCAGACCTGAAACTATTTACATCCTGGCCCAGCACAAGCATTTCTGCTTTTATTATCCACTCTGACCTCCTTGATACAAGCAGAGCTGGTAGAACAGGTATTTCAGTCTGTTGCTTTGGCAGTGTAGGGGTATGTTTTGTTTCAGGCTCATTAAATTATTTGTTTCTGCTGCTGTTCTATGATTCTTTTAGGTAAAAGAGGTTGATGCAGCTGGAGAATGGTTTAAAGAAGGAATGAAATTGGAAGCTATAGACCCCCTAAACCTTTCAGCAATATGTGTGGCAACTATCAGAAAGGTAAGAAAGCCAATGTGTGTTTTGGGGAGGCAGAGAGGAATCCTTTTTCCCTAACCTTTATTCAGGCTTCAAACAAAAGTCTCAAAACCAAAATTATGGAGTTCATTCACACAGTGAATGGGGCATATCTGTCAATTGTTTATCTGCAACTGCTATGAAAATGTGCTTGTGTAAATTTGACTTTAATCTCTGGAAATTCAGCCTTACCTTTAATTAGAATGTATATGAGAGATGAATTTGCAGGACAATATTCTGCTAATTATGCCAAGTCTTTTGCAACTGTTCAAAACCAACCCTCATCCTCCTGACTTGCAGAAGTCTATGAAGATATTTTAAGGCTGTCCTTCTTTCTTAGCTTGATTGAAAGGGAGCCAATCCATGTGAAATCTGCTTTTAAAGAGAAAATGTAAAAAGCAGCTTAGCTGAATTGTTTAACCTTTCCAGGGAGGAGGAGAGTGGTTATGATTTTGAGTAATGGTGTACTGAATACCCTTGCAAGCTGAAGAATAGACTGAGTTATAAAGCTTTAGAAGTAGAGCTGATGTTCACAAGAAAAATAAACTAGAGATCCGAAGAAGGAAATGTTGCTCTCATAACTTTGTGGTTATCAAAGGTACATAAAGTACCTTTACTGTTACATAAAGTAACAGTTGTGTTCACAGTCCTGGAGACAGGTATGGTTTGGAAGGTTTTTGTTATAATTGAATGTCCTTCTAATTGTGCTTCCATTATTATTGAGTTGCTTTCACTCTTGAAACATGGCATGCTTTCTTTCTAGCTTTCTCACCCAGCTGCAGGTATTTAATGTGGAAATTTTTTTCTCTTTACCAAGGTGTTAGCAGATGGCTATCTTATGATTGGGATTGATGGCTCAGAAGCAGCAGATGGGTCTGATTGGTTTTGTTACCATGCCACTTCCCCTTCTATTTTCCCTGTTGGTTTCTGTGAAATTAACATGATTGAACTAACTCCACCGAGAGGTACAGGTAGCATTCTGACACCTTTTATTGTGAATATTGCTCAGTGATACTGCATGTACCATATGCTTTGTTTTTTTAACTCAGCCTACAAAATTCAGGTCACTTCTTAGGACTTTCTCAAGTCTGAAACAAATACAACAGCTTTACTTTGGAGTAATCTAAACCAGAGGTAGCCAACACTTCATTTAGAAGAAGTTAGGTTGATTATTAGCTGAAATAATTTGCATTTGCTGTCAGAAATTCAGGATTCCACTAAGTCAATGGGAAGTGTGGGAGTCACTGAAAGGGCTCTTCAGAAAGTGTCACTGGTTGGGAAGTCCTGGCCACCAAAACAATTAATTAACATTGTAAAGAATCTCAAGCTAATTCACAATATACCAGTCAATTTTTGGAAGGCTATACACAAACTTGAGCTTCAGGACTATACACTGAATAAACCCCTCTGTGAGCAAAAGCTGTCTTTTCACAAGCACATGTGCCTACAGAAGACTTTACCTCCCTTTTCCCATTTTTTTGCCTTGATCTGGCGCTTTTTAAGAGGATCATAGTTGTATAACAGCAGAGGACAATGATTTTCTATGGCTTTTCCCCTCCATTCTCATTCTTGCAGGCTTCTTCTTGTATTTAATGAATTATTTTTCTGGGTAATAACTACAGTGTAATGCAACGTGAAGAAAGTAATTTCATGTCATTTTTGTTGTTGTACAGTGACAACTCTTTCACTCTAGAGTATGAAAGGTGGAGTTATACAGATTCAATTTTGTTTTGCAGTCAGCTCATTTAGTGAATTTATTGCCTAGAAATTCACAGGCACCAGCATCCCTCAAAAATCTGAGGTGCAGAGACTCTTGCAATAGAAGTTTTTATGGGAGAAAATGCTTGTGTATCAATATATATCAATCAATTTAGAAATACGTGCATGAAATTGATGAGATAGAAAAGGAGAAAAACTTGCCTTTGGTGATGAGACTACCTCTTCACTCTTGAAACACTACTTTCAGAATGTGAATTTTGTTGTTAGCACATTTATGATACTTCGTGTTTCTCATATCATGGCAACATAATTCTTTACCTCTATGTACATTTTCCCTTTTATTGCAGTTTTTCCTAAGTCCTGTGTCATCAGTGACAGGTGATTATAAAGCACACGTGCAATAATCTAAAAGTTACTTGGAAGAGGAATTACTAGCTGTAAAATGCAGAGCATAAAACGCATTAGCATTTTTAATAGAATCAAAGTGATCGAAGCTCCTTAGCTCTAATAAGGAAGGTATTTTGCTTTCCAAATTATGGGCTGGAAAATGGATAGTTTCTTAATTCTGCCTGGTCTGACAAGGCCCACATGCACTCTTCCTGTGTGTGGTGATCTTGAGTACAAATATATTGGTGTAGCAGTGTAATGTTACATTGAGAAGAAAAGCATTAATATGCAGAACTGATACAGTATTGCCATTATTAATTAACGCTCCAGCTGCATCTGCTCCTGGAGATATTCCATAGCCAGCGTGAGCACTCTTATCCAAGTTGCATTTAGCATTGTGGATAACTTCAGTTACTGTGAAGTCATTGGACTTTGCAAGGCTCGTTCCCCCAAACATCTTCATCCCATGCTGAAATCAGAGGAAGATGAAGATGCTTAGGTATTTTGAGGGATGGGATTGAATTTTGAGCTGTGGGTACTGAGTGTGGCAGCTCTGTGCCTCCACAGAGATGAGACCCAGACCTCTCCTGTAGCTCCCATTCCATGCCCACTGCGCTGCAGGTTTTCAGGATGTCCATCACTGCACACTGCTGCAGAGAAATCCTCCAGGCTGTTGTTGTTCCAGCTAGAATTAGAGAATTATTTGTTTAAGCAGTTGTTGAAGTTGCCCAAAGGAAAAGATATTCCTGTGTTTTATGCATATTCAGTAGCAACTACATATATTTTTGAGAGATTTTTTTTCCTTTATAATAGCTTTTTAAAAATAGTCTAATTTTCCATATTACATATTACTGCTATTTTTACCCTTATTAAACTTTTAAAATATCCATGTTTATTCTTACCATTCTGTTCCTGACAATTTAAGTGTTTCAATAGTGGAGCTATTTCCCCACAGGGAAGAAACTGTATGTTCTTAAATGACCCAGAACAGATCATGGAATTGTAGAAATAAGAATCTGACAAAAAACTCCTAGTTTAAGTGATTAATCTTAACTTAAATAACTTTTATGTTACCCAGTGCTTCATTTGTCTTGTTTGTTGCAAATGAGCAATGTCCAGGTGGCTCTTTGTCACTTAGATCAAAGTTCAGAGAGTAGAAGTTTCTGATACTGCTGTTTGACTTTTGTTGTCTTTTTAGCTGTAACACAGTCCCAATGTTCTATTTTTGCTATTCTTACACATGAAGTTTGCAGCTGATATATCAAAATGTTGTTTAAAATTCACAGGTTATGCAAAACTCCCTTTTAAATGGTTTGACTACCTCAGGGAAACTGACTCAATAGCAGCACCAGTAAAGCTCTTCAATAAGGTAATGAAATTATACATGTCTGTATTGGAATTAGTATTTTCTTTACATTTTGCATAGTGCATGGGATGGACCCGTTTGTTAAATACAGTTTTGAAAAACTAAGACTTTTAGAGATGAGAACCATTTGAGTAAACAAAGGTTGGTATCTCTGAAACGTTAAACAGATGCAGAGGTACAGGAAACTTCATCAGTGATACTTGGGGGTTTTTTTCTGTATTAAGTTGATTGAAATCCCTGTTTCAGCACTGTGCTTAAACTATCTTAATGAACATGTCTGTTTACTGATGTTTGCCTTCTTTGCTTCCCCAGGAAGTTCCAAACCATGGGTTTCATGTTGGCATGAAACTGGAGGCTGTGGATCTGATGGAGCCTCGCCTGGTGTGCGTGGCCACGGTGACGCGCATTATCCACCGGCTGCTGAGGATCCACTTCGATGGCTGGGAGGATGAGTATGATCAGTGGGTGGACTGTGAGTCCCCAGACCTGTATCCTGTGGGATGGTGTCAGCTCACTGGCTACCAGCTCCAGCCTCCAGCACCACAGTGTGAGTCTTGCTTTGTCAATAATGGAAATGAATTTAATGGGGGCTCATTTTCCTAAACCTCTTCCAATTAGGTCTCCTCAGGCATAACAAAAATATAAAAAACTCTTGCTAATGCCTGAAGTTCTAATCTTTCCCACTTCGATTTCTTAAGTACTTATGAGTGTTTTTTACTATTTTTCAATGCTGATTTGATGGAGGGAAAAAGCCTCTTGTTCTGGAGGAGCTCACTGACCATTTATGTTGCTTTAAGACTGCCAGTGTATCTGTTTCACCTCCTGAATTTGGTGGAACTCAGCCTGTGCAGAAGCTCTACCTGATTTATTACATCACAACTTGTCCTGTCAGATCAAGTGATAATAACTGATGAAATGCTTTTCAAGAACTGATTTTTAATGAGAGGGTAATGAGAGTTCATGTTAAATAGTTTAATGTAAGTTGGTTTTCCACAGTAAATTTCTGTCTTTGTTCAGTCACTAAGGAAAAATTCTGTAACTGTGTAGCAGCTTTGACACATTCTAAAGTGTTTTGTTTTTTTTTTTTAATAATAAGCATAGACTTTGAATTCTTCATTTTTTGCAGCATCAAGAGATAGCCAGTCAAGTTCATCCAAACAGAAGAAAAAAGCTAAATCACAGCAGTACAAAGGACATAAGAAAAGTGGGTGACAAAATAGTGTTTGCACTTTAGCTGTTGTTTTAACGGTTGTGGTCTCTACCTAAGTCCCTGTTCTATTTGCTAATGTTTGTGTCTGAACAGGTGTTGTGCTTAAAGGTGCAGTATGCCACAAAAGGAACTTTTTCATTGAGAATATTTTTTATGACTCATGATAGGGTAGATGTTGCTAATAGTAATAATCTATGAATTGTAGATGGACAATGGTAAAAATAGTTTTGTATTCTGACATAATTTCAGTTAAATAATATACTATGTACTGTATAGTTGTACTGCCTTGTACAAAATACTCAGGTATCAGCACAGTTTTCCCTCTACTATCTGTAACACAGGTGAAGGAATAAAAACCAAGTTACTGTGATCAGAAAGAATGAGGTGTAGAAAATTTAAGTTATCATCTAACTGGTTTTTCTTTGAAATAAAAAAGCTACTTATATGCCAAATTTTTTGATTTAGGCATCTATGTAAATTAAGCTTTTGTATTATTACTTTCAGAAACAGCACTGCTGTATGTGGCTGTTCTTGTCACAGTAAAACACAGTAATGATGTTTTTAAGGATCTGCAGTGTTCAGGTAGTTTCCACAGTAAGTGATTCCCTTGGAAGCAGAATGTCAAAATATAGAATGAGCTTGCTTAATTTAGTCTTGTTTCTAGATTTTTTTGTTGTTGTGTAGAACTAATGTGAGGAATTAAAACCTTGTCTTCCTGGTGAATTTTTGAATGGATCTATTAAGGCCAATTGGAACTTTCTTCCCCAGTCATTGAGAATACAACCTTTGCTGTGTTGATCTTTGGGCATGAAAAGAAGTTGGCTGGTGAGTGCCATAGATAAAACAGGTGTCTGGGAAGTTCTTAGAACCTCTTGTTAAGTGCCTCAAACATTGCACTGGTTTTCCTTTCTGCTGTTGGAGGAAACAAACAGTAAAATCCAGATCCTTTTCAGAATCTTGCAGCAGTATTTTTTAAGTAGAATTCAGGTACTGGAAAACTCCTGATTTGAGAATATCCAGGGAAAGCTGTGAGTGCTATTGCTTTAAGCTAGGGAAATATGGCTCTGTGGTTAATTACCTTTGTGTAGGACCTGTTTTTGTATAATTCTGCACTGTCTGAGCAGGTTTGGTTTAGCAAGCTGTTCTAAGCAATCATACTCCTTACTTTATCCCCTTCCTAGTACCACTGTTACCCATCTTACAGTAAATGTGACCCAAACCTGGAGAATTAATTCCTCTTACTTAGTGCCATAGGAAGCTTTAGTCCAGCTTTAGAAAATACAGTCTAGGAAAACTTGTTCTTAATTTCTCACTAACCTGAGGTACATGTTGCCTGTGGAAGCAAGGAGAACTGATTGTATTCTGGACGGTTTGCTCAATACTAAGAAATCCTCTTAATCACCAGAAGATGAGACAACAAGGTCAGGAACAGTTAGAGCTGGCTGCCTCTTATATGGGTTTTTTCTAAGTAGGTTATGGCAACTGAAGTGCTGAGCCACAGGAAATAACACTAAAAATGTCTTCTGAAGTTTTCTTGTTCAGCGCTTGTAAATAATATAGGAAGTTACTTTGTAAAGGATTTCAGTCACAAAACCATTTAATGCAGCTGCCATGTTTTTATAGTGCCATGTGGTCACCACAGATGATTAACAAGGAAATCTATGTCTAAAATTAGATTAGTTTTAGCAAGGCAGGGTTATTTCCACACATTTTTCTCATGTGCTCACAACACAGCCCAGGATGTCATTGAGTTGTTCTGCTGTGTGTAATGCAGATTTCTGCTGCAGTGTCCCCTCCTTCCTGGGAGCACACATGTTCACTGGGAAGCAGAACTGATTGCACCCTAAACACTTTGGGAAGGCTTTTGGGGATACTTGAGAATCTGCCCCAATTCCTTTTCCAACAGTGTTTGTTTCAGTGAGGAGGGTTTTGTGCTGTGTGCCTGCTGCTCAGAAGGCTATGCAGGTGACTTCTTGAAGGCTAACATGCCAGCATGCCTGGATAATTAATTAATAATGGAGGATGAATATCTGCTGGTATTGTCTGCTTCATCTTGGGTGTATCTATCAGAATAAGGTTACTGAAATTATAATCAATCTGACCTCCATATTTTCAAGGTTGCGATTCTGTAGACACCATTCTGCCTCATTTAGCTCTCTAGAAGGCTCATTGTGAAGTTGTCTTATAAAAAGAATATTTGAGCAGGGTAACATCTTTAGCATATACATAATCAGTTACTTTTTCAGGGCTGGGCTTTTGTTTGTCTGTCTGGCACTGCTGATAGGACTGAAGCATCAGCAGCCACGGTTTTGATGTAGCTGAAAGCACTGATTTGTGTTACAGATCTTGTACCCTCAGTACCACAGAGAGCATGCCTTGAGCACAGAATGGGAGCATCTTAGTGATAAAGGAGAAAAATGGTAATTTGTATAGGAAATGTTTTAAGAATATTTTTTCAAGAATGCAGTGTTAATAATTTGAGGGCATTTTGGAAGTTTTTTTCCTGTGTGCTGAAATGGTTATTTGTTTGTAAGGCACTATAAAATGGGAAATACCATTCTAAGAGAATTAAGAGCATGTATTTTTAGAGGTGATAAACTTTGTCTAGAGAGGATTATTTGCCCAGAATCATCCTTCTGTCTCTTAGGCACACACACTGAAACGACTACAGCCTGAAACTGAGCCAAGATGTCTTGGGTGTCCAGACAGAGGAATGTGTGTGACTGTGCAGTATAGCTGCAGCAGAAGCAATTCACAGCATTTGTATTTCATGGATAGAGCATGAAATAAGTGGGTCATGGCATTAAGCAATGCCCTTGAAGCCCTACCTGTAGCCTGTAGAATTCAGGGACCACAGTATGGTTGTTGGGAACAATATTCCCAGTAATAACTGAATGGTGCCATTGTACAGACCCTGGTTTTTGAGAGTGGGTGAATATCAATCAGAGCCATTTCTCAGTGAACAGTCAGAGTTGCCTGATGCACTTTAACCCCAGCGTTTATTTTAGTTTGACTTGATGTTTAGAGAGGAAGATACCAGTTGGGAAGAAACCTGTCAGTTTGTCCAGCCCACCCATGGCAGGTGAGGTGCGGAGGAGCTTCTCTGGGGATGACGAGTTGGTTCCTCCTCCATACCGAGCCCTTCCAGCACACACAGCCCCTGAGGCCTTCCAGCCTCCCAGGAATAGCCAGGAGCTCAGGCCCAGCCTCCAAACAGGTAACTGCTCACAGCAGTGTGTCACTGCACACTGGGAAGCTATGCTCCAGGGTGTCATGTGCTGACTCATCCAATCTTTCTTTTTTCCTTTTTCTTTTATTTGAATTTTAGTTGGTTCAATTTTTTCTGTTAGAGAGCTTTTCATTCTCACTGATGCACCATGTCACTGAATTAATCATAGCAGAGGATTGTAGCTGGTTTAGAACTTGTGAGGAAGAAGGTTGTGGTGTGGGTTACTGAGAATCCCAGAGGGGCTCTGCAGAGTGTTAAAATAGAAAAATGCACCCTGTAAAACTGAATGGTAATGTGGATATGGGAATATTGGATGTAAGTAGGTCACTATTGTGTATTATCCTTTGCAGAGAAAATAACTATATGCTGTAAATAAATATATTTGTCTTTTTATCAGAAAAAGGCAGTTATTTGGGAAAATATCTTTGGAATGTGCTTGAAATTTTGTGGATTACTGAGAAAATATATTTAAAGCAATGTAACAATGCATCTGTATGACTGAGCAGAGAAAAACTCTTAAAATTTAATCAGTAATATTGAAGGAGTGTAAAACTTTGAACTTATTTAAGTATAGTTTACATAATGTAATCAATCTTGAATTATACAAATTCTCTTCAAGGATCTGGTAGTTTTTCTCTTCTCTTTTCCTGATATCTCTGGCAACATAATGCAGCAAATTACTGCTAACAAATACATTGTGGCAATAGGAGCTGTCAGGCTGGATGATGCTGTCCCTGCAGGATAGTTGTCAGGTTGATAGATTTTGCTTCAGATTTTCTTGATTACTTCCTTAGGCTTGCCTTAGTCTGCACAGGCTGCCCTGTCAGCACTCTCTGCTGACTCTGCAATACATCCAGAACAGTTTCTCTTGTCCACGTGTTATCCATTAACAGACTGGGAAAAAAGGAGCCCACATGCCACCTTTAGGACTTGAGGAAAACCTTTACTATCTTCTGCTCATCTCTTAACACTTCTCAAGGACCCCTTTAGTTTCACTTCATGTTCCTGCGTTTAACAGAGCCTTTGATGCCAAAGAGAAGCCTTGCTCAGGGGAGAGTGTTCTGGAGGATCTATTTCTGCACAATTGTTCTTCTCTTATGCCAAATCTACCCCTGCTTGCATTTCTGTAGTGCAAAAACATACACAGTCTGTATCTGTGTCATTAGATCTCCCAGTTCCTGTGAAACACCTGTGTTCTTGGTTTCTGATACTCAGTGCTTTCTATGATCAATTGAGGGGAAATTTTCAATGCTGACTTTTGGTAACGCTGGACAAAATTAATTTTGTTTGTGGTGTAGTCTTGTCATTGTCCAAAGATGTTTGTGTTTACACTGAAATCAGCAACACCACACCTTTTCAGTCTCTTGGGAGGAGGCATCACCTTGATACCATCTAATCAGTTTAGAACACGTCTGAGATTGGTCAGAACTCTTTAATTATGTGCATATTCCTCAGCATCATTCATTGCCCTGTATTGCTGTAGCTGTAGGACATATGCAGGCACAGTGCAGGGAATGTTTCCATGGCTTTGAATGGAGTCAGTGGATTAGTAACAAAACAGCATCTCTTCTGAAACTTCTTGTCCATGGGAGATCTCAGTAAGGTTCAAACCCAATTCTTTCCCCTTTTGTGTTGTCATGAGCACAGGACAAAGGTTCAGCACTTCTTCACCTTGCTTTGTATGAAGTGGTTTTGCTCTCTAGCAAATCCTGGAGCTGCTTTAGGGTGCATGAGTACTTTGCATCTTTCAGTCAGCTGAAATCATATTTTAAGCACTGAAATTCACCTGTTGGCCTGCTTCATTTTTGAAAAAAGCCTACAGCAAGCCTGGCAGAGGAGGAGACTGTTCCCAGAGATTCACCCAACTCTGGAGCATTTTGCTCCATTGGTATTGGTTTTGGAAGGTCTGAATGTCATGGCATCAGACACAATCTGTCTGTATGTCCTGGCAAATCACTGAGACAATGTAAAAAGGGAGTACCTGGCCCATCTGTGTGCCTTTTCCTTCCGTGGAATGACTTCCATTAGTTTTCCTTTTTCTTTCTCCAAGTAATTTGATGCATAGCTGTAACTAAGCTTTTCTAATGGAGGATTGAAGTTAAAAGCTGTAAAATAGGAACAAATGAAGTAAGATATCATTAAATATCTAAATGTCAGGACTTTGGTTCAAATGAGCCAGAGACAATCCAAATCATGGCAACTGCTCTTACTCCTGTACCTGCAGGAGCTTCCTGCTTGGGGGAGAGAAGGAACACAACATGCATGGTGGGTTGGTTTGTATCCCTGACCTCTGTGTAGCCTTTAAGGCATTGAAGCATAGCCAAGTAGCCAGTCGTGTGTCTTATCATTTAGGCACCACTTTGTTGCCTTCCAGAGAGCAGGAATCTTGGTCAGAGCTGGGCATGATGCAGGGAAAAGTATTTGGGAGAAAAAGATCAGGAAGAGACTGTGGGCTGTGTAGGTGGGAGGAGGAATCTATTAAAGAAAGGCAAGAAGAGCTTGCATTATGCTGCAACAACTTTTGACATCTTCAACTATTTTAATTTTCAGATTTTATTTTTATTTAGCTCAAGAGCTTGTTTCAACATGGAATATTTATAAAAGAATAATCAAACAGCTTATAAATCACTGCAGGGTTATCAGTAGCAGGCTCTGGGTTGGGATTTTTCCCTTTCACTGCATATTTCTGCATTTCAAGACACATTGACAATGTATATAAACTTTTTATTCAATAATTATAAACTTTGATACTTTTCTCATTCATTTGGTCATAGAGAAGCATTTATTTTTGTATAATCAACCCTTTAATGTGGGTACTGCACCTTTAATGAACGTTTACATGTTTTGTTTTTGGTGTTCTTTTCATTGTGCTCATATTTTGATAATCATCTCCATTAATGAAACTGGAAAAGTAATTATGACATTTATACTCAAAACATCTTTATCTTAATCTCATTTCTATTTAGTTTTGACAAAAGAAGAGAAGATTGAAACTACAAAAAATGTTTTGCTTTAATGAAACTTACCTTCTGGGATCGTTAAAATTTAATGATGTATTGAGAAATCTTTGTCAATATATTTTGTGGTCTCAAGTAGACTGTTTGCAGTAACTGGGCTAAGTAATTTAAATTGTAGGTTAACTGTTGGCCATTTTCAATCTCATTTTCATTTGCATAAAGACTAAATAGGAAGCAAAGTGATTTAAAAGTTAAAGTGATTTAAAATACTCAGTTCTTGAGAAAATCTGGTAGAGAATCTATTATTGTAACTAATTTGAAATCTGTTAATATTAGAGCATAACTTAAGGCTGCATCTGTACTCACAAAGTGTCTGTTCTCTGTGGGATCCTGAGCATTAAAGCATTGCTAAAATGCAGAATATAAGAAAATGAGCAATCTGGGATGCTCCCAATATCAATAATATTAAGTAAATTTAAGGAAAAGTTGCACTTTGGATTATATAGATGTTTAATATGCATTTTTGATTTGTAGTGACTTCGTTACAGCTGAAGGAGGAGTTGCTGGATGGAGAGGAGTACAGCTTCCTGCAGGGAACATCCGACCATGAAAGCAACGGCTCTGCCAGCTACTACATCAAACAGGAGCCCTGAGGCAGCTCCCAGGGTGAGGGGCACAGCATTGGTGATAGGAAAAGAACCTTTCTCCAGGACTGACTGATTTTATTCCCACTTGGATGGTGCAGTTCAGGTGACTGTGCCTGACGTGCTTTGCTAAATGTAGATGAATCAGACTCAGTTCCGAATTTTTTGGAAGGGCGGGGAAACTATTTTAGTGAAAAAGATTTTTCAATTTATTAAAAACAAAAACAAAGGACACTTTTGTGTTGTACTTGAAGCTTTTGAAAGAATTTTGTAATATTTTCAAGTTCAGATTTATTGTGCATTGTTAACAAGAACTGAAATTCTAATTTTTTTGTAAGATTAAAGTTTATTTAGCATGATTGTGGGAAGCAGTTGGAGGAAGATATAGCTGCAAATACAAACGAACTGTCATAACAAATGAACCTTTTTGGTACAAGTTGGGAGACTTTTAGACTCTTGTGAACTGCACTGGTCACGCCTCTGTTTTTTTAATTGTGAAAAAAAGGCTTTAAAGCCCTGATTTAGAGGCATAAATTATATGTGGAAGGTAGTCCTGTAAAGCTCTACTCAGTGAGTAGCCCCAAGTGCAACAGAGCCATCGCCTGAGGAAGATTTTAACTTTTCAAGGTGTTTTTATTTAGTTTAAAATATTCTTTTTTATATAAGGTTTTGTTTTTAGTGTTCCTTGGGGTCTGATTCAGTGCCCATTAAAATCAGTAGCCTTGTCTCCATCAACTGCAGTGGGCATTGGGTTGGATCTACAAAGCTCTTGTCTGTATATGAATGTCTGTAGTCTTGGAATGCTTCAGCAAATGTTTACAGAGCGCTATGCCAAACTGGAACTTTGGAAAATTCTCATTGGAAGGTTAGTTGTAGCTCTGAATTTTGACTGAAGAAGCATCTTAGATGGACAGTCACTAAGGACTCCCTTTGTAGTGGGAAGGAACTTGTGAGTATTCTTGTGATTTTTTATTTTTTTTTTCCCCCCATTCAAAAAGTCCTAAATGTTTCCTTACCATCTTAAATATTTATCTGTGACCATTCCAAACTGATGTGCCACATGGTTTCAGGTGAGCTGAAAGGAGCCCGACATTGTGGATTAAAAATGAGTTCAGTCCTGCATAGCCTGCAATATTCATGTCTTGCTGCAATGTGTGACATAGGCATTGAGACTTGAGAACAGTATCAAAATCACCTGGTTTTAGTCTGTAATTCATAAACTGGATTTGCCTATTGCCTGGAATTCTTGTCTCCTGTCAAGCATTCCGTTAGCCCCATCTAGTCAACTTCCAGATTTTTACAAGGCAGAAGTCACATAAAAGGGTGAAAATGATGACAGCTTAAACACAAGGTATTTTTGCAGGAGGTCTTAGTAGTTTGGATTTTATCTCTCCATAGTTTTAACCTTTGTACATTTTTGTAAATGGTGTTGATGAGTGAGGTGGTTGATCAGCCCTGCAGAGCTGTGACTGGAAGAATGTGCATCAAGAGCTTTAGCTTTTACAAGTAAGGTTCATTAACTAAACTCTCAGGAATTATCTCATAAGTTCTATAAGTGCTTCTGGGTCTTCACAGGTCCCCTTCAGAGCAGTACAATGATCATCTGACTCCTGACCATAAATTAGGGCTTAAAAAAAAATTGATCGAAAATTAACAACATCTGTATTCCTACAGCATAAGAAATGCTTTAAGGATATCAACCCAGAGAGCCCCAGGAGACCATTTTTGTATATTGTTGTTTGAGCTTCAAAAAAAAAAAATGCATAGAAAGTTGAAAACCAGCAATTTGATTATTTTCTAAAATATTGCTCAAAGTTTGGGTACATTGTATTGGTGATATGCACAGGTTTACCTCATTCTATGCAAGAGGGGTTAATTATGTAAAGTTTTGTATTTACAACTGGAAGTAAAACATGTCCTGTGTAGTGTAGGAATGTCTGGAATTCTTTTCTCCCTTACTGGTAAAATTTCCGTAATAACGACCTGTTTTTAACAACAGCTTCTTCTATTGACAGAATCTGTTAATCTGATTACAAGAATCTATAACTTCAGATGGTAAAGACATTTTAGCTCTCTAAAATAGCCATGAAAAGGATTATGTTGGACCTGGTAGACTTCAAATACCTTGTCTCAGATTCTGACCCACCCATGATGTTTATTTTGAACAGCCTAGATTGGAGAACTAGGATTAGAGACCATTGTAGTGACACTTTGAGCCTTGATTGTTTTCCTGTGTTCTCAATTTAATCTGCTGTAAAATCCAGCTCTGCAAGCATTGATTTAATTTGGTAAGTATAGCACTATTGATTTTTTTTCCCTTTTTTTTAAATGCAACAACTTGTAGGTTGTCCCATCAGCTGGAACAAGGTTCTCACAGTCTTGCTTTCTTCTCTCATCAACAGCTTCTGACTTCAGTAGAAAAACTGTTGCATTAATTAGTGTGTCATAATGTGGAAGGTCGGGCTAGTTAATGAGTGAGGTGCATTGCCAGGTCACTAAACTGAGTATTGCCCAGGCTCATCCCTGATTTTGGAGTCTGTCTTCAAATGTCAAGAGGGAAGATTAATCCTTAACACACTTCTTGTGTTGGGAGAAATGTAAGAATCTGTTCTAAAGTCTGTCAGTCTTTATAATATTCTGTTATTCATCAAACACTAAAGTCTTTGAGGTGATGTATGTTCTCGGGTACCCATGCGACCTCAGCAGTTGGTGAAACATCTTTTGTGTCTCTGAGTTCATAATATGCCTCAATTGTGTCATTGTCAAGTACAGTGACACGTGCTGAGCAAACCATGGAAGGAGCTGCTGGAAGTCACTTGTTGAGGAGAAGCTCAGGGAAAACCTGAGCAAGGTGCTACCAGGGCTGTGATCCCCAGAGAGCCTGTGGGGTGTCCCTGTGGCAGCTCCCTGGCTTTGCAAAGCATTCCTGTGGCTCTGGGATGTTTCTCTTTCAAGCCGTGGTACCTGGCTGAAGGAGCAGCAAATGTTGGACACCTAAAACCTTCAATGGGGTTGGACTCATTTTGGCATTTGGCACAGCAGGTTTTTCTGACCATGAGGCAGCCCAAGCCCTGTCCCTGACTTGGCTGCTGCCCCTCTTTTCTTGTTCCAGATCTCTCTGCTGATCTTTGATTATTACATTATTTTCAGTAGAACTCTCTAACCTGTTCCTTGCTGCATCTGAGGAGAGCTACAGCAGTTATTGATTCGTTGTTCTACGGATACTAACACGGGTTTCAGTGTTTGTTTTGGTTTTTTTATTGTTGTTTCCTGTGATGTGAATACCCTCCCTCGATCTTTGTACAATGGTGCTAATATATTTGGTAACAATCCTTTATTGGGAAGGGATTTTTAAAAACTGTGATTTCAGATGAATTTTTCTTCCTTTTGATTTTTTTCATATTTAAAATAAAACGCCACAGCCATTTATACAAAAAAGGCATCAGCTTTGGCCCCTGGGAAAATGTTGGGGCGGGAATCAAGATTAAACAAATGGGTTTTTACATCATTTCTGTATGTATTTGATATATAGATCAATATCTGTACAAATTTAATCTTTTATTTTCTTGGTAATTTGTGTGGTCAGTGAGAGAGTATTTAAAGCTTTCTCATGCAATGTACATAACTCAAGTGAAAAAATGCTTTTGGAGAAATTAATGTTACTTTCATTTTTACGAGACTGCAGATTTTCAGCATGGATGTGAAAAACATTAAAATTATAACTTTGTGTACAAGATGAAAATAATTCACTAAATTTGCCTTTTTTACACAAAATAAAAATGATTAAAAATATTTTTCTGAATAGTGATTGTTTTGTTTAAAAGACACTCTTAGCCCTATTAAAAATACCCACAATCTGTAAAAACGTGAGTATTTTAAGTAATTTAAAGTACGTTGGTGTGACAACAAATCATGTGAGACCCTGAGCACAAGGTAAGGGGTTTGATAAGAGGTGAATTAAATAAACATTTCAGAGAGCAAGCTTTGCACTCAATCTCACTTCATTTAGTATTCATTAGTATTTGTGTAAGGAGGGAAATTTTGTGGTATCCCTTTTTTTCCTCTAGCTGTGTTGGAAGTAGCTCCAGCCTCCCTTCAGATCTCCCTCTGCAGATTTGCCACTGTTTGAGTCCAGCAGCTGTGCCAGTGTCTGTGTCAGTGGCTCCTGAATGACTAAAATGACTTTTATGAGTATTTGACCAGGGGTCTGTTGTAAGTAAATGCACCACAAGGAATTAGTTCACACCCATTTATTTGACAGTCACTTTCAGCACTAAGATAACTGTGGTTGCTCGCAGGGCAGCAGCTGGAATGAGATGAGGTGTTGGAAGGCACAAATCACTGTGGGAACCCATCACTCATAGATCCAGTCGTGTGCACAGGGCTTGAAGTCGATGAGCTCTGTGGGTTTGAACCACAGGTTGATCTCCTTCTGTGCACTCTCCACAGAGTCACTGCCGTGGATGATGTTCCTGTGAAAGGAGACAAACATCGTTCCCCATAAAAATACACTTTCAGCTGCCTTGTTCTCAGTTTGCAAGAACTTGGATAAAGCATCTAGAGGAGGGAGACTATTGCTGTTATTTCAGGTAGAGTGTTGCAACACCCCCAATCCCCCCAAGAGCTAATGATGCCTATCAAGGTTACTCTAGAGCTACTGTTGTACACCAGCCCCTGCCTGAGCTTACATGCTGCTCTGGGGAGGAGCTGGACTGCAATTAAAGTCAGCTTTGTGCCACTTTCCTAAGCCACAGCTATGCCTTGTGACCTGCAAATGAAACACCATCACACTAAGGTCTCTACCACCAATTCTGGCTTTCTAGAATAAAAGACTGCCAACAGTTTTTGTGTTGGCAGATAAACACTGAGTAGTTGTTGTTGAGTTTTTAGTATGAATTAACAGACAAACCTTCCCACTTGAATGCAGAAGTCACCACGGATGGTGCCAGGCTTGGAGTCTGCAGGATTGGTTTCCCCCAGCATTACTCTCCCAGTTTTAACCACATTGAGTCCTTCCCATACCTTAAGGTAAAAAACACAAAAATTCTGTTAAGCCATGCCTGTGCAAAATACTGACAATTCATCTTTGCTCTACCCTACTTTGCAAAGAAACAAAGGCTCTAGCACTAAAGACATTAACCTTGCCTAGATTCTCTCTTACGCCTGTGAAGGTGACAAGGGAAAAAAAACATATTAACTGGTAGTAATTGTAAGAAGGACTATCAACATTGTTACTGCAGTGAAGGAGTTACTCTACCAAGCCTCAGAGTTAATGTACAAAGCTAACTCCCAACCCTTTGTGTTGTGGTGGAATAGGGACACCCTGCTGAGTGCTCTCTCCTAGCTCATCATCACACCAGGAGATAATATTGGAGCAAATACCTTGTTTAGGGGGGAATGTAAGAATGAATGACACAGAAATTGGATTTTTGTGTCACAGATCCTGACCTTTTTTTGCCCAAAACAGATTTTTTGGTGCAGAAGATCTGCTTTCAGGAATTCTGCTTTGTACATTTGCATATTAGGCATTTTAATACCCTTTTTTTACGTGCATTTTTCTCATTATATAGTAATTTCACTGTCTTTAATTTTTTTATTTTGCCACTATCAGAACCAGGTAGTTTGAAAAAAATGTTTCTGCAACCATCTCTGAATATTCTTAATAATTTATACAACAAGACAAATATATTCAAGAAAGTAATTTTAAACTAAAATCAAGCCACTTACCATGGCCACAATAGGTCCAGAGTTCATGTATTTAACCAAACCAGGGAAGAATGGGCGGTCTTTCAGGTCAATGTAATGTTGTTTGAGAAGGTCTTCAGAGGCCTTTAAAAGGGCAGATGTAGGTTTAAAAATAATTTTCTGAATATCATTGAACAAAAGGTGTTACAGGTGTACGACTATGGCATTAGTAATTAGATTCACTAATAATTGACGTTACCAACAATGCTGCAGTGCTATCGTGGCACAGTGCTATTGTGCTATCAGTGAGAGCTCCTGCTGCAACATTAAGGAGTCCTTTGTGGCAGTGCTGGGAATTGTCAATATGATTTCTTTGCACTGCGGTGACCCTCAGCGATAAGCAGAGTACAGGATCCCGGGGCGGTGTTACCCAACACAGCCTTTCAGCCAAGGCCATTCCAGCTCTCAATCGGGCTGCATTAAAGCTCTGCAGCAAAATTCGCTTTATTTGAAAGGGGAGAAGCCGCGTGCCGGGCAGGAAGCCGGGCCTGCCGCGTGCTCCAGCACATCCGCCACCGGATGGATCCGCGCTGGGCCGCAGGACGAGCGGCCAGGGGCGATTGATTCTCGGTGAGGGTGCGGATGTGGGGAGCCCCTTCGGGCAGGGCACGGACGAGGCTCGGGGGCAAGACGAGGGCACTCACGTGCACGAACTTCATGGCCACGAGCCGGAACCCTTTCTGCTCGAACCGTTTGATGATCTCCCCGACCAGCCCGCGCTGGACGCCGTCGGGCTTGATGGCGATGAAGGTGNGGCGGCGCTTCGGGGGCGGGACCGCCAGCACCGAGCGGGACCGGGCCGGGGCGAGGTGAGACGGGAGCAGCAGGGGCTGCTGCCGCTGCCGGGCCCGGCGGCCGAGGGCCCTGGCGGCTCTTGGCCAGGCCCGGCGGCACCTGTCGCCTCCGCCGCCTCGGGGGTTATTAATTTACAGGCACAGCAACTGTGGCTTAAGCCTTTAAGGCACTGAAACGACGGCGGGTGTTTAACACAGCTAAATCATTTTTTACTTGTTTTTTGCTGGGTTGGCTGCTTTCAGGTATTCCCGTGGCCTGCGGCTTGGTCCTTCCAGTCCGGCTGCACGGCACAGCACGATTACAGCTCCTCAAAAGCGTATTTATCACAGAAATCGATGCGGGATCTGTAACCCAGGAACACTATTGGTGATTTTATTGGGAAGATGAAGCTGCCAAGTGTCAAAACCTCAGTCCCTGAACCTACGTCACAACATGAAGCAGGGAGTGTGTTGTGACTTTTTATAATGTTTACTACTTGGCCCTTTCCCAGTTGATAGAGCACCTTAGCCTGAGCAAGTTATAATCGTACTCCATCACTCCAGGTGGGATATCAATGAATTAACTCTGAAGTCCTTGCATTGTCTCTTACTGAGGGGCCAGTAGTGGCTTCACAGGATCAATTCGTGGTTTCACACTGCTCAGGCACCTCAGCCACGCAGGAATGCTGGCGTCCATCTCTTCCCAGTCTCATCACATTTAAAACACTAATCAGCAGCTTCCTGACAACCCCCACACCTCCAGATAAACCACATTTCTCTATTTTGTAGAATTAAGAAGTCTCAAGTAACCTTTCAAGCAAAGATTAAACTGGAGACTACTCATGCACAGGTTTGTCACATATTCCCCTTCCTCTAACTTTTTTTAACCTAATGATTTATCTTCTATAATACTGAATATTTTCAGAAGAGAAATTCACAGCCTCACCTACAGCTTCATAGAGAATTAGTTTTCCCTCTTTATGCTCATTAATCTAATATAAGACAAAATATTTAAAATTTAATTTTATTTCACTTAAGAAACAGCAAATATTGTTTTATTTTGTGCCATCTCTTTTTAGGAGCTCAATATCACAATAAGATATCATAAGCCTTCAATTCAACATTCACTGCATAGTTCAGTATTCAGACACAAGAACTCACTGTGTGGGGAAAACATCCTAGAGCTTGAGCAACTGATTCCATGGAACTCTTGCTCTAAGTGAATAAAATGTTGCAGGTTAATAAAGACATAATATCAGTCTAAACTTTCTCATCCAGTACAACTTGTGCTGTTGAAACTGGAACACCTTCAGCATTATTATGACTGTACTTCTTTACATCATTAAATTAATACAAAACGATAGTGCTAAAGTCACTTCTGAAATTATCCAAGGACTGTTTGCTTTGTAGTTCCAGCTAGTAAAGGACTGTCAGTTTGAAAAGACAGGTGTCTGCTAGGGAAGCCAGGAGCCTCCCTTGGACTGGAGAATGTAAACCCCCTCTCTCCGAATTATTATAATTTTGAAATTAAGGGGCTCTCAGGAAAAGATATGAGGATAGGAATAACTAGCATGTATAACAAGGCAAACAAAACAACAAGTGTGGAATTAATAACAAACAGAAGCGGGGACCCCGTGACAGCCTTCTCAGCCGAGATGGGAAAGGAGGGAGGAGAGGCTTTGGGGCAGCCGGTCCCGGTGTGCCTGCGGGACTCTGAAGAGCGCTAAGCTGGAACGGCAGGAATGAGTGAAAGATCCCGGGCCGGTGGACGAGATGTGTCAGAAACCGCGGCCGTTTCTGATGCGGGGGCTGCAGCGCAGAGAAACCCAGAGCAGAGAAACCCAGAGCGGGGCCGCAGGAGCGGCGGGTTGGGGCAGCGCGACTTGGCTCCGAGCAGGGTAGGGATGGGGGCTCAGGATTCCCGGGAACACGAGCAGATGGGGATAGGTCCCTCTTTAGTGAGGTGGATGTCAATGAGGTCCCACGTCAGTGGCTGCTCTCACGAGCAGAGGCTCACTCCGCAGAAGAAGAAGAAGGAGAAGAACAAGAAGAAAAAGAAGAAGAACAAGAAGAAGGAGAACAAGAAGAAGGAGAAGAAGAAGAACAAGAACAAGAAGAAGAAGGAGAAGAAGAAGAACAAGAAGAAGAAGAAGAAGAAGAAGAAGAAGAAGAAGAAGAAGAAGAAGAAGAAGAAGAAGAAGAAGAAGAAGAAGAAGAAGAAGAAGAAGAAGAAGAAGAAGAAGAAGAAGAAGAAGAAGAAGAAGAAGAAGAAGAAGAAGAAGAAGAAGAAGAAGAAGAAGAAGAAGAAGAAGAAGAAGAAGAAGAAGAAGAAGAAGAAGAAGAAGAAGAAGAAGAAGAAGAAGAAGAAGAAGAAGAAGAAGAAGAAGAAGAAGAAGAAGAAGAAGAAGAAGAAGAAGAAGAAGAAGAAGAAGAAGAAGAAGAAGAAGAAGAAGAAGAAGAAGAAGAAGAAGAAGAAGAAGAAGAAGAAGAAGAAGAAGAAGAAGAAGAAGAAGAAGAAGAAGAAGAAGAAGAAGAAGAAGAAGAAGAAGAAGAAGAAGAAGAAGAAGAAGAAGAAGAAGAAGAAGAAGAAGAAGAAGAAGAAGAAGAAGAAGAAGAAGAAGAAGAAGAAGAAGAAGAAGAAGAAGAAGAAGAAGAAGAAGAAGAAGAAGAAGAAGAAGAAGAAGAAGAAGAAGAAGAAGAAGAAGAACAAGAAGAAGAACAAGAACAAGAAGAAGAAGAACAAGAACAAGAACAAGAACAAGAACAAGAACAAGAACAAGAACAAGAACAAGAACAAGCTCCGGGCTGGGTTGTGGTGAATTCCTTTTCTCGAGCACCAGCAGTTCCTACCTGAAGCCGCAGAGTGAGACAGAAGGTAGTTGCCCCCCACCCTCCTTTTACCTGGGCCCGGCCAACCGTTTGTTTTTTCAAGTACCCATAATTACTAGCAGCCAGCGTTTCCCAGCAACTCATGGGAAAAATCCTATAGGTAAGAAGGAACAAAAGAAAAGAAACCTAACCCCCAACAAGGACACTAAAAGAGAACAAAGCTAAATTATCAGCTGTTCGGGTGGCAAAGCAAACACCACTTATTACTCTGTGCAATGTCAGAGAGATGCTGCACTGAAGTGGCTGAAGGTAGAATCTCCCTCATCCATCCTCACATTAATCTCCTTTTCACATAAAAGGACATTTCATAAAGCCTGGCAGGTTAATCTTTAAATGCTAAATTAAATTTAAATTTAATCTTAAAATGCTAAATAAATCCCATGTAGAAGGAAAAAAGAGCAATTGAAACAGTGTCAGTGTGGAGGCCAGATGTCATTTTAGCCAGAGCTGAGCTCTCTGTGGCACAGCATGTTCTGGGGAGAGAAATGGGCTTTTTTTCTGCAGCTGTTTTAGGAATGGGGACACACTTGACTTGATATTCAGTAAATCCTCAACATTTGGGCATATTATCAATGCACTTACACACCATCAGTTGTCCTCTAATGTTTTAATGATGTTAACCTCTGACTCTGAGCCATTTGCATATTTATTTACCAAATAAATTTTTTACCTATTTTTTTAATGCTTACCAAAATACCCTCTATGACTATAAAGTGCTTTAAAAAATACATCTGTTATCTGCTCTGTGTCTTTCACCTCATATCTCTCAATCCCAGAAGCAGCTTTTAAAACATGCAATTCCATCAGTGACTTGACAGCTTTTAAATCAAAGGAGCAGCAAGTACTGACTCTATGTAACATCCACAACAGAACAATCTCACTGTTTTCTGAGGCTTCTACCAGGGAATTCTTTGGAATAGCTAGAGGCTGGCAGCTGCTCATGGACATGGGGATACCAGAAGATCCAGGCTGGGTGTTAATCATAGATCCACTCATGAGCACAGCTTCTGTAATCAACCAGTTCTTCAGGAGTGAACCATAAATTGATCTCCGTCTCAGCACTTTCCACAGAATCACTGCCGTGAATGATGTTCCTAGGAAAAGGTGAATAAAAGAGAATTCTTGAAGTAAAATAAGCTTCTTGTTTTGAAGTGGTTCCCATTATGGATAGGAGCTTTAAGAATCAGTAAAGTAGGAAAAGACACAGGTTAGGCAGTGCCAGCTTTGCTCCTCATTTTTGTCAATGGGGACAGCCATGACTTGATCCCCGTCCTTAGATCCTAATGTGACATGGGCACAGGGAATGGCAGCTCCACGTGTAAGACAGAGAAGGATGGAGAACAGTTCCTGCAGATATCATGACATAACACTTGACATTTACTGCCTTTGGATGATACCAAAAAATTTAATATTTACCTTCCAACTTGGACACAGAAGTCCCCACGAATAGTGCCGGGCTTGGAATCGAACGGATTGGTTTCCCCCAGCATCAGTCTTCCAGTCTTAATCACATTAAGACCTTCCCACACCTCAAAGAAAAAAAATTCCATTCAGATTATTACATTTTAGCAGCAGATAAATTATACCATCCACAAGAACACAGGGGTGTCCATCATGGCACAAATCACCATCTGAATATTTATCACAGTGAGACGTATCTCCAATTCTCCTGTCAGATTCTTGAAGTCTCTGCTCACATGGTCCCCTTCTGTTCACCCCCCCTCCTCACTCAGGGTGAGGAGAGAACAATTTTCCATTTCAGTATGTCAGTCTCACAGAGTTGTCTACTCATGGGAGAGCTAGACTTCAACTACTTTACAAATACATTATCAAGGAGAAAAAGATAAATAGAGTTTAAATATTCCACCATCCTTTTTCAGCTTCCTTACTACACGGCATTTCAGAGTGGGACTTTTGTGCAGGTTTACTGTTTCTCAGGGTCCTGGTTTTGATTCCCTTTTGCCCCTGCCCTCTTCCTCAACAAACTGACTCAAAGGAGAGAAAGATCATGAGGAAAGATTAAAGAAAAAGAGTTAACAGCACATCTTCCTATACTAAGTATTTGAATCTAGATTTTTAAATCCTTTTAAAAATAAACTAGAATCCAACAGGTGACACAGGTGACACAATCTCATTGCAGGGAAGGCAATCAAGCAGTGTGGTTCTCCTTGCCAGGAACTCACCATGGCTACGACAGGTCCCGAGTGCATGTACTGCACCAGGCCGTCGTAGAAGGGCCGGTCCTTGAGGTCGATGTAGTGCTCCCTCAGAAGGTCCTCAGAGGCCTGGGTTAAAAACCAGACAGACAGAGGAAAAAGCTTACAGTAAGAACTTAAGAGCATAGTGAAATCACAGAGATTAACCACAGAGTAATCCTGGAATCCTGAAACTTGCACGCACTTCAAAATTCAGTATTTCTAGCACCTTCCTAGGAGCACTTTTGGTCGATACAAATTTGAACTGTTTGCTTTAACAACAACTAAACTTAGAAAAGTTTCTGTTGCCAATACAGGCAGTAAATGTGACCTGGGATTTGTGAAAGATACTCAAAGGTATTTATTAGGCATAGGATGCACCTGAAAGAATATTCTCTTCAGACTGAGGGCATCAGGTTACTAAAATTAGTGTGCTTAGCACGTCTAAAGCATTTAGCCAGAGCTGGGAATTGGAACTTTTCCAAAAAACATCCCAAGTATGACTTCTCAAAATTTCAGTTTTAAATATTACAGAGGCCACATTTGTTGGCCTCTTTATAGCATGCTGCTCTATTTGAAAGCTACAGCTGATACAAAAAAGCAGACACAGTAATTGAGGAGAGCTTACATGTATTAATTTCATGGCTACCAGTTTGAATCCTTTCGTCTCGAAGCGTTTGATGATCTCCCCCACCAGCCCCCTCTGGACCCCATCGGGCTTGATGGCGATGAAGGTGCGCTCGTCAATGGCAGCCATGGTCCTGAGCAGGGAGAGAATAAGATTTGTTATTGCAGGATTGTGCAATCCCAGTCCTGTGTGCTATCAGTGTAATTAGATTGGCTGCATCTGAGGGTCAGTAATCCACGGTCCAATGTCTGGACGAACCAGTGACTGAGCACAAGTTTTCCCAAGTGCTGCAGGAGTGAGTTTGGAGCAGTGGAAGGGTGCCAAGTGTAGGAACAATCAGCGAATACTGAAATCAGAAAAGCTCTGAATGGAAAGGAGGGTAATGATCACCACGGATCCATCTTCCAGTGCCGTGCAAAAAATTAATAAAGTAATCCACAAGCAGGGTTTTCACCTGGAAACCAGCAGGACCGGAGGGGCTCCGAGCAGCGGCGTGTCCGTGCACACCTGAGCGGGCAGGTGAGGGATGTGGGGAGGCTCCGCGGGGATGCGGTGACACTGCCCGGGGACACGGGGACCCTTCCCGCTGCCCCTCAACCCGCCTTACCCGCTGGTGTTCCGGTGGCTCTCGCAAACCTTGAAGCCCCTTCCCGCGCTGGTGGCCCGGTGGCTGTGGCTAACGGTGTCCCTCGCTGGTGGCCTCGGTGGGTCTGGCAGCCCGGATACCCCGCTGCGCTCCCCGGGTGTCTCTCGCCGTCCGTGTCCCCCGCTGGCTCCCCGCTGGCTCTGGCAGCCCGTGTCCCTCGCCGGTGGCTCTGTCAAGCCGTGTCACCGCGGGTCCCCGCTCGGCTTAGCCGTGCCCCCCCCGGTTGCCGTGGCGACAGCGCGGCCTCCCGCCCGCAGAGAGCGCCCGTAGCGCACCAGAGCCATCCCCGCCGGGTCACAGCGGCACCCGGCCAGCGCCTCTGCCCTTCCAGCACTGCAGCCTTGCCTGCTGGATCCCAGGATTTATTTAACAAAATTAAACTTTATTTTTAAAAAATAATTAAATTTTTAAAAAAAAGTTACTTTTAAAAAGATTTATTTAAAAATAAATAAAATTTTAACGTTATTTAACATAACGTTATTTCAATAAAAATCTCATTATCGTACTGTTCTGCTTGTAATTCCTCTTTAAAGGAGGTTATTAATTTTGTTCTCTTTTTTTTCTGGTTATACTATATTAGCTCTTTGAGTCAAGAGATCCTTCAACCATTTACCACTGAGCTGCTTTACCTTGAGCATTTTATTTCCTTTGAGAGAATTGAGAATAAAGCATCTGGATGGAAATCCATGCTTGTCCCATTTTTGTTTCCAAACTGAGATGAACTTCCTGGGCTCCACTCCCTGGTTATTCTTGAAAGCAAAACAATGAAGATTTTGCTTCCCTCTGGGGAGGACTTTGCTGCTTGACAGGGAAAAGTTTGGCTTTTTGATAACATTGATTTCCTTACTTGGGATCCCTTCTCTTCACCATAACCCATCACACATCCATGTGGTACTTTTAGTTCTGGTGGGAGACTCCAGATATGACCTAAGCATCTATTCAAACAACCTGCTTTCTTGTATTTAGGGTTTTTTTCCACCATACTTTCCAAGATCTCTGACTGAACAGAGGATATTTTAAAAATCACAGCATCATACATTCTAGCAAGTCCTCCTTGAGTTTATTTTGGAATTAGAGTTTCTGAATATTCTCCTGACAATGCCAATCCAATTTATTCTCTTGCTTTGATACACATTTATTTAAGATGTTCCATACTACTGAAACAAACTCTAATGCTGTAATCTTCCCTATGGCAAAATATTACACAAAAATAGAAAAAAGGTCTCTAGAAACAGAATACATATAAAAATATTAAGTTTAAAGCAGCAATAGGACATCTATTTACAGCCTTGTTAAATCTAAGTCATTTAATGATTAAAGCTTAGTACTTACCCTGAGGTGGGCAAGCACAACTTCCAGCTTTACCATAGGTCTGTTCTGTGACCTTCGCCAAGTCTTTTAACCTCATTAAATACGGGTCAACTTTGTCACTTTTGAGATTAATCCATGATTAGCAGAGCAAGTTGTTCCTGTATAAATGAGCTTTTGCTGGTGTCTTGGTTTGAAAAACAGGTGTCTGCTAGGGAAGGCAGGAGCTTCCCTTGGAATGGAAAATGTAAGTCTCCCTCCAAATTGTTATAATTTTGAAATTAAGGGGCTCTCAGGAAAATGTATGAGAACAGGAATAACAGTTCTTTACTAGTGTGTATAACCAGGCAAACAAACAACAACTGCAGCATTGACACCAAAGAGAACCAGGAACCCAGGGACCCTTCTCGGCCACAGGCACATTCCAAGAGAGGCTGGGACTGGGTTTGTGGTTCTGCTTGGTGTTGCTGTCATTGCTGTTCTTTTTTTGCCTTGTTATCCATATCCATATCCATATCCATATCCATATCCATATCCATATCCATATCCATATCCATATCCACATATCATTACATATACAAATATATTAGTAAAGAACTGCTATTCCTTTTCCCATCTCTTTGCCTTAAAGCCCCCTAATTTCAAAGTTATAATAATTCAGAGGGAAGGGGTCCACATTTTCCATTCCAAGGGAGGCTCCCTCCTTCCTTGGCAGACACCTGTCTTTCAAACTGGGGCAATGTATAACTGCCAAAGAGAAACATGAAAAAAACAATCCCTTCATAGAGATAATTTCCAATAATTTAAATTAAAATTTAACATGAGAAAATGTATGAGAGTACACATCATGTCTTTTAAAAATTATTTTTAAGCTGGAATGATGTCACTGTTTGGTAATAATTAAAAGTCAAACAGCTTTTCTTTCCTTTTGCCATGTTTATAAATTGTATTTCAACTGCCTGTGCCCTTCCTGTACCATGTTAAATATTAGCTTGTGAGGATGATGATGTCTAAAGAAGACTCACAATAAATCCAATATACAGGGCTGGAATCTTTTCTTCTTTGTCATTCCTGCGCAGACTCACTGGCTCAGTACATGAAGAAACAAGGCAGCACATGCATTTAAAGCACAGTTCCTGCCTTAGAACCAGTCCAAATGAGAGAAAATTAAGTGCAAGGCTCTGCTGCTCTCCAGTGGAACTGAATGCAATCACCAGTTAAAATTCCACCCCTTCTCAAGCTTTCTGCCTTTTTTAAAACACATTTTCATTTCTTTGCTCCTGGACTGCTTCTGGGGCCACCAGGTTCCTCAGCTGTACATGTGACATTACCAAATGAAAAATACTGGTTTCCCCAAGTTTGAGTTGTATAATAAAAGTTGCACCAGAGGAGGTTTAGAGTGGATATTAGGAAAAATTTCTTCAATGAAAGTGCTGCCAAGCCCTGTCAGAGGCTGCCCAGGGCAATGAAGGAGTTACCATCCCTGGAGGCATGTGAAAAACCTGCAGATGTGGCACTTGGGGATATGGTTTAGTGGTGGCCTTAGCAGTGCTGGGTTAATGGATGGACTTGACAGTCTTAGAGGGTTTTTCCAACTTAAAAAACCCCATGATAAAATGAGGGATGTGAAACAAATCAGAAAATTTTCAATCTCAGTAGGTATTTTCGTAAACGTCTCTAACAGCTCCCATTGTTCCCATGACAGAACACATGATCCAGAGTGGAACTCCTTGTTCCAAATCCTAGGAGAATCAATCTCTCAGCAAGTGCAAGGTGCCTTCTAAGCTGTATTGTTGCTAAGAAAACAGGATTTCTGATATTTTCTGGAGACCTTATTAGAAAGTAAAAGCCTGTTTGCTGCCAGACACCAGCCAACACAGAGCCCCAGGAATAGTTTGGGAGCTGCAGAGTTCCAAAATCCAGAAGCTAAGATCCTAACTCCTTCAGTCATCCCCCAGTGAATCACTGGGTCTATTTATGCCTCCGTGGGTGTGACAAATGAATACCCTGGGAGCTGTCAGACTGCATTGCCTCACATCTGCCATGCACAGAGGGAGCTGCCTGCGGGACACCCCCACCCCACAACCCAACCAGAGCTCCCCACCCTGGCCCCACACTAAGGGACTAAAGGGACCAAACTTCTGCTACCAGGGACCCTCAGAGCCTTCACCAACAGCACCAGGGCTTCGATGTTCACTCTGGTGACCTGAGGTGTTTTGGCCTGTATCAGGAATAGCAGCACGAGGGAAGTGACTGTCTCTCTGTTCTCAGCACTGCTGTGTTCAGTTTTGGGCTGCTCACTTTAAAAAGGACATTGAGTGGCTGGAGCACGTCCAGAGAAGAGGAACAAGGCTTGTAAAGGGACTAGAAAACATGTCTTAAGAGGCTGGGTTTGTTTAGTGCTGACAAGAGGAGGCTTAGTTGTGAAACTTAGACCTCACAACTCTCTAGAACTACTGACAGGAGCGTGGAGTGAGGTGGGGATGCAGCTCTTCTGTTGTTTGCAGAGAGGACCAAAGAAAATGGCCTTAAGCTGAGAAAGGGNGCTCCCACCAAACGCCTTTCCCCCAATGGCGCCACCGCCCCCTCACCGTCACACAGACCCCGCCCCCGATGACATCACCACACAGACCACACCCCCGCATGACATCNGAGATTCAGATTAAATATTATAAAAAGTTATTTTTATTGTTTGTGTGGTCAGGAATTGGAAGGGGTTGCCCAGGGGGGTGGTGGAATCACCACATCGGAGCTGTTTAAGAGGCATCTGGACCCAGCACTGGGTGATGTGGCTCAGTGGTTCAGGAGTTACAGTGGCAGTGCTGGGTGCATGGTCAGACTGGGTGACAGAATCCCAAAACCACAGAATGAACGAGGTTGGAAAAGACCTTTGAGATCATCCAGTCCAACCTGTGACCCAACACCACCTTGTCAATGAGACTGTGGCACTGAGTGCCACATCCAATCTCTCCAGGGACGGTGACACCTCCCCAGGCAGCCCATTCCAACGCCCAGCCACCATTTCTGTGAAGAATTTCCTCCTCATGTCCAACCTGAACCTCCCCTGGTGCAGCCTAGGGCTGTGTCCTCTTGTCCTGTCACTGTTCCCTGGGAGCAGAGCCCGACCCTCAGCTGGCCGCACCCTCCTGACATGAGAGGGATAAGATCTCCCCCAGCCGCTCCTCACACAAAGTGTGCTCCAGACCCTCCCCCAACCTTACTGCCCTTTTAAAGGTCTCTTCCAATCTTTTCGAGTCGGTGATTCTCTGACCCCTGCCGTATCTCCAACACTCCAGCCCTGCCCGGCGCCGCCCCGCTCCCACCAAACGCCTTTCCCCCAATGGCGCCACCGCCCCCTCACCGTCACACAGACCCCGCCCCCGATGACATCACCACACAGACCACACCCCCGCATGACATCACAACGCAGACCACACCCCCGCATGACATCACGGTCTCGGCCCCGCCCCACGCTGCCGTCCCGGCAGGCCCCGCCCGGCGCGGCGGGTGAGGTCAGAGACGCGCGCCGCTCCCCCCGGCCCCGCCGAGGCTCCGCCGCCGCCGCCGGGAGCCGCTCCGAGCAGGACCTGCCGGGCCCCGCCAGGCCGCACACAAACCCCCGCCGCCGCCATGGAGCTGGCGGACGGCGTGGTGTACCAGGAGGACCCCGGCGGGCCCGGCCCCGCCATGATGTCGGAGCGGGTGTCGGGGCTGGCGGGCTCCATCTACCGCGAGTTCGAGCGGCTCATCGGGCGCTACGATGAGGAGGTGGTGGCCGAGCTGATGCCGCTGGTGGTGGCCGTGTTGGAGAACCTGGACTCGGTGTGCGCGCACAGCCAGGAGACCAGCGTGGAGCTGGAGCTGCTGCGGGACGACAACGAGCAGCTGCTCACGCAGTACGAGCGGGAGAAGGCGCTGCGCAAACAGGCCGAGGAGGTGAGCGCGGCGCTAGGCCGGGCCCGGGGCGGCTCCGGCAGGGCGGCCGCACCTCCCGCGCCGCGGCTGAGCGGGCGGCACCGGCAGCGAGAACCGCGGCTCTCCCGTCCGGCCGCGGGGCCGGAGCCGCCGGTGGCGAGTTGGGGTCGCGAAGCGGTTCGGCAGGACGATGAGCAGGGCGGGGAGTCCCTCCCGGTCCGTGCGGCTCCGGGTGCCCGCGGTCCCTGAGCCGAGGGATCCCCGGTAACCCCTGCGGAGCGCTGCGCTGCCGGCAGGGCCGCGGGAGGGCGGCGGAGCAAACATGGAACCGTGCGCTGGCTGCGCTGTCACGGGCCCGCGGGATGCTCCCTGCCGAGGGAGGCGGGTTGTCCGTTTTTGCAAAAATAATGACAGCGCGTTGCAAAAACCATGGAAATGCACAGTGTCTAGGCTGTAGCCCTTCACAGTTGGTACATAAAGCTGCAGGCAGCAACAGGTGGTGTGGACTCGCCAGTGACATCGACCTTGATTTGGGATGTTAGATGTTTTTATTTCAGTTTCTGTACCAAGAATTACTTCAGCATAAATAAGCTTGCAAGGCATTAGATAATGTGATGTTATAAAGCAATACAATAGGAAGCAGCTGTGCAGGATAACTTCCTCCAGCTCATTGTCTTGCCAAACTCCTGAAGGAAATTGGATTGGCAGCATTATCTATAATAGAACAAGCCATCTTACAAGTCTATTTCCAGACCCCTTGGTCTGTGCTAATCTCTCTGGTTGTGCTTGCATTATAAATTTTCCAAAAATCACAAGAACAACTGCGCTGAGGGTGAACACAATATTTACAGTGAAAGCTTAAATTAAAAAACATTAACCCAGTACAAATATTTGTTTGTTTCTGTTATAAGTGAGTACAAAATGTTGTCTGCAGATTATTCCAGGGCTCGGTTTGTTATGAAGTGCTGTGGACTGATAGATCATGGACCAGCTCTTGGACTGATAGATCATTCATCTTCCTTGTTGAACACGTGGTGGTTTTATGATGCCTTATGGACTCCAGTCAAGGCAGTGGTGTTGCCACACTATTTCCAACACAAGCTGATGTAAAAGGGTCTTTTAGAAAATATGTTTATATTTTTCTGAGAATCTATCAGGCTTGAAGCACAGGCAGCATTTGCCAGATTGGAAAAAAACCCCAGGCTTTGGGGAGCAGGACAGAAACCGTGCCAGTGTGATGAAACAACCTGGGTTAATTGTGTTATTGTAGCTTTTCAGGAAATGTATATGCCTGTATTGGTAGTGTCCTTCACTGCCATCTCCGTTTCTCTGTGTCATGATAAATTAACTTGAGGGGACAGGCTTTTTGCAGTTGAAGTACCAGTGCTCATGCTGCAAGACAGCTGCCTGCTGCTTTCCAAAGTGCTGTTAGACCAAAGACCATATTTTCATGGTAAGCACAAAGGTCATTTTTGTGATGTGCTGAGGTCATTGTGCTGTACAGGTATGAAAGTGTTAGGTACAGCCTGGTGTGTTCAGGAGAGGCCATGGTATGTTCAGTTAGTCAGCCATGGTTGTTGAATTATTTTTTCAATGTTGAGATAACCTGATGAGTGCAGTATGTTTGAAATAAAAGGAAGGAACAGAAATTTAACACTATTGTTCTCGGGCAAAAAGTTGCTGGCTTAGCACATTTGTTTCACTGTGGAGTTTGCCTGTGTCTTCTGGTGGCAAAATGGAGAATTTTGAGCTGCTGAGTTCCATATTTAATATCATCTGTTCATAGAATCACACGATGATTGGGTTGGAAGGGGCCTTAAAGTTCATGTCACTCCCTGCCTGCCATGGGCAGGGACACTGTCCACTAGACCTGGTTGTTCCAAGCCCTGTCCAACCTATCCGTGAGCACTCCAGGGATGAGGCAGCCACAGCTTCTCTGGGCAATCAACACACCTTCTTTTACTCTCTTCTTGTTGTTGTAGGAAATTTATTTGAAGCAGTCTCTTAATGAATATTAAATAGTTTACTGTTTGGGTAGGGGGTCTCCTTACCCCATTTTTGTAATTTGCCTTCTTTCTCTCCTGTGCTTAAAAAGTAAACATCTTAAAGAAACATACTAAAAGTTGTTGCCTGTGGATTTTATGAAATAATTTTTTTTAAAGTCACCTTGACAGGAGCCTCTGGGTACAGTCTTGATCTTTGTAGTTGCTGTGAAATTACTGTCTGACTTTTAACATAGTAGGTTTTTTTATAATGCTGAAGGAATGGAGGAACCAGCTGCTCTGCTGTTCTGCTTCCAGTTCTTACCTTCCCACTTGGTGACTGTGAGATAGCAATTACTGCCCCAAGGAAGTGGGAGAGGAATCAGCATTTATGCTTCTGCTATTTTATACCCTGATAAGAGTTACTTCTGCAGCAATGTGCTGTTTCAGGCCTGCACCTGTAGCTGGCATGTGTTTGGTGTGCATTTGGAAAGAGGATAAAATCTACTCTTTTTAGCCATGCCAAATTAGGTTATCTTTTAGCTTTTCTGCTATTGGTGGGATTAAGCTGTTTTTGAAGTCTTTTGCAACCATGAAAAAGGATTTACCACCAGTAAAATTGGTTTAAGTCATAGCATGAACTTGATGTCTGATTTTTCTTACTGTTCCCAGAGGTAACTTTCTTCCTTAGAATTGTATGTTGAGAAAACAGTGTGCAGTAAGAGTTTAAGTATTTTTCATTTGAGAGAACAAAACAGAGATGTTTTTTACAGAAAACTTTCACTCTATTTTACAGCTGTCAGGTTGTTTTCATTTTCATATGTTTTTCTGTGTCCCAAGTCCATCTGAACTGGCTTTCTAGGTGTTTTTTTTTTCTTCCTGCTCCAAGAAGAACTTGTCATTGGCTGAGACTCTGTCATTGTTGCAATACACATTGCTGAAGGACGTGTCATTGAGTAATAAAGATTGCCAAGTGGGTGGGACTCTGACATCAGATATGCTCAGCATTGCACCTGGGTCCTGTGACAGCAAAACAAGTCAAAGTGTAAAGAAACAGAAGATTACATAAATATAGGAAAAGATATTTCATTTGGCTAATATGTGCTTCTGAGTGCTTCAGTGGTTGTGTGCAGGGCAGAGGGTTCCCAATGTGCTGGCCTGTTGTGTAGTCTGAGTTCTTATTTGTTCCAAAGATCTCTGCAAACTTTCAAGTTGGTTTAAAAATTATTACATAAAAATTTTTGAGTTTAGTTTGTGAGGGTCTTTTTCACACTTTTTGTATGAGATCTTTAAGAACAGATTAGACAAAGGTCTGAAATGACACACTTGATGCTGCCTGGAGAAAATGGGATGGATTAAATGGGAGTTGCCAAACATGGCTGCTGAAGGTGTCACAGGTTGGGTTTCAGTAGCAGGCACATGCAAGAGGAGCTATGCATCACATCCTGTGTTACACCTCATCATAACCTTATCAAAATTAGGATCCAGACATCCAACACTGAGCATCAGAACCTGGAAACAAGAGGACCTTTTAAGGATCATTCCAGCTGTGTTTTCTGCAATCTCATATTATCTGGTTTGATTGTTTTAAAGACAGGTTGGTGTCCTTCAGCTTGTTCTTAAAAAAAAAAAAAGTATCAAAAATCTCACTTCTCATTAGAGTTGTAAGATACATCTTTATGGCCCAAACAGGGCATCACTTAAAATGGGGAAAACTAGATTGTGTGCCTCAGTGTTTTGTATAACCAATAGGGGTTGAAATGAGAGGATGGCTATTGAGTGTCTAACATGTTCCTACATATGCTGCTGGATTTACATTAAACAGTACAGGAGATATGCAGTATTTGAGTGTATTGTCAATGTAAATGCATAAAAAAAGGTCTTTTAGTAAAGGTGCTCAGCCTGTCCTTGGCTGCTGTGGTGGTTTATCTGACTAGTCCTTCTGTCATACTTGTGCAGGCCTAGTCAGGATGTGATGATCCATTTGCTGGAGCTGTGTCTGTGATTATACTATCACCAGAAGGAAAAATGTAAAATAAAATAAAAATATTTGAAGTCCAAGGTTCTCAATCCCAAGATCTGGTCAGACATAGTTTACAGCAGGGGAGGGAAAAATACTCAGCTGTAATTACAGAAATGCTTTAAAGTATAGTAATGTAGATTTGAACTTAACAAAATGCAGGTAAGCTAGTGGAAGATAACAAAACTGTTTGAGGCAAAACCAGTTTTACCACTTGCGGTTGCAGAACTTGAGAGGAAATGCAAAATTATATCTATCTATAGTTTCATGAATAACAATGACATTATTGGCTCTGAATGGCTGTTTGTTATTCATGAGTGTACTTGTCCCTGGCCTTCAGCAAGCTATGACACATTTTTTGGGAAAACGTCATAGAAACAACTAAACAAAGATGTTACAGTTTTATAATTCTTCTTTCATGTTTTCCCATGTTTGGTGTAACAAACTGTGTTGGTCTTTAGCCCCAGTGCCAAATTTGCGTCAAACTTTGAAGCGCTTTTTGAAAAGGGAGTCTGCCAAGAGTAGGCCAACATGACTTGAATGTTAAAGGGGCAAAAGTCTTGAATCAGTTACTACAAAGAAGACATGAAACAAGCTTAAACATTCAGGCTTTCAAATTACATTGACTAATGAATATTCTGAAACTTTGTGTGGAGGGGGTAGAAAGATTTCTGCTTATCTGTGTTTGAAGAGGGGTTTTCGATGGCAGCACCCAAAGTGGAGCTACCTGGGCTATGTCAGCTGTTCCTCAATTGTGTCGTGGTTTAGCTTCAAGCACAGTCACATGAACACCATGCCCAGTCCTGTGATAGCTGTGCAGAGCCTGTCTGAAAGGAACTCTTGTTTACTTCATAGGTTTTGATGAATTTCTACATCTGAAGTACTTTTTAGTCTGAACTTCTTCTGATGACCCTGTTCAACTGAAGCCTTTTTCATAAGGTCATGAATTTCTGCTTTTGTAAAAGCTCTAAAACAAAATGGCTAAAATGTAGTAATAGTTCAGTAACAGTTGGTATGTGACCATTTGAAATGCTTTTCCCACCAAATTTTCCTAACAATACATAGGAAAAAATACTCAAATCAGATTACTGTTTTTGAGTTGCTGCCTTCACTGTCTCCTTTCTTCCATGTGGTCCTCAGCTGGCTTTGCCTCTTTTACTGTCATGGGTGTTTGGGATTTTTTCCTGCAGAGGTTTCTGGTCAGCTTCTCCTCTTTGTTCTATGAATCTTCTGCATAATTTGTGTTGGGGGCCTTGTCTTCTTGCAATGCAAAACACAGAGTACTGCATGACCTAAAACATCTCTGGCTTTTAGAAGTGTTCTTTGTGCCAGCAATGCACACTGAATTTCTTGATTTTTTGGTAAGATAAATAGCAGAAAAATGTGCTTTTAAAACTCCTATAGTGGTGCGTTGGTGATTTTTATGTTAGGGAATGTAAACACTGATGCATTCATCAGAGGACTCTAGAATATGGGAAGCCACAAAGTTGGTAAACCAAGGAAACGGAAGGTGATGGTGATCAGCACAGGGTTTTCTGTGCTGTTGACAGATTATAGATGGTTTTCAAGGATTTGATGGAAACTGTGAGAATTTATAGCAGAATTGGGTGAGAATGGAAAAGATATCAAATGATTTTGGTTGGCAGTACTGCTGGTGTGTCCCTGTTGCAGTCTGTACCTTTGTGGCTTATGGGTGAAAATAACTTCACTGATGATCAGTCAGTGAAGGATACCAAGACTCCCTGTGTTCACATGCACTGTTGGCAGTTGTTGTACATTAAGTTAGACAATAATGAAATAATTCATATTTATGCTAATCCCAAGCAGGTTCTCTGGAGTAGCTGGCACTTAGTTGAAAGTTATTACACAGTATAACCTAGGCTGGGTGCTTGACTGATGGACCTGGACTGAAAGAGTTCTTTGTTTTTAAATGTGGCCTGTGGATCTATTCAGTTGTTTGGAAACCACCTTGCACCTTCCTGACTGTAAAGGGCTGCTATGTTGCTTCCTACCTGCTGTAAAATCTGTAATTAGTTGTTTAGTCTAACTTAACTATTTTGTTGTTGTTTAGAAATTCATTGAATTTGAAGATTCTCAAGAGCAAGAGAAAAAGGACTTACAGACCAGAGTGGAAGCATTAGAGTCACAAACTCGGCAACTTGAACTAAAAGCAAAAAACTATGCTGATCAAAGTAAGTAAAACATGGTGCACTCTTTGTAAGTGATATTAGTGCATTTTAATTTTTGTTCTGTGAAGTGATAATACATATGCTAAATATCTGTTTCCTCTGATACTTCTGTACTTAGATAACTGGGTTTAACTGTTGTGCACGTCTGTTTTCTTTAGAATTTAGGCAAACAAATCAGATATAAGCTTGTGACTTGTAATCTGATTCTTCTAGTATCCTGCTTGTATTGTTTGCCTTTTACACAGTGCTGTTTTCACATTTAGCAACTTTTTCAGGAGATGCTCAGATTACTTCCTTGCTAGTGATGATAAAATAAGCTGTTTTCTTCCTATTAAACAGTTGTCTGTGCTAAAATAAAGGCAATCTCCAGGTTTAGAAGCACAGCTGGGATGAGAAGAGCATTGATGGTGATTCTCATTAACTTTTATATAATTTTTGCTGAATTATTTATTTCTGTGAGATACTCAGTTTTTGTAGGAAAAAAAAGTCTAGGGAGAACACTTTCCTTTTTAGAGATGTTCTGTGTAATTTAAAAAAAACCTTCTGCAAGCTTTGGAAAAAGATGAGAGTGGTTAGTTGTCTTGAAACGCTTGAAGTTATGTTTATTGTAGTTTAGACATTCTGCTGGGCTGCTTCTTATCCAGCCACATGGTCATTGAATGAAATTCCATTATCAGTTTTTCTGCTTCTCTACTTTGAGCTTTTAAGCAACCTTCTGTTGATGTGGCTGGTGTGTTCATCAGTTAGTATATAGCTTTTATTGCTGGACCCTGCAGGAATGTAAAGTGAGACTGTGACGAGGCTGAGAGATGACCAGTTTCTAAAAGCAGTGCCAGTCGTCAAAACAGCCCCTTTTACTGTTCTTTCTTCCTTTATTTCTGCTCAGCCACATTTCCTGCCCCTAACACAGCAAGTTACAGCTTTTTTCCAGATGAAGCTCTAACGCTGTTGCTGTAAAGTTTAGTTTTCAGTGGCATGCCTGAGTCTATAGGAGGGCAGGAGTTAGTTTGAGAGTATTATGATGAATGTAAGTAGCATCTAGGGCAGAATTTTACTGAGATTTGGACAGTTCAGAATGGTGTTGGCAAATCTTAGAGGCATCATCTGTTTCATATCCACTGTTCAAATATTCCCAGATTCTGTACAGGCAGGGGTGGGGGAACACTTCAAGCAATCTTTCCTAGCGAAGACCTGGGTGCTTATTTCCTAGGATTTTCTCTTTGTAGATGAAGTCAGGCTTAAAATGGATAATTGTGGAGACTTGTACCAAAAACCCTGTGGTTCTTTTGGAATGGAGTTGTGTGTGTATTTAAGAGCATCACTAGAGGGGAAAAGAAAACATTGTAGCAGGAGTTAAGTGGTCTGTTTTGGTAACAAAGACACTGTTTCTAGAAGGCCTGTGCTCTAAACACACAGCCCTAACTGCTTGTTCATGGGAGACCCTGCTCTCTGACAAGATTATGGATCAAGGTTGCATCCTGTCCGTAGGCCATGGCTTTATTCTGTTAATGCAATCCAAAGGACAACACGGTTGCACAAAAACGAAAAATCAATTGTACTTCTGGCAATGTATGTGGCAGCATACCTGGAATTTCTCTAGTAGAAAATACATTTACCGTGTATTGTGAACACCATTTTATATTGCTCTGTGAGTCTGTTGGCGTGAAATTCTATTTATGCTTTGAAGCCTTCAAATATATGTATGATTTTAAAGTTTTATTTATATATTGTGTGTATATGTATGTGTATATGTGATAATAATGAAAGTATTTGCCCAAGAATCTCTGTTGTTCCAGTAGAAGCACTGAGGGTTGCTAGAACTACTTTTTTTGTGAGAAGTAATATTGCTAAAAACAGTTATCATAACTACATAAAGCTCTAGTGATAGAACAATGATTTTTAGATAGTTCCAAAACATATTTATTGAAAAAAAAAAATCTTTTTATTAGAGAAAAACTTTCTGTGATGGCAGGATTATATATTTGAAGAAACAATAGGGCTGGGTTAAACCTGGAGTTTGCTTATGTTTGGCTTTGATAAGCTGTCTGGGAAAACATGAAAGGCTGCTTGGAAGATTTGACATGCTGCTGATGCAGAGCAAGATCAAAGGGGACATAAGCACATTTGTTGAACATCTAATTAATATTATGCAAGTGAACTGTTTTTTTTTTTTAGTGCTCTAAATTTCTAAGGTATGAAAACAATACAAGTGTCTGTATTTGTGAAGCAGCTTAACCTTTCTGCATTACCTTGATTTGTCTATAAAGACCAAGCAACTGGCATGTTGTATGATCCAAATCACCCATGTGTCACTTTAATTCAGCTCCAAGTCTTTTAGCTATATTTCTTTTTCTCTTCTACTTCCTATACTACTGCCTGTGCATCTAAATTAGGCTTTGGTATTGCCAACTGTGTTGCCACGTCGACATTCAAAACAGTGGCAGTGTTATCACTGCTAATGAGAGTTGCAAATGTCTGGCACAGAGCAAGTAAACAAATAAAACCTGGCTTTGGAGTGCAGAGTGAGATCACAACATCAGTTTGTGACATGAGTAATAGATTAGAATGAAAAACAGGTAAAACGTGGTTCTGTGTCACACTTTACCTACAAGACTTTCTGCTTCTTGTAAGCTGCCTGTGCTCTGTGTGTTTTTCCTCAAATAGACAAAGCCTGTGAGAACAATTTTGTGTGTTAAGAAGTTTTGACTCATTCTCTTGAGCCCTGTCAGTGCTGATCATTTAGTGAAGACTTGTCAGCTGGGGCAGCTCTTAAGTTACATGGTTGAGTTCAGCTTGATTGTATGTGCTTAAACCTTTGTGCCAGTTAAAATTGCTCAAGAAGTTATGGTTGTTATGTCTTGAATTTTAAGTGCTTGTTTGTGCAGTCTAAGTGATTGTCATACTAAATAAAAAGAAAAAAAAAAGTATGTCTTTGCGCTTAAATTTACCCTGGGGGATTACATTCAAAGCCGTGTATTCAAGTTAGGTTGGAATAAAGTTACAGAAGTGAAATCAAGAGGTTATTTTGTGTCAACCAGTTGCTAACTTCCTGTGGTTCACTGACTTCTTTTTCCCACATCAGATATTGAAAAACAGTTGCTGCCAGATGAGTGAACTGCCTTGAAGTGCTGTGTTCTTTGTTTGGAGGAGGTGGGAAGAGGGGGAGATGATAGCGAGACTCTTCTGGGAGGACTGTGAGCCCGGCAGATGATGAAATCCTGAGTGGTGGGAGCAGATGACTGGAGTTACCACTCCTTCATGATGTGCAGCGCTCAGTCCTGCTAGTTGATGGGCTGTGGTAGTTGCCTAAGTCAAGTTTGTTGCCAAAAAATGGTGTAATATGTGGCTCCCTGGGATAATTAATTCAATTTTACAACTGCTTAAAGGAGAGCAGAGGCGTAAGGATTTGCAGCTTCTGTTTGAGTGCAGAAATGTGCAGCACTGATGGAGCTCCTTGGCTTGTGACCCAGCTTTTCATCTTGTTTTGCGCTTCTCCTCTGGGCTGTAACTTCCCCTGGCTTGTCCCTGTCCCTTGTGTGGCCTGGCTCTCAGCAGTACCTGGACAGAGAGGGGGGAAGGCAGTGCCTGTGCTCTTGGGGTCTGTGCTCTGTGGAAGGTCAAATAAGTTAAATAGCACAAAGTTCCTGGGGATTTGTTTAGGAATGATGTTGGTACAGGCAGAGTTTTTAGAAGTTCTTGCTGTGGGTGTATAGTAAAATTTTACTGAGTGTTGGCAGATGTCTGTTTTTGGGTTTATGACTTATCTAGAATTCATGTCATTTTTTCCTTCTCAGCAGCAGAGGGCACCTGTGAATATGATAATGCTATGTGTTCAGTAAATAACATTCTTCTGTTCTGCAGTGTATCTGAGGCCAATGGCAGTCTTTGATATAATCTTAAATGTTTTTTACAAAAACTTGAAAATTCCTGACTTCCACATTATTTCAAATCTTTGCTGTTGTGAGACCCCCTAGTTCTACTTGTAATTTGTTTGCAGCATTGAAATGTTTGAAATGTCAACCCTGGACATGGAGAATAGAGGGCTGTTAAAAACTTTTAATAGCAGTACACAGCTCATTTGTCCTGCAGTGCTCTGTGGAGGCACATGATACTGCTGGGATAGTGTTCAGTTTCCAGTTACAGGAGAGGATAAGATCTTCTCAGAGCTCATGGGATGTTCCACTGAGTTCTGGGGGGGCTACAGAGGTTTATTTTAGTTTCCTTCCTTGCCTCTCTTTCTGGAAATGTCAGTTTTCTTTGTGTGACAGGCTATAAGTTAATTGGACTTTTGTGAGTAAAGAATGTCTAGTATATTTTGACTTACAACAGGAATGGAACAGTTTTGGCATAAGCTTTCTAGAGGAATCACTTTTTGAGTAACTGATTTATTAGAGAATCTGAAAAACGCAGTGTCTGCATGACTGAAGTGCTTTCTGATGGAGGTGGTAGGCTGTGGGAGTTGAAAGTTTTGGCTCCTTTTCTGGATCTGCCTATTGCTAAACTAGATAACAAGATAACAAACTGAATTTGACAAGACAACAGGTATATCTACATACCTGAGCTTTGTGCACAAGATATATTACATTTGGGAAAAACTACATTTGTGAAAGAAACCTAGCAAAACAAACAAAAAACCCCCAAACAAGTATAATCCCAAGAAACAGCTCTTGGGTTTTGGAGCTGTAAACGTTGTGACACAACTCTTGGGATGATGGTATTTCCCATGTCAGGTGACACCGGGCAGCTATTGCTTGCTGAGGGTTTTATTTGGGATATGAGACAAACACTTTGGAAGCTGACCTAAAAACATTTGTTTTCTTCAGAAGCTAAACAGAACTACTGCTTCCATTGGCTTCAAGAGAAAATGCAAGACCAGGTTTTGTTGTGAACGTTCTGCCAATGTTATTTGATTTTCCTCTGAGCTGTCAGGACACCAGCATTGCTGTAATGTACACCCAGGCAGACAGCCACTCATGGATAATCTGAAGGCATCCTATATCTGAGATATCTCTGCACGTGGGGTATCATGCAGCTCATGTGGATCTGTAGCTAACCGGGAGACTCATGTGAACTTCCAGCTGTGGAGTTTAACAGAAACAGAAACTTCCCAGAAAATTGTTTTGAGATTTGATTTGTGCATCTACACAGATGGTCATGTGAATAACTAAACTGGTGTGAAACAGCTCTGTCAGTAAATGCTGCTTTTAGGGATGGCTCAACTGTTGTTTATCTCAAGGAATACAAGAAAGCTTTTCAATAGATCCTGGAAAGAAGTTGTAAAGTTCAGGTTTATTCAGTGGGGGTCTGGATTGTTCCTATTTCATTTTCACAGACTGACAGCAGCAGAACTAGTCTGATTTCCAGCAAAAGAGGAACAGAATGGTTTGAGTTCTTGCATTTCTTGATTAGCAGATGTGGAATTGAACTGTGCTAGTGTGTTCTCAGTGTGAGTGTTCCTTATCTCTGATGTCCATTCTCAGGTTAGTTTACCAGGCAGATTCCCCCTGCCCTTTGCTACACTGTGCCTCAGGTATCAGTCACTACACCTGAAACATCCTTCTGTAAGAAGTGTATCAGGGTGTGCTGGAAAGGGAGGCTTTCCTCCTGACTGTGCATTTCCTGGCTGCCCAATGCTGTTCCCAAAGATCTGCTGTCTGTGCTTTTGGGAGCTAGCAGCCCACTAGATGGAGCAGGGGGTACAGATGGCTCCAGAGCAGGCACTGAGCCAGGCTACAGGACTCAAGGCTAAAATAAAATGGAGCAGGAAATTAGAGCAGTGGTTGGCCTGCTTTAAGCTTAGCTGTTAATATACAAAAGTGGTGAGAAGAGTTTGAAATCCACTGGTGTATAATTAACTGCTCATGTGTGGTTTTAAATTAAGGGAGTATTGTAGTTTATGTGCTGGAGTTGTTATAGTGAGTCTATTGCTCAAAATATTGCAGTAATTAAGAAAATGACTTTAAATGTCTGTTAGAATCTTACATTCCTGAGTTTTCACTGGCTTTTTAAACAAATCCAATCTGCTAAAACTTCTGTGTCCACACTGACTTCATGTGGATTTTCTTAGACAGGGACTTGCTTCAATAGCCAAGTGTATAAATAGAGCATCCCACTGTTTGCAAAGCAGCCAATCAAAAATTTTCTCAGTGAAACACTTCTTTGTGCAGAGACTGGGCAAGAAGTTGGATTTTTGACTTGATTTTGTGTAGAAGTTTCTTGTGTATATTCTTGATTGTTTGAGTTTCAGCCTGTGTGAGGGATGTCCTGGTATGTGCTTGTCTTTATATTAAATGTTATAGCAGAAAGTTTAAAGAGTTTTTTGTTTGTTTTGGTTTTTTTTTAGTTTTGTGTTGGGTTTTTGGTAACGAATTGCAGGGATTTTGTGTGCCTGAGCCATAGTGCAAACTTGAACAGTCCAGAAGAGTCAGGGATAAGACCATTGCTGCTGAATGTGTTGATATTTGCTATCAACAGAGCATTCTTGACAGCTAAATTATCTTCATAATTTCAGGTGCCCTACTTATTAAAGTGAGATCTAGACCTGTAGTTCACAGTGTAAGAGCTACTTGAAGATGTTGGTCTTGTCAAGGGGTTGATTTTTCCACTTGTTTTACAAATCAGCTTTCTGTGCTGGTTTGATTTGCAGGTCTTACCACTTCCAGGTTAAACACTTGTCTGATAGCTCAGTCCTCTTTTCAGTCTGTGAGTGATGTGTGCTCTTTGGCTACTACTTAGGAGGTCATAAGGTCCTTCTGGATCTACATCTTAACTTTGGTGTGGGACCTGCATTAAAGAATAGAGCTGGATGAAAGCTGTTCAAGGAGAGTCTTCAGACAGTGCTGGTGCCAGGAAAGGCTCGTTAATGAGCTGGATCTCTGTCCTGGCTTGTGTAGGAGGAACTTGTAATTCCTCTTGAAGGCATCACACTGGTTGGATTTGCCATTCTAGCAGGTCTGTTTCTCTTTCTCCCCCTCAGGCTTATCAGGAGTTTGAGGCAGAGGACAACATACAGATGAAGGGTGTTCCAAACTTGGTAAAAGCCATCAGACTTGGGAGGTAAGCTCTGACTTTCCAACAGGCAGGGTGGGCAGCTTGGCTGCCTAATTCCTCATAATGCTGTCAGGAGACAGAAACTCCAGTTTGTCTAGTTTACTATTGTATTTAATCTCCCATTTTTAGACTTAATTGGTTTTCTGTGAGAGAACTTTGATCAAGATTGGTACCTCAGGTCATTAAAGGTGTTAGAACATTGACAGTGCTGGAGAAGTTTGCACTAGGCCTTGGGTTTGAGTTTGTGGTGATGTTCCAGGGGGATGCCTTCTCATCAGCCTAAAAGCACCATAATATTTGCATTTTATGCTCATACTTATGATGCCTGAATCTTTATATTTTTTTCCATGTAAGCTTCTAAGAGTGAGTGGTGCAACTTTTTTGTTGCATGTTATATTTTGCACATATATTATCTTAAACTGTGTAATCTTGCAATGTAAGATCTTCCTTGGTGTAATAAGGCTTTGTAATGGTTTTGTAAAGACACATTTCAACAGGAAGAATGGATACTTTTGCTTTTAGATATATACAATCAAACTAATTTTATCATCCACCCGTAAGAATTCAACATCCTAGTGGAAAAAGGTCTGAGACAAATATCAGAGAAACTTTTTGCATTGTTGCTTAAGTCAAACTGATAGGAACTATGTCTAGTTGGCACTTGGCAGGCCCAGCTTGTGGCAGGCAGTGCCAGCACACAGCTCCATTCCTCTTGGGGTGTTGTCAATGCCAGACTTCCACTCCTTTGTATGTTGGTGTGTTAAAATGGAGATGGTGGCAGTTTTAAAAATGTGTTTCTGGGTGCCAGTGAAAGGCATTTTGCCCTCCTGTTTAGTTTCCCGTTACTGCTGATGGGAATGTTCCTTCAAATTCTTCTGACTCTGTGCTCCAGTCAGTGGTCATCTCTGATCCTCAGGGAATCTCTGGTCTCTTGCACAGTGTTTAATTGGAAAAAGAAAGTGTGTTCTGTTAGTTGTTTTGGCAAGATCTTATCTTGATGGGTGGCATATTTTGGGTAGAATAGACTTCTGGTGCTGTGGCTTATCCTGCTGGTATTGGAAAGGCCAGTTCTGAGGACTGTTGATGTGGTGTCTGTTGAGGGTATATAACTTAGTGTACATCCTCTTCTGGCTGAAACTTCCAGCTCTAGGAGTGTCATGTATTGCACAGCTGGAAAGGACTTCCAGAAGAAGGTGCTTAATGTCAGTTATGTAATCTTCTGGGCCTTTAATCATTTTAACCTTTGTACTTAATGAAAACAGTGGTCAGATCTAATGGAGATATCCCCCTTGACTATGCAGCATCACTAGCTATGTACATTTATCTTCAATGAACTATTTATTATAACTGGGCCATTAAAGTTTTAAAACATTTTAAAGCATTTCTTTCTTCACAGATGGAGAAAGTGGTGTGCTTCTTTATGGAACCTCAGTCCCTGTGCAAGTGTGTGTTGTATCCATAACAGTGAAAAATGCTTTTGTGGATTTCCTGAAGGCTGGTTTTGGGCAGCTGCATAGAAGGGTGTTGGTAACACCTGATGTGGTGTTAATCTTTATTAAATGTACTGTTGAGTACTTTCCTAGCATGCACTTGCAGAATTCATCCCTAGACACAAAGTCCCTGAACAACGTTGGGTGCATCACCCAGGTTTGTGTGGGAGCTCTGAGTGAGGCTGAATTGAGCCGTGACTTCACCAGCCAGCCTGAAGCAGCAGGGAGGCTTCTTGGACACTGTTGGAGAAGGAGCTGGGTTCAGCAAACAGGAGGCCCATCAGTCATGCAGTTTGCACTTTCTGGCCTCCTGTTTTCCCAAAGCAAATTTAACACAGTGGAAAGGTTAGGAGGGAGATCCTCTGGGAGCTGTGGTGTATATACAGCCTGGACATGGTGTGCTCACCTGCTGAGTATCTGTGATGGGCAGCTGTCTAACATCTCATAACTCATGACTAGGATGTCAGTCAAGCAAAGATAATGGATAAAATATGGTCTGTCACATTATAGCTTTGTTAATTGTAAGTTCTGGCTCTTCTTTCTGTAGTCTCTTACTAAAGGCTTCCATAAAGCTGCACTTCAGGTGTACAAGGAGACTTAAGACACCTTGTGCCTCAAAACAATAAACTGAGCTCTTCTATTCAGTAGTGTTCTGCATCACATAAATATGTATTTTTAGATAGATGCATTGTGCTGTAAAGTACATTTTTCTCTATGTTGTGTTATAGATACTTGTGCCTCCCCTGCTGCTATTTGATCCAAAGAGCTTTTGTTCCATCTGATAACAGGGCAGAAATGGAAGCATTCGATCTGGCAATGTTATAAATATTTGATGTAATATTTTGGCCAGATATTTATAGGTGGACTGCAAAAGGTTGTGTCAAGGAACTTAATGTTCTTATAAGAGCAGCATTAGATAGGAGTTCAAAATGTTTATACAGTTTTGAGTGAGTAGACAGTTATGTATTTTGGTTCCAGCATTTGACTAAGGCAAAGACTTTTTTCCATTAAAACATACTTATGATAAAATTCTGTGCCACAATACAGATATATAGATCAAAAAGAAATGGTGTATTAAGAATTAATTTTCAGGAGACCCAGTTGGCAACATGAAAATATGCAAATGGCAGAGAAGATCTTGGCATTTGTCTTCAGATAATGTGTGTCTGGCAATGACTCTCTGGAAACATGGAACTATAGATTTGAACTTTCCCAGGGATATTTAAACATGGCAAGTAGAATAAGCTCAGTTACACAATTTGATACACATGCTTATGTCACATAAATATTGTGTTCAAAAATACCTGAATAAAAATATGGAATTCACATCTAAGCAGCAAAAATGTTTTGTGTTCGAATGACACAAGAAGTTGTGTGTAGAAGGTTCTGAATTCTGTTTGTTTTCCTGCAAATTAATGGCATTGGGATATCACAGTTTGTTTCAGCTCAGTTTTGTAACACAGCACAAATGAGCTGAGCTGCTCAGTTTGTTTCATCTCTCTCTAATAAGAACTTACTGTCTGAAGTTCTCCTAAATCTACTTGATATATTTTTAATTTCTTGGAATACCTACAGAAGTATTCAAACGTTTTCTCTTTAAATTTATTGCCTTAATGCTCAGTGAAGTGTGAGTGAATGCCTGCAGAAACCTTGATTTCTGAACCACATAGGACTTGAACCTGTTTTAATGAATACCTTGCCTATGTTTGTCCTGGTTGAACACCTCTGGAAATTGTGTGAATGTGTTTTAGGATCTGATGTAGGCCCTTAGCTGGAGCCCATGGCTTCATCTGGGATTGAGTGACGTGGCCTCTGCCTCTTCCTGCAGTTTCCATGTGAAACAATCTGGATTGGGGTGAACAGTAAGCTGGCCTTGAACAGAAAAATCCCCTCTTACTGGCCCAGCAATCAGCAGGGGAAAGTAGGACTGGGCTCTTTAGGGGAATGCAAATTGCAAGATTGTGCTGCTGTGGATGTGCTTAGAAAGCTCAGTGGTAAGAGCTTAAAAACACAAACAGTGACACACTTTTTATCCTGCTTTGTGCTATTCACTACTAGGAATACTCTGATCTGCTTGCTTAGTCCCAGGCAAGTCAGTCTCACTTACTAGAACTATGAAATTAGTTTTCATTATTTTCTTTTTTTCTTTCTTCTTCCAGTTAGCAGACTTGAGGAGCGGGAGGCTGAACTCAAGAAGGAATACAATGCACTTCATTCAAGACATACAGAGGTAGGCTGTTACACCAAGATGATTTTGGGGTATCTGTAAAAATGTAGATCTGTGGAAAACTTTGTGAGCAATTGAGAAAATTATTGAATATTTTGGTTTGTGCACTGAGTTGTAACCAGGCTTCATTTGGTGATGCAGTTTTCCTCATTCACATCAAAGTGTTTATTCTGTTTCTCAATGTTTGATTACACATTGTCATTTTTATAGCTTTGTCAGATATTGAGAAATTTTAAAAAGGAATTTGTTCTTCCATATTTCAAAGGCAATTCTTCAAGACACACTAATAAGCTTCAAAGAAATAGAAATGAAATTACATTTTTATACTCTTTCCATCAATTTTCTGTGTTGGTTTTATTTGTACCATTGAAGGAACAAATCTTTTCAAAACCTGGCCTACCTGGGATTTGTGATTGAAAGAGTTCCCTGACATACTTCATTGATAGCTATTGAAAATGGGATTTGTTGATGAAGGTGGAGCAAGTTTGAATTTATTAATTTAAATAAATAAGAGCCACAATGTTTGAGTTGGGTACAAAGCATAAAAACTGGACTTGCAGTGCTTCAGTTTTCAGTAGCAGTTGTCTTTCCCATGCAGGGATGTTTTACTGCCTAGGTTATATGCATATTTTAGTGAGGAAGTCACTAGGTCCTTTGAATTATTCTGATTAATCTGGAGTCCCACTTGAGCACAGTTTTTCTTGGTCTCCTTGCTTTGCCTTTGGAAGGTCAGAGAGCTGGTTTTAGATCCTTGCTACCAAAGACAGCAATGCCATACTGACTGCTCCCAGTCCAGAAGACGCATGTGGGGAAAGGGGAAGCAGATACAGATGTCAGATTTGGTTATCCTAAATACCTTCAGCAACCTTAAGTGTTTTATACTGACAGCAGCTGAAAAGTGAATTGGAACCATGACCAGTCTGTAGCACTTGTGTGACAAGACTTCTGAAGCTCTTAAAAATATTCATATATTTACTATAATCATAGCATTTTTTAAATCACATTTGTTACTAGATAGTTGCTTTAGAGTGGCACATCTGTTGGAAACTGGAAATCTAAGTAAAATGAGAAGTGACAAATCTTAATGCTGCCCACTGAGGTCTGGCATCCTTTTGAACTGGAAGTACTTCAGAGTATTGGGTGCTTGCAGAGTTCTGGTTATTGTAATTAGAACCTGTTAGTTCTGTCACAGTAGAACTGGCAGATTTTTATTGAATCCTGTTTCATGGAGTTCAAGATTAAATGTATTGGGTGCCATCAATTCAATGAAATGCTAATGACATGTTCTGAATATCTTTTTGCGTAGGTTTTGCTCCAAAATGGACAACAGCCTCTTCTGGTTTGATTCCAATTTATTAAATGCTTTTACATCTTAAATTCACTTTCTTTGGTGTAGGGAGAGATGTTTCTTTGGGCTGTACTATTACTGGGGTGACTGTCCTTTCTTCATAAAGAAATAATTTGTCGTGCACCATGGTATATCTGTACTTCTGTTCTCCTAAAATCAGATCTCCTGTTTTCTGTACCCCACCCTTTCAATACGATTGCTTCCTTGATTGTTTTTTGTTTGGTTGGTTTCTTGGGTTTTTTATGGTTTTCCAGACCATAATGAATCTTGCAAAGATGCACCTCCTTTAAGGATAGAGCATCTCAGCATTTTAATGCTGTATCTGGTGCATGTTTGAGACTCGGGGTGGAAATCCCTGGGGACTGGAAAGGACTGACTGATAATAATGCCCAACTTCCCATTCCTTTTGTGATTTCCTGCTTCCCTTTCTCCCAGCAAATTCTAACACGTCAGGTCTGTATAGTAACTTTTTTCTTTTAATGCAAGGTATTTTGGCAGATGTCCAACTTACATTCAGCATTTAGGTTTATCAGTTTTATTGGATCAAATACTATCAAATTTCTATCAAATACTTGGTTCTTAAACTTTTTTCTTCCATATTTTACTAGGAGGGGATACTTCTTTCCTTCTGAGTCTACTTGGATTGGATTACAAGTGATCCATCTTTGGTACTTACTGAAATGGCAATTGCTTTTCTTTCAATTGACCAAATAATGAACAGAGCATTCAGAAAGATTTTCCTTTTTTTAAATTTAGCTCTAAGATGCTTACTTTGACAGATATCATGTTAAAGATGCAATGTGGCTGCATTTTGTGCAATCTTAATTTCTAGCAATCTTTCTCTCTTCTGTCTTCATTATTTGTTTCCTTCCACCTCTCGCTCCCCCTTATTCTTTACTTCACTGATGAATATTTCAGAGTTGAATGTCTTTCTCTTCCAACTCCTGACTTGAGGTTCTGTATCCATGTCCTTCACAACATCCACCTTTCAACCCTCCCTGCCTGTCTGTGGCTGCCTTTGCTGGAGTTCAGTGCCCAGCAAAGGTACTGGCTCAGCACCCCAGGGAATGTCACCCATTTTCAGTCCCAATGGACCAAGAAACTGAGTCACCTTGGGGAGTTCCACCAGGGATGTGAAGCAAGGAGCTGAATCAATCCCTCTCTGCAGTGTGTTGTGGTGAGAGCTGGGAGTTCTCCTTGGAGCTCAGCCTGCCAGAAACAGGGTCTGCATTGCAGTTCCAGCACTAGCCTGCCCAGCAAAGAGGTGTCTGCAGCTGCAGAGATAGCAGGGCTGCCCTGGCAGGAGAGAGCTCTGGGGACAGGTTTTACCCTCCATCACCTTCTGGTAAATAAGTGTCTGTCTTGCTGCTCTCTGCAGAGGGAGTTGGGCTGCCTGGTGTGAGTGCAGGATATCCCATTAAGCCTCCTTCCCACTAAGGCTGTACTTGGGCTAACTGGCTTGATTTTAAATGGATTAGGGTATGAGAAGCTGAGCAGTTGAGATGGCAGATTGGAAGGTGGGATGTAGCAGGTAGTGAAGAGGATAAAATGTTTGGTCAGAACAAAATGGATGGAACAGCCTGAACATGTTCTGACTTCTGTGCTCTGGTTCCTTGTCTTTCCTGTGCTTGCAGGGGGTTTTGATCTTGTGCTGATCATGTGGCAAAGCAGTGTGCTGGAGTTCCTGAGGTGGAGCTTCTGGAACCTGACTATGCAAAGTCTTGTTTCCATCTTTTTCTGGCTGTAAAGGACCAGATGCAGGAAGTAATCAATGCCAAGGGCAGTGTGCTGGAAAGCAGAATGGTTGACAGCAGTCTAACACAAAAGTCTTGAAATCTTTGCTCTTTGACTTAGAAAAGAATTCTGTCGGTTGCCTCTTGTATCCCAAATACTGTTCTGTTTAATAGAATCTGGCTTGTTTTCGTGCCTGGATAAAAGCAGGCCTGTCTGCTCTTTGTACCTGTGAGGGCTTTTTTGCCTTTGCTGCTGAGATGATGCACTGCTGCTGGTGCCTCTTTCAGAGCACCCTGCTGGGTAGGGCGTAAAGGATCTTACTTTCTTTTTTCGGCAGAGTTAAGGGGCATAACTTCATAACTATGGCTCTGGTTTTTTAAAGGCCTGTCTTAGGCTTTTATGTTTATTACTCAGTTGGGAAACTGAGGCAAAAACAATACTTGAGAATTGACTAATACCTGTGGCCCCTCTCTGCACAAGTTTCCAAAATAAACGTCTTTTTTCTCTACTTAAGGAAGTTATTCTGTTTCTCCTTTGGGAAACACCAGGCTGAGGTGGTTCAATATCTTTCCCTGTCACAGAATATGGGCTTAGTTTAATGAAGCATAATTGGGCCATGGAAGTTTCTCAGTGTTCTGCACTGATACAACGTGACAGAACAGTGAGCCTGGCTCTGGATTGGGAATGGACTTTGTCAGGTTCATTAGCATCAACATATCCCCAGCAAGTCCCTGGCCAGGGGACAGGAAGAGAAGGCTACTGGAGGTGTCTATGTACAATTATAGCTAAGCATGGGCAGCTGTCACTTTGTCTGTGAGATTAGACTTTGGATATCGGTTCAAGCAAATAGTTTTTCTAAAGCCTTATGCTGAGCATTGACTGCTTGATCTATAAAACCTGGATTTAACATCTTTACATACTAATGTATCTGCCAGCAACACCATCTTGTTTGTGGATAAAGATGCATCAAGCTCTCCAGTGGGAATGCTTTTACTTGGGTGAGAAACTCACCACAAACCCTGAAAGGAAAAAAGGTACTTACATGGAAGTATGTTTAGGATTTTGATACTGAATCAAGGAAATTGTAGAAATACCTATTACCCCAATAAAGCTAGATTATGTGGGACAGAGAAAGATCTATGTACACACAGTTGGGTGCACATTCCCAAAGGGAGGAGCTGCTTGTGCCCAGCCTGATTGGATCTGCAGGATAAGCAGCGAGGGCTGTAGCACTGAGCCTGGTCTGACAGCCAAAGAATTACTAAACCCTGTCCCAGGGAGCTAAAGCAGTGACACAAAAAGGGAGGAGGAGGGAAAGAGCAAGGAAGGTATAAAGGAGATGCTCTCAACCTGGTTAAGGCAAAGGTGCAGGTAACAATATCCCCAACATGGCATATCCACATTTGTTTGTGACAAGTGCCAGGCTTGTATACACTGGGAGTGGTTGTATTTGTAGGGGTAGAAATTGAAATCAGTGCCAGGATGTTCACTGTCTTTTACTAAACTGCTAAAGTTTAAGATGTAGAAAAACCTTGTAACACTTCTGCAGTTGTAAAACTTGTCACATGCCATATGAGGAAACCAATCTGAGTATTTTTATGAGGTGGAAAGACATTGCATTCAAAGGGAGTGGATTTCACCTTCATGCTGTAATGTGTTCAGAAGCGTGTTGTAGTTGGTTTGTACATGTGCCTTAAAATCATTAGCACCTAAACTGTGAAATGCTGTTAACTAAAGTAGTTCTTCCAAGTTCTGAGTTTATCTTTAATCCCCTCAGCTAATGGTAATTGAGCAATGTGTTTAATTACAACAATGTTGAAGTGCTCTGTGTGTGTGATATGTGTTCCTTGGAGCAACTGATTGCATTCAAAATACTTGTGAACTTCATGGGCAGCAGAGCAAGTTGTCTGTAGTGGAAGGTTATGGATGATTAAATGTTGACTGCAGCTTGTATTGATGAGAAGATGGGTAGACATAGTCAATTATTTATCATCTCTCCTCCAGCATAGCTTCAGTAAAAATTGTGCTGAGTGGAGAGCAATTCAATCTATTAAAGTCTATTTTTAAGTCAGTAATATTAAAGCCTTTTTATTTCAACAGCTGAATAATCTCAAAACAGCAGAACTTCTAATCAGATTTTGAGCCCTCAGAATTCTAGTGCATTAATTCATTACACATTTTTGGATCAGAATGGCACTTCATGGATATTCCAAGGCTTTTGAGGGTCATTTAGATTAAAAGGATTTTTGAATGTCATCTGGTTCAAATCCCAGTGGTTTTGGAGTGAGTCTTCGAAGTTTTATTGCAAATGAGCAGTTAGAGTGGGCTTACTTCCCAAGAAGCTGCAGTATATATTACTTTATCCTTCAAATTAAGTTTGTGGGAGTTGGGAATTCACATACCATTTCTTATGACTCTACAGCACCAGCTGTGGAGCTCCCAATCCAATGGGGAGGGAGGGTAAGGAACTCTTTTCCTTGTGGACAGTGTTCCAGTATTGTCATCTTTTATCCTTGGAACCCTGGGCTGAGGCAGAGAGTGGGCTTTACATGGTGGTACCTCTGTTGTGATTTTTTGGGCACCACAGTCACATATAGCCTGGATCTATGGAGAAATTGCTGTGCTGAACTGCACATGCACATAGAACCTTATGATCTTATTAATCCTAAGTTACTGTGCTGCACTGCACATTTTGTTTTTCATTTTATTTTTGGGTTCCTATACCTTTTATGCATTGTGCTGAAGTGATCTACAGATTTGCTTATTTTATTATCAGCATCATTTTCAGCTGCAGAACAATATAAACTGAACAGTCCTTTAAATTGACCTGCCCTCCAGCCTCTGCGGGTAATAAATGTGATGAGACATTTCATTAAACAAAAGAACAGACTGAGAGGAGGGAGGAGAGGAGGTTAAAACCAAGTCCTTTGCGAAACATGAAAGTTGTGTGGGTTTTCCTGACCCTATTCTTTCTTCCCATGTGTTAGCAGTTCCCTGGAGAGGTACTAGACACTCATCTTCTGCTCACTGGCTGAAAACACAATAGTTGTTCTATTTAAAATTTTACTTTGAGAGACCAAATGGTGTGCTGCAGATGAGAGTGTTTGTAGGCAGGTCAGCAATATCTTCCTCCCATGATAAGGGAATACATGAACAGGATACAGAATGGTTTAATGTGCATTTTAAAGTTAGGCACTCTTGGGGTACGACCCCGACCATCCCACCTGGAATTTCTAAACTATCTGCATTATAATAAATTTGTGTAAAACTATGCAAAGGAACAATTGGAGCACCTAGTTCTGGCTGCTTGGTTAAAATGGAAAAAAACAAATGTGGATAGTTGAAGGTGGAGCTTTCAGTCCTTTTGTTTGCCTCTGTGTGAGCAAGCATTAGAAATCAGAAAACAAATGGGATGGCCTGGTGAAACACTGCGTTTTGTTGGAGGATAAATGTTGTAAGCTTTTGACAGCAGTCCAAGTATATTATATAATGTTTCTCTGAAAATAGCATGATATTTTTGTTCTGGTCTGAATTATATTTATTAGTTCAGGTGAATGCTGGTAAAACCAACATCTCTGTGTAACCAGCACTTAACATAATTTACTGATTTGTAGAATATCCATCAGTCAGGATGTCTTAAGCCAGTTTGTTTGATCAGAAAAAATCTGAAACTGAGAATATTTATTCCTATATAGCTAATGCTGGTAAGCAGCATTTGAGGAGAAGCTGGCACTGGCTGAGGTCGATGGCATCTGAAGGTCAAACTCAGATGCATGAAAGCTGTCTTTAGAGTAACACATAAATGTAGGTTTCCAGGTCCTGCTGAGTTCAGTAGTCATGTGTGCAGCTGTCCCTAAAAGAAAAGATTATATAAACCAGTTGTACAAATGCCTGGTAATATCACTATTCTGAAGTGTTTGTATACTCTGAGTAGAATAGCAAAGAAATTACAGTTTTAAAGAACAGTTGTTTTGTTTTTTTCCTAGAGGAAGCTGTTAAGATGTGACTTGAATATGTCTCAGGAAAAAAAAAGTACATTAAATTCTTCTTCAGTACACCTGTGATTTTTATTTCCTTTATTGTTCCTAGAGCCCTATTCATTTGTGAACGTGAATGTTGGAAGTGCTAAAAATACCGAATTGCACATAGGCTTCTCCTCAGGCTTTCCCAGTTTTAAGTTCAGAGATGTGTGTCCAAATGAAGCCCTTGGAATGATGCAGTCATAGCTGGTCCTTCTCCCCATGCATGTCCTGGATCAGTTACAGGCTGAGAGCAGCATCCTTTGGCCATGGCAGTAAAGGCTCATTAAATAAGTCATGACTGCAGGAGTACCGTGTTGGTCTGTACTTGTCTCTTGTGAGAAAGAGAGAGCAAGCAGAGCTCATCTTGAGTGCTAAAAATCCACACTACTCTGTCCTTTTAATGAGATGTCAGTCTAGATAATTGAAAACCAAACTTCCCTTGTAGAAAATATAGAAACCTTATTTGTATTTTAGAAGAAAAAAGGAGAAGAAATGAGGACTTCATATTTCTGCCTACAGAAATAATCTCATTATTAGCCTGTGGATTCAGTGTTTAATATTTGAGGGGCATATTGTCTGACCTTCACAGTACTTTGCAATTAGGCCTATAGTGCCTATTTGTGTCATGTAAAAAATGCTAATATCTGCTGGACATCGAGGTCTCAGATTCCAAAATGATTTGAACATGGTACTTATTTTCTAAACTCATGTTTGAAATATTGCATGCACTTTCTTTACCCTTAGGGTGTTTCCTGTGCATGAATGTACAAGGAAGTTCTCCAATATTTTTAATTTATTATAGATTTCTCTTCTGGTTTGTGGTTTTACACACTGTATAATTTTGCTTCTTTCTTTGTTTCTTGAATGTCTCTAAATGCTCTTACTATTCAGCATTACAGGGGGGGAATATATTGGTCAAGAACTATGCAGTTGTAGTACAACTAAATGTTACTAAAAATTTCTTGCTGTTTCTGTCCTTTTAAACAGATGATACACAATTATATGGAGCACTTGGAAAGAACCAAACTTCATCAGCTAACAGGGGGTGATCAACTAGAATCCACAACACACAGTAGAATTAGGTAAGCTATTTATTGCTCTCTCACCCTGAAATGAGAAAAAAATTCCATTCATTTGTGTTTGCAAGACTTTGTTCTTTAATCCTGCAACAACGGTTCGGCTGAATCAGAAAGATTTGTTGTATGATTAGAATGTGGTAAAAGAACAGCGTAGAAATCCGTAGAAAGAGGTTTTTGCTGTTGTGCTGCTGAGATATACTTGGTAAATTAATTAACCTTAAACAATTTCAGCCTTTTGGGGTGTTTGTGTTGGGGCAGGCAGGGAAATGTCAGCGGCTGTCCCGGTACGGCCGCGGCCTGGCAGCGTCTTTGTGTGCGGAGCAATGGAGGTGCGTGCGTGGAAGCCGCTCGTCCCCAGGGCTGCCTGGGAATAGATTATGCAGATTTGGGAGCTTTGGAACCTCTGAACCCTGCGTGCAAGGAGGGAGAAGCACTCCGGGGCTGGCTGAGCCTCTGCGCTACTGCATCGATGCTGTGAGCGAGGGGGAGGAGGGCGGTGATGTCATTGCTTTGGAGCTGCTGCAGGAGAGTGGAACGCGCTGCTGCTGCTGCTGATGGCATTGTTTTTGTGGTGGCGGCTGAATGACAGACTTTGCCTACAAAGATCCCCCCTTGGCCCCTGCGTAGCCTTCTCGGAGTCGGCGTTCCACCATGCCAGCGCAGCGCCATGAATCCGGGCTGCATGCTGCTGTTTGTGTTTGGCTTCGTTGGCGGGGCGGTGGTCATTAACTCAGCCATCCTGGTGTCGCTCTCTGTCCTGCTGCTCGTGCACTTTTCCATTTCCACTGGGGTGCCAGCCTTGACACAGAACCTCCCGAGGATCCTCAGGTACTCTGAACCGCTGAACCCCCTCCTCGTGTGCTCTCGCTGCTCCTCTGCTTTCTGTTCTGCTTTCTCAAACAGGGGCAAATTAGAGAAATAAATTACGTATAAATGTCAGGTTTTGTTGTAAACATGTCTATGATTGTACAGAGATACAACCTGTTTTTTCATTGCCTTTTATTAAAGGTCATTTATGTATCTCTTCTGTGCAAATCTCTTAACATCAGTTTATTGTAACCTGCTGCAAAAGCTGCAATGTTAATGTCAGAGATAAAGCTCACGTTCAGTGTATTGTCAGGTACTTGGCTGATCTTGTGTAGCATAAATGTATGCAGCCCGAGGCTTTGTACTATTGAACTGCACCTGTTTTAATCAAAAGGCTTATGCAAGATCAGTTAATTGATGTTCAAACCACAGTAATTAGTCGATCATGTTATTTTCAAAAAATCTGATTATTGGTTGGTGGGGGAAAAAAAAAATCTTTCATTATTTAAGCATTAGAGCTCTTAAAGCCTATTCACTATTGTTCAGCCAAATGTTACCCTCTCCTCTGTTTCTGTACTTGTATGGCAAGTTGCCAGCTGTCTGTCCCCAGTCTCGACCCCAGGTTTGTCCTACGTGCCTGGAGCAGTAGCAGACAGAAATGCATTAGAATATTGTGGCCAAAAGTAGTCTTGACATGTTTTAATACTGTAATTACAGCTGGAAAACAGCTGGAAAAGTTTTAAAATGCAGCTTTCTAGCCTGAAAACTTGTTTTACCTGTGATTATAAATTTAATAGTTTATTTTATTTTAAATGGGAAAAATGCTGGAAATTAGTGTTCTCTGAACAGCTATGTGACTTTTTCCTCCTTAATCTTGGTGCATGTGGCATGTATGGTGCTATGGTACTATGCTTTTAACTTGGGTCTGTGAGCACTGAAGTGTTGTTCCAAAGGTTAAAGGCAATCAATAGATGAAAGAAATACCAATTTATACCGGTAGCTGATAAAAAACTTGAATGCATGTTTAAATATGAAGAAATAAAATAAATTTCAAGTGAAACTCTATCGATTCATCTAATTAGAAAGGCTATGTTTGTTTAAAAAGGGGGAAAACACAAACCCAGAACAAATATTTCCCAACTCAAAAACCAAGCAAAACCAAAACAGAACCTCAGTATTCAGTTACTTATAAGATATTTTTACATTTTAAATAGTCAGATGGTTTAAGTAGTAGTTTTTTTTTTTGTAATGTGCTTTTTCTCCCCTGGAGTATTTAATGGATTTGAGGGGTTTGGGGAAGTTAGGCTTTTTCCTGCCTTTCTATTTGCTTTAGGAATTGCACAAATTAGAATTCATTTTCTTAGTCTTTTTTAATTTAAAAGAATAAACAAAAATATAGGATGAAGGAATCTAATTGTAGAAGAATTGTTTGTTTTTTAACACTAGTCAGATTTTAGAACTGAGTATCTAAAAGTTCCTACAGGTTCCTGTAAATGCTTCAGTGCATCACTCCAGAATATTAGTTTAGGCTTTTAAAATACATGTTTCCATTCTGCTCACTGTGGCATTTTCAGATATTTTTTGGGCACTGGGGAAGCAGAAGAGGTTCTTTGCTTTCTACTTAACAAGCAGTGAAATAAATTGAAATTGCTTCAGTCTAATTGGATAATTTCTTTTAATGCAGACACTCACATAATAAGATGAATTTCCAAAATTAGCCTCTTTTGCAAACTTCATTTACTGTACAGCCTTGCAATGCACCTGACCTCTGTTCTAACACATCAAAGTACGTTTGTTATAAAATTTCTTTCAAACTAATCTGAAAAAAAAAAAGTGATGCCATGTGTGAACTGTTTTGGTACCCATTTCATATCCTCTCTTTGAGGATTGCAGATCAGCTTTGCACAGTGAGGAAATGTGCTGGACCCTCTGCTAAGGCCAGGCCCCATAGTGCAGCTCTGGCAGCCTCTGAAGGGCAGCTTTTCCTCCTCCTTTTTGTTCCTGCACTTCTTGTCCAATGAAATGGTCTCAGCCCTCTTTTGACAGAATCTCAGCTTCTGTGGCCTGTCTTTTGTTCCCCACATGCCTGAGAGTTGTGGGAAATCTAAAGCGAAGCAGGACCTGTCACAATAGTGGCAGTCCTTGGAATCCACTCTGGGGTTTCTCATTCCAGCAGTTGCAGATGCTGGAACGTTATCTGATGTTTTGAATTTTGTAATCCAGACTGATTTTGCTTTTCTCACTTGGGTGCCTGCTTTGTTGTGCTAAACTACTTCACAATTAATGACTTAATTTGGAATAATATTTCTTAAAGGCCAAGATAGCCCCAGTGTGAGAATTAGGTGCAAAGGTTTTTGTGACAAGGAGCATCTTTGTACACCTGGACTGGAAAGGATCATGCCAATTAGCATTGTTTGCTGTTTGAACGTTGTGATTTTGACAATGTAAAATTTACCAAGCAGAGTTTACTGATTGGTAAATAAAATCCCTTCTTCACTAATTTTTCTTCAAAGTAAATAAACAAAATCGAAAATATGTCAAAAAATGCTTGGCTTTTGCTTTTCAGCATTTCCTGCCATATGTTTGTTTGCATGTATTTTGTATGCAGATACTAATTCTGCCTAGGTTATGTTTAATTTGTGAAGGACTTTGTGAAAGAAAGCACGTGTGGTTGTGACTTGACTTTTTATAATGCTAAAATGTGAAAACTGTGCCATCACTTCTGCACACTTTTATCTTCTGCCTCTACTATACTTAGAGCTGTGTTAGTTGATTACAATCACTTTTTTCTGCATTACATTGTTCTGCCTGAACAAACACTTTGCTTATCTCAGTTCTAGGCCTGGCTGATATTTTTCCTTTTCAGGGCTGGCCACAGCATCCTGTGAATGGCATTGCACACAATGGTTTTGTCTGTTGCTAGCAGAGACAAATGAAGCACGAAGAATAAATCCTTTTGTTCACTTAGCACACTACTGACCTGGGGATTTTTTGTTTCTTTTGAGGGTTACTACATAAACCTTTGGAATTTCCAAATGCTATTTGCCATAGGGAAGTAGAGTGAAGAAGTGAAAATTTGGGATGAAATAATTTGCTTTGCTGGCACAAGCTTTTGTGCAGCTTTAGGGTGAAGTAGAGTGTTGAACTGATTTTGGGTAAAACTACACAATTTTTAGCAGAGCCAGTTGTAACATTGGTAGTTCCCTGACCCAGTTCTTTTCTCTTACACAAATCTGTGTAATTTCTGTGATCTTCAGGAATAAAATACCCAATGATTTGAGAAGAGGCTTACTGTTCACAATTTTGCAAGTGCTTCAGTTGATGATTTAGCTGTTTGCTGTTATAGAAATGATGCGGTTATATCTTGGAGAAAAAGGTGCAAAATAATATTTTTAATAGTGGCTGCTGAAAACTATTTTCAATCTGAAGTAAGAAAACACTTTTGTCTTATACTTCTGTTGGTGTTTCATTTCTGTAAAACTTGTTTGCTACAGATTAGCTGCAGTGTAAATCAATAAGTGCTATTTAAAGCCATGGAATTGACTTGGCAATTGTGAAATGAGGAATTATTGGGTGCTGTGGCACAGTCTGGCTGTGCAGCACTGTGCATTTAATGGAACCTTGGATGTTTGAAATCAGCAGGGAAGAGGTGAAATTCCAGGTTCAGAGGCTTGCAGGAAAATCAACTGTGGGATATCTGAGATGGCTGATGAACCCTGCTTGTCTTTCCAACAGGAAGGAGCGTCCAATATCCCTGGGCATCTTCCCATTACCTGCAGGAGATGCTCTGCTCACACCTGAGGCTCAGAGGGACGTGGCAGAAACACCTGCAGCAGAGCACTGGAAATTCCCTGAGCTGAGCCAGCCACGGTCTCACACCAGCCTCAAGGTGAGCACAGCCTGGCTGCCTTGTGTGGCAGTAAAACCTCCCATGGCAGCTGGTAGATCTTTGGGAGGATGGGGAAAAAAAACCCAAACCAAATTGCAAGAGAGGAGGTAGACCCCTAAAACATGTCTGTATAAGCCAAGCGTGTTGCTTACTCCAGTGAGCTTTGAGGGAACTTTCTTAGTACAAGAAACAAAGTTTTGGGGGCATTTTCCAAATGAGTGGTAATACAGATTAGTTCTCCTCTTATTCTCAGCAGTGGCTCTTTTCTTTCTGACTAAGGACACTTTCCAAAGGTCCCAACTTGTTTTTCCACACTAGGTATGTTACAGGGTAGTGGGAATGGTCTAATTATTAGCTTTATTAATGCTGCTTTGGAAGGAAAGCTTTGGTTGCTACATGGGCAGTGCTCTTCATGCAGCCTCTGCCTGCTCCCAGGTGTATGGTGCAGGTAGACCACAGAGCTGAGAATGTCCTAAATCAGTCCATGATCATGACTTCCCTTAGATGTAGCTTGGCTGTAATTCCTGCAATTGTTCTGTGTTCCAGCTGTGAGAAGGTGGAATAAAACAATCTGCAGGAGTGGAGGAATGGGAGGAGTGGTGTTGGAGTGTGATGAGTCTGGCAGTCTAGGGTGCACTCACAGCACAGCACGAGGAGGATCTGCAGGGTGAAGAACTCCAGAATGTGTAAATTCTCCCAACATGTATTTCTTGATGAGGTTTTTTGGAAGCCTATGGATATACTGTTATTTCTGGAAAGGCATACAGCTGAGAAGAGTTTCCTCTTAAGTGAACTTTATACCTGTCTAGCAGGGGACTATTAACTGACCAGAACTGTAAAAACTATAGGTAATAGGAATCCACTTATTTATCATGGAGGCCATAAGGAGATAATGGGAAGAGTACATAGTGGTTAATTATAGGGGTATCAAAGTGACAATGTGAGTTTGCTTCTAAAAACTTGTCACTTATAAGGGGTGCTAGTCAGGAGACTGGATCTTGAGTATGTCCAATTCCCTTTGTCTTATGCTATTAACATCACTAAATAGGCAGAATTTAGGAAAGCTGACTGAAGTATAACTTATGTACAATAAATACAAGTTATGACTAAGAGTAGGTGGAGATAAGATGGAAAGGGAAGCTTCTGATTCCATCTTTCCCCTCAGAAAATTGGCTATCCATATTGTCAAAATAGGCTTCTTGGTATAATTCTTATAAAAATAATGCACTGCTACAAGGAGAACTCACAAAATAGCACAAACTGTAGTTATTAAATTCTATTTATTCAGAATAAGTTCACTGAGTCAAAGCAACATCTTTACTTTGTAGCTGTGAATGTAAAGTACTTCTGAAGTGAATCTGTTGAATAATATTGAAGTCAGAACCCATTTGAATATATTGAAGTCAAAACCAGCATTTGAAACTTTTTTCTCTAGTACTTTTTTTCAGAATATTTTTAACATCCAGTGCAAGGCACAAACAAGATTCTGCTACTTTCTAGCATCTATTTTCCATTCATGCCTGAACCTTTCATTAATGGTCAATGTTTCCTCCAAAAGTATCACAAAGAGGAGGTGGCAGAGGTGAAAAAATCTGGGTATTCTGTAGCTTGTGCAATAGTGATGTTTCTGGATATCATTGTAAGATGACACACAATTTTGAACCAGTCATTCTTTTCTACTCATTCCTGCACAACACTGCAGATGAGTTACTCCTTCAGATATAATGACTGAATTTTTAAACTATTTTTTCTTTTATTTCAGGAAAAGTCTTTTGGCAACATGGCCAAAAAAGCCGATTTTGCTAAGTCAACACAGCACTGACTTTCAAATGTTTAGGCTTTGAGATATTCTGATTAATTCAGTGTCACTTAATGAAATTGCTTTTGCTTGTCTTTAGTTCTAGAACAAACATTCGTAACAGTTTAATCTGTGTGGTCTCCAAGAGTAAGCTAAAAAAATACCATAGATAATGGAGTCAGAAATATAAAATAGATGGGGTGATTTGAAATTCCCCTAGGGAAATGACCGTTCTATTCCCTGTTTTTACTTGTGCTATCAAGCTATTTTCCTTGAGCTTTGCCTGTGAAAGTCAATGATCAGTTTGTGCTGCATCAGTTAGGGGATGCTCTTGGAATACAAAGATGTAGAAATGTTTAAACAGAGCCAGCAGCTCTGCTGAGGTTTTATTTCTCGTTTGTTTGGGCTCTGGATGCCCTTGGTAAGGGGCACCACTTCCTCCCTTCTGTATCTGCTCGCTGGAGTATGAACCATTAGCCAGTGCCTCAACTTCACCCATTCAAAAGGCAATTGGGGAAATTGCAGAGTGGTTTTTTCTTTTCTTTTATTCCTTTAGAGGTGTCTGTATTTCTGAATACCTTTGACAGAAAATCAGATATTAATTATTGGTTATTCTGCAATTTACTATAAAACAATGAGAACTGTCAGTAATTGATGGACAGTTAGTGCTGTTCTTTTGTTTCTAGGGCTTGCAAATTCAATGTGGAGATGTTACCATAGGAAGCATTTGCATTTTTGCTGATATATATAAATGCATGTTTTGCTGCCTGTCCCCACACAAATAAAATTTTTACCTTAGTAAGTTCCAAAAGGAGAAATCTGTAAGTTACTATCCGTAGTAATCTTGTGCTAAGTACAAGTGAGACAGTGTATATCTACATGCTGGTCTCTTCTGTGTTTTTTTTTTAAATAACCTTAAAATTCTGTTTAATTTCCTCTTCAAAAAGGCGTGCAGTGAATTTGTGCTTTGCAAAATCTAAACCTGTTTTGTTTTTGAAGAGTTCAGTCACATTTCTTTAAAAAATGTCATAGACTTGTCTAGGAGCCTTGCTTTCAGCTCTGATTCCCAGACAAACCCTACAAGAACTTTTTATTAGAAGTTACCATCCTGCCTTCATTTTGCACACAGCAGCCTCAGCATCTTTATTTTCCCCAACAGTATTCCCCTAATGGTGTGTGCTAGAAATTATTGGCCTAAACAGGCAGACTTGTTTTCCTCTCTGCAGTGAGCTGTTGTTCACTGTCATGTGCTGCTTAAGTCATAAATCAGACATCTGATGTGGGTCTGGGCATGAATGTGAGTGAAGGAGATGAGAGAAGAGCTGAAGAAGGGCTGTTGGGATATTCAGGTAGTGGCCTCTGGTTGTGTCACACACAATCCTCTCTGCCCTCCCACCCAGTGCCTGATGCAGCTCTGAGTGATGGTCCCAATCTGGAGTCCAGCAGCTGGATTAAGTCCATTAATTAATTAATTAATGCCTTACTTGTGGGTCTTGACACAGTGTCACTGCAAATTATTGCCAGGAATCAGCTTCTGAGGAGGAGCTGTTTGCTGATGTTCTTGGTTGATCTGAAATCTAACTGGACAAGTAGTTCCTGCAGTTCCATGTCTCATTCCCAGTGTCAGCCCATGCTCCAGTTCAGACTGGAAAATGCATAAAACCTGAGTGAGGTGCTTGCAAATATGGAAATGTTCAAGGCCAGCTTGGACAGGTCTTGGAGCAACCTGGTCTAGTGGAAAGTGTCCCTGTCCAGAGCAGGGGATTGGAATAAAATGATCTTTAAAGTCCCTCCCAACCCAAACCATTCTGTGATTATGATTCTATGAATTACTACAGTTTTATATCAGTTAAATCCATGTTTGCATCAGTGCTTCAGGACTGCTTTTTAAGGTACCATGTATATTCCAGACCATTAATTTTATAGCATCTTTGGGAAGATGAAGCAGTTCATTGTGCAGCTAGAAGGACTCCTAGAATGAGAATGCTGCTTGTTTTCTGGAAGACTTCATAGAAAAGTAGTGACTAAAATTGTCAGCTGAGATCAAACATTACTATTAAAAATAAAGGCATTTTTATGTAGCTATAACTGCCTTAACAAGACTGAAACAGCCATAGGCTGAAGATGACTGTACTGGCTTAAAATATTGTTTTTATTCATCTGTCTTTGCACTTGCATAATTCTCAGTAAAATACAGTGATTTTGTTGTCTGTTCCTTAGTTTATATGCCCAACTCTTCTAATAACACTTTTAATGGTGCAATTCTAGGATGAGCTCTCTGATGTTAGCCAAGCAGGCTCCAAATGTACTACTCCAGCATCCACAGCTGCTTCAGATGTTCCTGTGCTGCCTGCTGAAACCCCTCAAAAGGAAAATGTTGAAGGGCTTGCAAAGGACACAGAGATGTCAAATGAGAAGCTGGATGTAAGCAAGAATATTGAAGTACAGGTAGCTCAAGAGACAAGAAATATTTGCACTGGTGAGCTGCTTTAACTTCTTAATGTAGGGTTTCTGAGGGCCTCATATTTGATCACTTATTAATTATCTTTTGTTGTGCCACAAATGAGTATGGGGTTTTTACTCAATATCTTAAGGAGTACAGAATATTGGTCAGAGATAAGTCTGTTGTTTATTGGTGACTTTAGACCTTTTTTCTTCAGAATCAGAATTATTTATGACATTTATTTGGCAGTAGAAAAGGCACAAAGAGTCATGAAGTGTTGGACATCTTGGTTTCAATTACAGAAATAGGAAATAACTGCTGTTGGATGACTTGTGTTAAATTCAGGAGAGACTTAGAAATTCCAGTGTCTGCACTAGAGTATCGAAATCTGTGGGTCTTTTCATTTAATTGCCTTGATAAGTCTTTGAACAGAAGTATCCTAAGTTGGTGGTTGATTAAGAACTGCTACATATAGTTAATATGTCATGATGATTTTGTTTATGGGCATATACCACTTGCTTTGCCCCAGGGGGAAATGAAAATGAAGAAAAATCTGAAGTTCAGGCAATCATTGAGTCAACTCCAGAGTTGGATATGGATAAAGATCTCAGTGGATATAAGGGTTCTAGGTAAGTTGTGTGTTGTGGTTTGAGGAAGAAGACAAATTTTAAAAGGCTATTTAAAGATGCTGTGTATGGGAATTTTCCTTTTTCTTGTCTTTGTTTCATTCTTGTGATGAGAAGGATAGAATTACCCTGTATGGTGAATCTTGAGTGTAAGAGCTTTGTGTGAAAGGAGCCCTTCTCTGACCAGAGGAATATTTTGACCTCCTACTATTCAGTTCTCTTGCATTCTTGTTATATTAAATGACTTCCAGTTTAGCTGAGCTGTCTGTTCTTCAGGCATTTGGGCTGACTAAGTCCTGACACAACTGAATTTCTATAGGCCACAACTTGATGTTTTAATTTATTAAAATCGTGTTGGGCCCAGTATCAGCAACTGCTTCAAGTTTGGGATCTTGATGGCAAAGCAGTATTTGAAAATAGAATCCAGAACTTGTAAGCCAACTGAAAGCTTGTGGGGTTTGTTTGAGGGAATAAATGAACTACTGGTGAAAAATACAGAGAAAGCTTTTCTTTGTTATGAGGGTGTTATCTCCCTGCTTTTTCATGTCTTGTTTAATTCTCTGCCCAGCACTCCCACCAAAGGCATCAAGAACAAAGCATTTGACCGTAACACAGAGTCACTCTTTGAAGAGCTGTCATCTGCTGGTTCTGGCCTAATTGGAGATGTGGATGAAGGTGCAGATTTACTGGGTAAGAAAGGTTATTAAAAGATGCTGTATACAGCAATTTTCCTTTTTAGGAAGTGCTTAATTGTTATTGCCAGGCTTCATTTGCATTAAAATTGTTTGAGTGGCATCCTAAGGTCGTTATTGGAATGCAAAAGCAGAAGAAAGTGTTTGTTCTTTCTCTCTGTATAACGATCTTAATCTTTTGGGACGCTTCCTACACGTCTCCATTTCTCCCTGTATGTTCTCTTACATAAGGATTTTTATCTCAAGGAAGGATTTTTGTCTTGAACTAGTTTTAAGTAGTTTTATTCAGGTCGTGCCTGATCTGTAGTGGCCTGGCTTTATCATCTCCTTAGGGATTTTAACTTGAAAGAGAATTGCAGCAAATGAAATGGTGGTAATTTGAGAATCAAACTGTTAATTGATAGGGGAGGGGAAACCCACATTTCTCTTTCCCCTAAGCAGCTTGCTATTACTTCTGTGCTGACTGAAAAAAACCTGCATTTTGAGTTGAGCAAGATCAGAAAGGTTACCAGAAGAATAATCTTTCTATAAACAATATAGCAAGATATTTTTTACTACATAATTATTCAGACCTCATTTTGAAATAATGAAAGCTGGCACTATGGAATGTATAAAATGCAGATGCCAGTCCCAGGTGCTTTCAAAATGGGTTGTGAGCAGACAATCAGCAGCTTGTTTGTTTCTGTCCTCTGAGCCTGCAAAAATACAGATTGTTAGGATTGTTAAAACTCCTGTGTACAATCTGGATTTCTGGTAGTTCAGTGTTCCTCCAGAAACTTATTTTACCTCAAACAGGTGACATTTCCAGGTATTACTCACTAGAAGTAATGGGCCTATCTCCAATCTGAGATGGTTTTTCTTTGTTGTCACTCTGAGCAGTGAGGCTCTCCACATCCTTACTGTCATTCTCCATCCAAAACTCTTGGATGTCATTCCATTGTCACAGGGACAGCTAATCACATATTCTGCATGCAAAAATACAGATACTGGAGAAGTATTAACATGGAGCAACATCCATCCCTTAGCTGTGATAAATTGATTAAAGAAATCAAACTATTGTCAGCATGTCCTGATTCTAATGCTTTGTTTTTCATGGGCAAAAAATAATATACTTTTTATTATAACTTACTCAAGGTTTGTCAGTGAGTTTATTACCATCTTCTGTAAATCTACTGCTGGAAGCACCAGTGTGTGCAAACTAAGCCTAGGGTCATACCTGCGTTTGTTATGCAGAATGTGTTAGTCTGAAAATTTTATTCTAGAATTGTCATTTCACTTTGAGGACAACCATAGTCCAAAACCTGAAAAGCCACACCTGCATCCAGGATAGTCTGTGTGTTTGAAGCATTTGGGTGTGTTCTAAGTGAGCATTAAACTTCAGTATGCAGTTGTGTAAAAATAGTTAATTGGGATTCTCTAATCTGTTTTCTCTTGGGCTGCATACCCAGGGGAATATTCTGGTGTGTATGCTTCTTTTTTCAAAAAATCTTTGAAATCTGTTGCTTCTCCAGTTAGGCATTCTTGGCTGCTGCTCTCATAAAATACATTCTCTGCATTTTTTCCCTGCTTGGTAACTTTTTTTTTGCCGTTGCACTCTGGCTTTCTAGTTTTTGTTCTTGCATCATAAAAGATCCTGAAACCTGTTGGACATGATCCTATGTACTTTTATCTGTGAATAGTGAAAATGTTTAAAAAGCAATAGCAACTTGATTAAAATCTCTTGACTGTAGTATAGGGGATTTCTCCAGATATTGATAAATGAACCAAGGCTCATCTATGATACTTCAGTAAATATCATTTACTTTTAATCGAAAACCCAGGGAGGGAAATGTCAAAAGAGGGAACTTTGACTTGCATGTCTATTTATAGATACCTTTTTTTCTTTGTTATCCAAATATCTTTAAAGTATTCTGCTGCCAAAGTCGCTTAGAAGATTGTGTTCCTAAAGTATTTTAAAAGGCCTCCACCATTAAGATACCTTTTTCATTCCTTATGTTAATCTTGAATTAACATAATTTCTGTTGTTACCTGTGTGGTAATTATTTTGCTGTGTAAGATGCAAAATAATTATTCTCTCCTGAAATTACCTTTTTTCAAATTCTGAAAATTATATTAGATATGCAAAAAATAGGGTGAAAAATTAGTTTCCAGAAATTTAGGTAACACTAAAGTGGTTACTTGAAAAGTTATGTTCACTTTCTTTTGTAATAACATATTAATTGGAGACTTCTGAATGGCTTAGAATTTCTTCTAAGGGTTGTGCTTTTAAATTATTTCACAGAAAATGAGACTTTTATTAAGTTACTGATTTTTATAAGAGGTTTAACCAATGGAAATGGTTGTGACAAACTTAAATTCTTCAGCATCAGTCTTCTGTATAAATCCTTTTTCTAATCATGTCACATCCCACTTCAGACTTTTGGTGGTGGCTTTGTTTTAGTCTGCTCTTACTTCCTAAGCCTAAATCTCTTATTGCTCCTCGCTCATACTACACCTCACATGAAATGTTTCTTGTTCTTGTTTTTGCTCTACATGGAATGCATGGGCTTTAAAGACCATAATTTCTTTGGTAAGGTACCATTTGCTCTGGGGAAATCTGCAGGGCTTTCACAACCTGAACTTTATTCAGCATGTCTTGTGTCTGTAACTGATACACTTTGGTATCTAACATGATGTAAAAGACTGTTGAGCATTTTAAACTTAACTTTTTATGGTCTAATACTTCTGCAACATATGCTGTGTTTGATTTTTGACTTAGTACTGTAACATCTTCTAAATATACAGAGTAGCAGCACTGGCCTGTGCTTAGTCAGGGATGTCTTTGGGCTTTAATTAAGTCAGATTGGGAGAAGGTGGGGAGGGAGAAGCTGATTGTAGAAGGTAGGTTGGACTTGAAACTTCAGATAGCTCACAGTTCTTCCGACAAGTTTGTCATACTTAAAATTCAGTTGACTTTAGACAATGGCAAAACATAGGTTTTGTAAAAACATCCATTTTATTTGCTAATTTGGTGTGTTTGTTTCCTTTGGAAAGGAATGGGGCGTGAGGTTGAAAACCTTATTCTGGAAAACACTCAGCTGCTGGAGACAAAGTAAGTGAGAATGTTTATGTAAAAAATACTGACTTCCTGTTATTTCACTATATTTTCAATATCCTGATACAGAATTGAAACTGTACAAATGTGCTTTTAGCTCTAAGAGTAGTGGGGGTGTGAGTATTTTGAATTTGTAGGTGTATCCCTCTGAGTTGGTTGTCTTCTAGAAATTAAAGACCTAAGAAGCAAAATCTGCTTTTATCCTTGTAAGGCTCCAAGGAGTGCAGTGCTGTGTCCTGATGAGATCAAATCCCTATCAGACACACAGCTTGAAGTGCAGAAGCAAATCCACTGGAGCACTGTTGAGGAATTTGTTCTAAGCAAAGTGATTTATCAGTACTTTTTTCTAATAGAGAGAATGTGAATGTGTTTGAATGTTGGATATTTTGGGGGGAAATGGTTTGACCTCTAAGAAATCCGTATCTCTTTACAGCAGCTCTGTGTAAAAAGTGTGTAGGTCTTCAAAAATAAAACAAGGCTGAAGCTGAACTGTGAGACCATGGTCATCCTTATAACCATGTGTTTTCAATGTTTGTGTAGAAATGCACTGAATGTAGTGAAGAATGATTTAATAGCAAAGGTGGATGAATTGACCTGTGAGAAGGATGTACTACAAGGTGAATTAGAGGCTGTAAAACAAGCAAAACAAAAGCTTGAAGAGAAGAATAAAGAACTGGAAGAAGAGCTGAGAAAGTAGGTTTAATTCTGTGGTTGTAAAAAAAGGAAAATGTAGATCTCTATTGTGGTATTTAATGCAGCTGTTTTTTACTTTGTATTTAGAGCTCGTGCAGAAGCAGAGGAAGCGAGACAGAAGGCTAAAGAGGATGATGATGTAGGTGTATGTGTGTGTGTAATTCAATGAGATGTTAGAAATCCATGTGTTTAGTGGGTGCTACTAAAACTTAGTGCTTAATAATTAGTGGTTAAGTTCCTCCCTGTATAGAAATGACAGATCTAAAGAGCACAAGTAAATTTGAATCGATGGTGATTAGTTTGCTTGCTTTCCTCTCTGCCCACTATTATCACACTCTTTTTTTGAAGAGCTGTTTTCATTCACGTTATATTGCATACAAAGGATGGGAGGAGAGGAAGGTAAAACTCCCATTTCCAAAGCCCCAAACTATTTGAAATCTGGAATTTGCCCTAGCCTGGCTGTTCCCAGGAGGCAGAGAGTGGCTGTGCAGGGCCCTGTGGTGCTCCTTTGTCCGTGCCACGTTTGTTCCCTGTGTTTCAGAGCGATGTCCCCACGGCGCAGAGGAAACGCTTCACGCGTGTGGAAATGGCGCGAGTGCTGATGGAGAGGAACCAGTACAAGGAGAGGCTGATGGAGCTGCAGGAGGCTGTGCGATGGACTGAGATGATAAGGTGAAAAGGCTCACAGAGAATCTTTCACACACCTCCTTGTGATTTGTACCTGCAGAATAATCTGCTCAGCAGGTTAATTTTCTTCTGCATGTTTTCCTCATGCCCACGAGGAACACTGTTTTTAAATTATTAGCATATAATTTGTAAGAATGGTCCTTGGTGAGACCTCTGTGAAGATGTATTACTTCATATGATGTGAAATACACGCATTTTTTCAGGGGATGCTTATTTTGGAACAGTTACAGAAGTTGGTAATTGTAAATAATGTTAATCTGGTGGTCAGTAAAAATTACTCTGTGTCTACACATATCTTGTGATGTCAAAATAGGGATAATGTAGTCTTCAGACTGAGCATAATTCCATTGGAAGGACTTGGGTTGTTCAGGATAAAACAGCTTAAAGTTCTGCAAGGTGTGTTATGTATAAGCAATAAAGATGGTGATTTGGTGTCCTTTGCGTCCTGAATATTCAGTTGTTTAGAAGGTATGGTTTAAAAATCTGAGTCTTCTGCCCCAGACCTCGGCCCAGCTCATCCTAATCCCTGACCACAGGTGCCAGAGGCTGTGGTGCTGCCTGCTGGCCATGGACAGCAGTGACATGTAATTGTTCCCATTGCCCTCATGCCTGTGACCCTTTGGGAGGAAAAATGCTCATTCCCAACAGCCATGGCTTGTTCTTCTGTAGCTATTGCCTGCTGTAGAAATCCTCTCCTATCTCTTATCTGTGGCTATGGGAACACTAACTTTATCAATTATTTACTGATGCATTGAAGATTAATAGGCTTTAAAACAAAAAGCAATGGTTAAAATATTAAATAGGGGGCAGAATAATTTAAAACGGTTTGCTGCTTTCTTGGAGCTTTTTTCATTACAAAGTGTTATGCAGACTTGTCTCTTCTGTCTGAAAAGTTGTCAGTTTGTTTGGGATGCAAAGAAATGTGGATGAAGTTTATGTCACTTTATTTTCTCTAGTGGGGATTTCAATATTGTGCTCTGATCACTGAAGAAGTAGCAGTGTGAAAGAACAAGTCTTTGTTATTTTCATGATGTTATCCTTTTTTAAAAAATAAGAGTTACACACTGTTCCATTCCTTTTCCTTTTTTAGTTGTTGCTTACTCAGTAAACTTGGAATTCATTTCTTTTAGAGCATCCAGAGAAAATCCAGCCATGCAAGAGAAGAAAAGATCAAGCATTTGGCAATTGTAAGTATAGAAACACAACTCACTGGCAGAAATAAAGACAGACCCTAACCAATGAGCTGGCACATTTGTGTATGTTAGCTAATTATTTTTTGGCAGATGAAGATATCTTAACCCTTCTCCTCTTGTTGCCCAGCATGCCAGCTCGGTAAGACTGGTCTGGAAGACAAAGTGTATTGTAAGCTGCAGCATGTAGTGAGTGGCTGTGCACTTTGTGAAGATAAATGCCAAAGTGCTGGAATTTTTTTTTCTTGATGAATGTGCACCAGGATTCGTGTCCTGAACGTTTTTTCTGGATTCATTTTTATGATGAGAAGTAGAAATCTGAATAGTGTGTGTGGATTGCATTTATTTCAGCTTCTTTTCCTTCTGTGAAGTACAGCTTACTGATTGTTGCATTCTCCTTGCTGACTTCAAGCTCTTTAAATCTAAACCAGTGTTTTTCACAACAAGATATTTGACAAATAATCCTTTTGATGTTGTGATTTGCTGATAACTGTTTTACCTTGTTGCCTAGAAAATAGTGGAGTTTTAAAAAGGCTCTCTGCATGAGTGAATGTCCTTCATAGAACTGTCTTCCAAGTGTGATGTTCACATCCTAATTTTGTTGGTTCCCTGTAGGTGTTAATTCAAGATGAAGTTTCCATTGAATTTGATAAATGGGATAATAATACTTTTAAGAATTTTTCTGACAGACATGAGTTTTTGTGCTTTGAGAGTGTTGCTGAGTGTGTGGTGGCTGCTGCTATGTTGCTTTAACAGTTTTGAGCAGGCTGGCATATGTGATGTTTTGCCTGCATAGTCAAATTTGGATGTATCTGACAAATCTTGACTCTTGTCTTTTTCTCTTCTTCTAGTTTTAGCAGGCTCTTCAGTTCATCCAGCAATACAGCAAAGAAACCAGAACCTCCTGTCAATGTTAAATATAATGCTCCAACCTCACACATTACTCCATCAGTCAAGAAAAGAAGCAGCACCTTATCTCAATTACCCAGTGACAAATCTAAAGCCTTTGAATTCCTCAGTGAAGAGTAAGACATTTTGGTTTTATACTAGTAGATATGCTCTATCAGGTGTTTACTCTTTTAGTCCTCTGAGATTACTAGCATGCTGCTAAGTGAAGTATAATGTTCTCCTGAAGTGAGTGTTGATTCATAAGGACTCAAGATAGTGCAGAGTGAAATGTGCAGCAGTGGCTGAATACTTTGAGCATCTGGCTGAAATATTCTACTTGGTAAATACCACTGTCTTGCAAAGAAGTGCACTTAGGCACAGGAGGCAACACTTGATACACTTTTATATGCAAATGTTGTTAGCTGGGCAATAACTGTACAGGTACTTAAGGTTCACTTAAGAGTCAGTCTAACAAGAATCTGCAATTATTTTTTTTATCCTGTGCTTTGTTTTGGCAATATATCCTTGTGAGTTACAACTTTTAAAGCTCCTAGTAGAGGTACACAACCCTTAAATTTCTTTTAAGGATGTTGTCAATAGGCTTTCTGGTTTTGCCTGTTTTTCACCAATCCCTTAAAAATAGCCCATGGGAAACCTCCTGTTTTGATAGGTGGAAAAAACTAGGGATATCCTTGGTAACCCAGTGCTTCCACAGAGATTCTGGTTATTGAGTTTAACAGCAGTTCCCATTGCACAAGATACTCTGAAGAGCATAAATAAGCAGTTCCTCTGTCCTGATTGTTGCCCAGAACTGAAGCCAGTTTAGCCTCACGCCGGGAGCAGAAGAGGGAGCAGTACCGCCAGGTGAAAGCTCATGTCCAGAAGGAGGATGGCAGAGTGCAGGCTTTTGGCTGGAGTCTACCTCAGAAGTACAAACAGGTAGGATGTTTTCAAGTGTAATGGTAACAGCTTCATGTTTTGTAACATTTGAATAAGGTATGATTTCACAGCTTGTGTTTGAGTGATTCCAGCTTTTTTTTTGTTGAATTTAGCACTAAAGAATCTTTCAAAAGGAAACAACAATGCAAAACTCTTAATTGTGTTTAATAAATTCTGATAAACTGATTCCAAAGATTGTAAACCTTTTTTAAAGGCAAAATATTTCTTGTTTGTTTTTTTTTTACCTAGGTGGCAAATGGTGGACAGGGTGAAAATAAGATGAAGAACTTGCCTGTACCTGTTTACCTGAGACCTTTGGATGAGAAGGATACCTCTATGAAGGTAGGATATTTCCAGTGATGATAGACTTGGGCAAATTATAGCTTGGATAATTTTGCTTTGGACTCAATTACATTCTTTTTCAAATGAAGTTGTTTCTTTTTAAAACATAGTGAAGAAGAATTAATATCTCAGTAGAATGCATGTGACTTTAATTGTAACTAATAACTTGAAATAGACTTTGGATATATAATAATGTTGATATCACTTAGCATATTTAACAATGCTTGTGTCTGTTTTTTTAGTTTGAGATTCAAGTGAAACATTTCTTTTTCTCCCAAGCTGTGGTGTGCTGTAGGGGTGAACCTGTCAGGAGGGAAGACACGAGATGGAGGGTCTGTGGTTGGTGCCAGTGTGTTCTACAATGATGTGACTGCTGTGGATGCAGATGGCAACAAGCAGCAAACAGGATCCCAGAGCAGCTTAGATAAACTAGACCAGGAGCTCAAGGTAAGGTCACTGCAAGGCACATGTAATAAATTATATAGTTATACATCTTTACTGTGTAACTGTAGAGTAATAAAGTATTTTCTAATCAGGCTCATTGGTAACAAATAGATTTTTCTTGGTTAGTCATTAGCCCAGGATATTTGGATTATTGAATCCAACTATTAAATACTTTGATTCTTCCCTTGCTGGCAAATCTCAGGAGCAAATCAATTTTACATCAAAATGATTTACTGCTTATACCCGTGCTGCCTTCTTTAAAAACCATTTGTGACAGAACTATTTATGTTCTAACTGCCATGAATGGAATTCATATGAAAGCCATAAAAACAAAATCTTAATTTTGAAGTGCTTTGGGATATCACATTAACCTGTGGTGTTAGTGAGTATGGCAGTTGGAGTGTCAGTAATGTTTTTATTTTATACTGGTCTAACTGTAAAATTATGCAGTGTAATTTTAATGTTTTATATATTTTTAATAGAAGTATGAAATATGAGGAAGCTTCATACTTCAGATACATAGAGAACAAGTAACTACATGTAGTTTTACAATGGCATTGAAGATACTTAACTTCCCACATATTTATGTGTGTTTCTGTAGGTGAAAAAGTAAGACCATAGAAGATCAAAGGTAGTAATTCTATTCTTGTCCCCCTTTCTTTTGTTCATTTCTGCTTTTGTTTTCCTTCAGGATCAGCAGAAGGAACTGAAGCATCAGGAAGAATTATCCAGTCTAGTTTGGATCTGTACTAGCACACATTCTGCTACAAAAGTTATCATTATTGATGCAAATCAACCAGGGAATATTCTGGACAGTTTCATTGTTTGCAATTCTCATGTGCTTTGTATTGCCAGTGTGCCAGGTAAACACTTGGGCTGGTTCAGCTCCTGCTTTAACTGTTTCTTATTCAGCTTTTCTTATGCCATGAAAACCCGCAGATTTGTTGCCTAGTGTGATAAAAAGTTACTGTAACACAGCAATAAGAAAGTGTTTAGTTGTACATTAAATTATTGCATTTCTACCCTACTGTTTCACTCTTTAGTTGGCTGTTGACCCAAATTAAGCAAAAGTCAGAAAGATGTCAGCAGCCAAGGGGAGCTATTTTGTTTGATGTACTATAAACTATGCAACAGTGTCAATATTTCATGGAATTGTGAACATCACAAAAAGAATAATATGTTGGTTGCTTTTTTGACCTCTTCAACCTCTCGAAGATAAGCAGCAAGTCTTGGAGCTCCCTGCAGAGGGAATCCTGGTTGCATTTGAGTGTATTTTAAGTCTTGAAAGTATAAGAGGATTGAACATGAGAAAAACAGTTTTTCTTCCAGAGCAAAGGATCTATTGCACCTAAATTCTTTATAAATATATAGATAGGTGCCATATTGTGTACATGCACTGTTATGAAGTCTAATTTTAGAGGAAGATATAATTAAAATAGAAATGAGCTATTTGGAAAACTGCAGATTGCAATACAGTGAATGACATTGTAGTGCAGCATATGTCGACCTTGCTTTTGTTTTGTGAGCTTTGTGACAGTATCTTCCACACTTGCTGATCATGTTAAAATAATCTTGTAGATAGGGGCTGCCTGCATGTTTATTCTCAGTTGCTGGAGAGGTCATTCTGTTTGAAGCTTAGTTATGAGATACAGAAATGATTCAGCTTTATCCTTATGAAAAACACTCAGTGACAGGGCCCAAGGGAATGGCCTGAAGTTGTGTCAGGGGAGGTTTAGGCTAAATATCAGGAAAGGATTCTTCGCCGGGGTGGTGGGCACTGAAAGGGCTTCCCAGGGCAGTGGTCATGGCAGCAAAGAGCTCCAGGAGTGTTTGGACAATGCTCTGAGACAAAGGATGGGATTGCTGGGTGTCTGTGCAGGGCCAGGAGTTGGACTGGATTTTTGTGGGTCCCCTTGGAGCTCAGGATATTATGTTATTCCAAGTTTAATCTCTTTCAGGGGCAAGGGAAACAGACTACCCTGCAGGAGAAGAAGGGTCCCAGGAAGCAGATTCCAGCCAAGTGGACAAATCCTCCCTGTGTGGCAGTATGACCAGCAACAGCTCTGCCGAGACCGACAGCATGCTGGGGGGCATCACCGTGGTGGGCTGCACTGCTGAGGGTCTCACAGGGGCTCCTGCTGCCCACGACACCAATGGGGCCTCACCTGTGCCAGAGAAACAGTCAGGTATGTGATAAACACTGCAGCTGTGGCAGGGCTGCCAAACACCTCGAGATGCAGCTGGGAAGAAGTGTTGAAACTACTGAGGTTAACAGTGTGTATGCTGTGACAACATAAAACTCTGTTCATCTGTAAATTGTAGCTGAAAACGTGGTGGAGGTGACATGAAATGGGAATTGGCAGATGCTTCTTGCAGGTCCTTTTGAGAGAATTCTTGTGCTTGCTCTAGAGAGAGATTTTAATGTAGTATTTGACATGCAGATCTTCCCCAAGAGTGATTAAAATTAAATGCCTTGGATTTTGTCAAGTCTTAATAGGGATTTAAGTGAAACTGATTTCATAGACACTCTTACTGTTTTTTGTCACATGCCCTGCAGAGCTGTATGGTGATATGATTGTCAATGGATATGTGGTGGTTGGCCTCATTCACTGCTGTCCTAATTGATCATTTAATGGCCAATCTGAGACATCAGTCACTGGGCTGATACTTAAAGTGCATTTGACATTAGTTTATACAGTGCAGCCTGCTAAAATTTGGGCATTTCTGATGTGTTGGTTTTTTATTCTGATGTGGAAATTTTAACTGTCTGGCTGTGACAGCTATTCACTTCAGTTTTAAGTATCAAGTTCTGGCTGTTTTAAACAATATCAAATTCTGTCGCAGTTGTTCAAAAGTTTTTCAAATTTGTTTGTTTCATAGATATTGCGACTGAAAATAATTCAGTAGATGAGAACATTCCAACAGCAGAGGAAGCAACAGAAGCAACAGAAGTCAATGCAGGGACAGGAGAAGACACAGCTGATATTGCACAAACTGGAGTCTACACAGAGCATGTCTTCACAGATCCCTTGGGAGTGCAGCACACAACAGAGGCATCTCCAGTGTATCAGCCTAAGTACCTAGTCTCAGTCTTCATACCTCTTACAATGTATTTAAAAAAAGAAATAAAATATTTGTAGGAGCATAGCATGGAGACAAAATTACTACTTTTTTTTCCTTTTTAAGTGTGTTAAGGTTTATATAAGTAGTCTTGGTACAAGACTGTGCTTTGTGACTCTCTTCTGCCATTCCCCAGAGATAATAATACTGACAGGCTTGAATGGAACCTGGTTTTCCATGTAAAAGTAAATGTTCACTTGAAGAAATTCATTGCTATTGAGGTTTTCATCTGTATTGTACTTTCATGTGTGGTTATTGTGTTTTTAAACACCTCATGTACTTCAAAAGCCAGTGTAGGAACTCTCAGTAGTGGAGTAAACACCTGGGTTATAGCCTGAGTAATCTGTGCACTCCATTAAATGTATTTTTACTGGTGTTTTTTTCTAGTACTGAGTCAGAGTTATATAAGGACGTTGCAGTTCTGCCAAATGAGCAAGATCTAGTGAGAGAAGAAGCACAGAAAATGAGTAGCCTTTTACCGACTATGTGGCTTGGAGCACAGAATGGATGGTAAGGAAGTGCTACTCTTGTTCCATTTATTTATTATAATTACTTTTAACTTGTTTCTTGTGCCTACAGGCCTGATAACCATCTCAAATCAAGATTAAGCATAGGATGATCTCAAGAGAGCCAAAACCTTGAATACTTTGCTGCATTTTTAGGCATTATAGAATTCAAAGGAAGTATTAGCAAGCCCTTTTTTGTTAGATAAGACTTCATCTGCAGAGGAGTTCTGGGGATTTTTTGTAGTCAAAGAAATTGTTATGGTCTGTTAATTCCATAACTTTCAATATTTTGGAATACTAGAAAAATGTATTGTAATTTTTACTGCAGATGGATCTGCAAGGGAGTTTGTAATGCTTTAGGCCTCTGAAAAAGCTATTCTGCAGCTCATGTAGTTCTTCCTTTCAGTGTATACATAATTTCCAGTGGAAGATGAAAATTTATTTTCCCTTTGATTGTGGATTTCAGTTTATAAGGGTTTTGCTTGTTGTGGTTTTTGTCTGGTAGTGCTTTTAATCCCTCCTGATTTGTCTTTGCAGCCTGTATGTTCATTCATCAGTGGCCCAGTGGAGGAAATGTGTTCATGCCATTAAACTTAAAGATTCTATTCTCAGTATTGTGTAAGTCCTGAAAGAATGTCATGTAAATCATAATGAATTTCTGTTAAAATACTTTCCAAAGTAGTTTTTTATTTCCTCCTTAGATTTTGGGAATGTCAGTTGCCTTAACTGCCTGCATGCTCTTTGAGGGACAGTGGAAAACTTCTGGGGAGTAAGGAAAATAAAAGGAATGTTGGAAATACATAGCCCAAAGGATGAGCTGTAGCTATACAAACAGTTGTAGGTTGCTATCTTTGCTGTTTTCTTCAGGCATTGTAGCCAGATATATTTCAAGCTCTCTGAACTGGATTTTAACCCTTTGTTACATCCCTTCTCTTGAGCTATATTGTAGAAATCAAAACACTGGGGCTAATGTGACTGTAAAAAATGTGACTGAAAACAATGCTGAAATATCAAATACCTAGCTTTAAACCTGCCTTCTGAGCAGAGCAGTCTAACAGAGTGTGTTGTTGTGCCTCCTTTTTCCCCAGACACGTCAAAGGAATAGTCTTGGTTGCACTGGCAGATGGGACGCTCGCCATCTTTCACCGGGGAGTTGGTAAGGAGTGTGTGGCATCTGGAAACCAGGGCATTTTTAACAGTAGTCAGGAAAGAAATGTGCCATTTACATGCTTTGATAATGTATTTCCTAATGACCTTTTTCTGGCTTGTCGTGAGAAATGTTTCTTGTTATTTCAGTTGCAGATTCAAGTACTGCTTTTGCACTGTTATGGTACATTCATGGAGAATTTTCTTACTCTGAGATAGAGGATGGGATGGATCTGAGCTAAATAGGGAAAAGCCATCTGAAAGTCCACTTTGATCATCATCTCTCTTGCTTTTTCATTATGCTCAATAGTAGTGTCTTCTGCTTTATTAGTGTTAAAAATTGTCTGTGAACAAGTCCTTCAATGAGAATTTTGTAAGCATCCCTTCAGAATTTCTGCCCAATCTGCTCCTGAAGCAGCTCCATTCTTCAGCCTCCAGAAATAGGACCTAGAGGGGAAGGTCTTACTATGAGCAACTGGAACTTATCTATTAGCTGGTTTTTTCACCCTATTCATTTCATCTTCCTTTGTGATGCTTAAATCCTTGTGCTCAGCTTTTAAGAGAAGTAAAAAGGTTACACAACAGTAATGCAAATAGTGGAAAAGATGCATCTGGGATGAAGTTGTTTTTAGTGGTCTTGTTTTGTTGTTTGTTTTTTTTAAAACTCACTGCAGTGGCTTACAATACCTAAGCCTCTCTAGTGAATGTCATTGATGACATGTGGCCTTAGTTCAACCTACAGAAGAATTTTACTTGGTGTTGGATGACCAAATTTAGTATGCTTTTAGTAGATTTCAGATGCCTTTTTAAAGATCTTGCAGTATAATTTTAAATAATCTGCACTGAACATTTCTGTGTTTAGGCCAGCAGCAGTGCTGGTGCTGTGTGGGAAGCTGTTTGTTTCACAGGTGTGGCAGTTTTTGATCCAGGCACGAGACTGAACTCCCTGAGTTCATGTGACAGCAGCCAAAGTCCATTGATGGGCTCCCCTTTTATAGGGGCTTCCAAATTCCCACTCGAACACCTGATTGGTTGGGGCCTTAGCCCCGCCCAGCTCACTGACCAATCAGATGTCTGCATTCATGATGGAGTGGGCGTGGCTGGGGTCCCTGTTTGAGTTCCAATCTAACCTGTAATTACAATAATAATTATAATTGTCTGACCTGGGACTCGTTTATTTCTATTCTCTAGTGAACCAGGCTGGTCCAGGTGAGGTCTGGTGTGGCCAATCTGTCTGTGAGCTCACACACAGCTCTAGCTGTCACACACAGGTGCTGGTGCTAGTTAAGCAGAGCCTGTAGCCCTGGCTAACCTGCTGATTTAAAAATGTTTTGCTGGATTTTTAACCTCAATCATTGTAAAACTTTATTTTTTTTAAAAAAGGTGACATTTGGGATGTTAGTTGCTGTTTTTTTAATGAGGAGCCTAGCCATAAACTTGCGCTGACTCACCCAGATTATTATAATGCTTCTAAGAAATTAGACTTTTAAGATAGTTGCTTGTACTTCTAAATTTTCCTTAAACTAAACACTGGTTCCTATGAGTTTTGCTTTTTGTTTTCCTCCTGTTTTTGCAGATGGTCAGTGGGATTTGACAAACTATCACCTCTTGGACCTGGGCCGGCCGCACCACTCAATCCGGTGCATGACAGTGGTACATGACAAGGTCTGGTGTGGCTACAGGAACAAAATCTATGTTGTTCAACCAAAGGCCATGAAAATAGAGGTAAGTTCCAATGGTGATTAAAATAATTAAAGGTTGTATGTTAATGCTGCAGCTCAGACTCCAGAGTAACTTCAGAAACACCTGTTTTCATCATTATGGAAACAGGCTACCAAGCAAATTTTTTTATGAAATAGTTTTTTTGGGAGACTTAAAGCTGTGATGAGGCAGTTCTCACTTACTGAAACCAGTTTTTGGGAGATTTAGTTCTCCACATGTACCTGGCCAGAAACTGGAAAGTGTCCTTGTGCAGGGCTTGTAAGGCCAGTTCCCAGCTTATTCTGTTCATTTTGTTCTCCACCCCCATGCAGAAGCTTGAAAATGTTAATTTGGAATAACTCTTTCCAGTTAGAGAATAGTTCATGCAAAGTGTGTGAGCTGGTGTTTTATCCACAGTGTTTAGTCTGTCATCTCAAGAGCAGAGAGTGGCTGAGGTTTCTGCAAGCCTTGAGCAATAGAAGTGCTTCAGCTCCTACTGACTGGCCTGAGACATAGGCCAGGCCTTTGAGGGTGACTGCTGAGCTCTTCTGAAAATATCAATCACCCCATAATAACCTGGTTTTGTGAAGAAGACTACAAATATATATGGGAAAGCTGAAATGAAGTTCATATAAAAGTGAAATGGATTGTTTTGCTGCTGGATAGTGTGTATTTTCCATAGGTGGGGTTGTTTATGAGAGTCATTAATGATGGAACAAGGAAAAAAGGCACATTTTGGCCACATCCACCTTGTGCTGTGGCCACAGGATCTCGGACCAAACAGGATCCAGGTTCAAGGGAGACAGAAGCTGGAGCAGACTGGGATGAGATGTGTAGATGAAGACAGAGTAGGAAATTACAGCTTTGAGATCACACTCAGGGAAGGGAATCAGCAGTTTTAGAGTATCACATGCCATTTGTGATAGGGCTAAACACTGTCTGTGATCTTGCAAATCAGAGCGTTGTGCTTGATTTAAAATTGCCAGTTCCAACTGTGTGAGAGTAACAGAGAAGCCTTTCTTACTCCTCCCTTTGTTTTACCTTCTGATTTGAACCCCAATGTTTCCTAGAAGTCCTTTGATGCCCACCCAAGGAGGGAGAGCCAAGTGAGGCAGCTGGCGTGGGTGGGGGACGGGGTGTGGGTGTCCATCCGCCTGGACTCCACCCTGCGCCTCTACCACGCCCACACCTACCAGCACCTGCAGGACGTGGACATTGAGCCCTATGTCAGCAAAATGCTTGGTGAGTCCCCAGGAAAAACTGCTGTGTTCTTGCTGTCTGCAGCTTCCTTTTCCTGGTAGGGATCAGGCAGTTGTCACTGCAGGTTTAGGGTGAGGGTGGATGGAAAGGCCGGTTCAAATCAGTTTGTGCAAACTTGAATCTGGAAGTAGAAGCCTGTCAGTCTGTAAAGCATGGTGGGGGTGATGGGTCATCTGTTACAGCCTGACCTTGCCTGGTGTGTAAAGTGTCCTTAAAAACTCAGAACTAATGAGGTGGTTGAGTTGGGCAGGTACCAACAGAGACACTAAAATCTTTCTTTTATTTTGTACTGATACTTTTTTTTATAGCTAAAAATGGGAAGAATCCATTACCTGCCTGTAAAAATTGCATCTTTTTTTTTAAAAAAACCCTCAAAATAGTGAATTTTTATTACTGTTGAGCCTAGTAAACTTTCTGATTTTTTTTCATTAGTATCTGTATAAGAGCAGTTTGACCACCTACATTACACAACAAATATAGGTAATTAGGCTCTGGGAAATCCTTCACCAGTCACTGCTGTGCATTGCATGTGGCTGGCCAGCCTTCTGCTCCCCTGATCATGCTAACAAATGAGAACTTAATTTTTATGGATGACAAACCACTGTCTTATATCTGTAAACTCACTTTTTTTGTTTTAGAAGCTGGTAAGCCTCAAAAGATTTTACTGTGCAGCATTAAGGAGCTGTGATACCTTTTTTGCTTTCTCATAGCTAATGTTAGACTCTTGCAGTATAGGTTCTCAATTTAATTGCAGTGCTGTAGCCTTCTAGGTTATCTTTACAACTTAAATGTGCTCCTCTACTTTGTTTCTGTCAGAAGTGGGAGGGAATTACTTGTCTGTGTGATTTGGGAGTTCTCTGTTGTAGAACTAAAATTATTCTTGCTCATAATTTTTGATGAAAAGCATCTTTTGTTTTTAGGTACTGGTAAACTGGGATTCTCATTTGTGAGAATCACAGCACTTATGGTGTCTTGTAATCGTTTATGGGTAGGAACAGGAAATGGTGTCATCATCTCCATTCCATTAACAGAAAGTAAGTAAAATATCAATGAATAGCACTGTGCAATATGCTGTAGGCATAAAAAAAGAGTATTGAACACCATTCAGATGCTTGCTAATGATAGAAAGCTTCACTGCCAGGTCTGACTCTTTCAGGTTTGTAACAGATCAGGACTGTGTGATGTTTAGCACCTAAATCTGTGTATGTGGTTACAATTGCTCTGAGAAAATAACACATCTCCAGAATCTCCTGTACTGCTGTTTGAGCAGAGTTGCCTTGAATCAAAAGGATACTTTGAAGCCTTAGAGGTGTTCTGAGCATTAGCAGCATTGATAGAAGTTTATTGCTTATAGGAGATATCATTAGTTTTCTAATTAATGTTATTTCTGATTGCCATATGATTACAAAGTGGATTTTTATTTGATTTGAGCATGTTGGTTTTGTTGCTAATACAACTTGATTGGCTTTAGTTCTTGAGAATTCATCACAAAGTGGGTATAAAGGACTGGAACAGAAGTAGCACAGACTGCTTTAAAGGACATGTTCAGAGTTATAGGAGCTGTAAACACGTTTTTCAAACAGGGCACTAACATCCAGGTCAAATTCCAATCACGTAAATCCTGGTTTTTGCTTAATAACAGACCCCAGACTCTTGTCACAGGCTGAAACTAATTGAGGGCAGTTGAATCTCAGGAGAAAAGAACAGCTCAAGGATAAACCAAATCTTAAATAGGTAAAGCTTGGGAAGAATCTCTGTGTAAATTGATTGAATTGAAGCAATTAAAAAAAAAGTCTCAACACTTGTGCCTGAGACTAATGTTATACCAAGTGGACAGAAGTTTCAGAAAATAAAATGCTCTCCTCTGATAGTCCTAATTGTACTCTTGTTACCTAGAAAATAGTGCAGTGTGACAGGGGAAGTTTTAGGGTGATTTAATAGTGAAAACTCTTCATGTTGTATCTGCTTTGTTGAACAGCAAACACATGCATTGTTTTTCATGTTGTTCCATTGCATTTTCCATCCATTCAGTAACTTTTTTTTTGCCTTGCATGAATGTATTAAGGAAGGACAGACTTCCTGTCATGGATTTTGAGACACTTTAAATCATGCTTTCAAAAATTATAGCTCTTAATTTGCATCAAGCTTAATTTAATGTTTCCAGAGGAGTTTGTTTTGAACCAGAGTGAACATGAAGAAATCCCTATTAAAGCTGTTCCGTTTCATTTCAGTTCTCTTGCTTGGTTGTGGGTCAGAACAGCCTATTGGGGGTAGCCTGACAGTGGGGCTGAGAACCCTGGTGTGAAATATTAATGGTTTTTAAAAGCAGTCACATCCTTGCATGAGCAGTGGCATCTCTCAGTCCCCTGGGTCTCAGTAGCAGGGCAGCAGATGATGTTCCAAAAGGGTACTTGAAAACATGAGTAGTTCTATATTATTCTGAAGCCTCCTGCCAAGGAAAGAGAGAAAGGGGAAACGTTGCTGATCAATAATAAACTTAAAAATACGTGACAGTGCTTTTGTGGTCTATTTTGTACTGAAATTTCTATAATAAGATGCTGTTCTTTGTGACTTTTGATTGAACCTTCTGTAATTAAATATCTATTGGTTTTTTTAGGAGCTAAAATTTTAAGCTCTACCTTATCAAAAACCAAGATATGAGTGGTGGGTTCTCATTAATCCTTCTCCTCTACTGTCATACCTATCCATTTCCCCTTTCCTCCTTTCTCACTAGCTGTAATCCTCCACCAGGGACGTTTACTGGGGCTGCGGGGTAAGTGCAGATCCTGAACCAAAACCTATTTTCAGGCTTCTAATAGCCACTTTGAGGCTGTTTCCCACTCTTTATAGATTTACCCTTTGTATGTTCCTAAATGTTTTTCCACTTGCAGTTACTGCATTGCAGCAGTTTTATGTTTGCTAAATGGCCACCAATCTGCTCAGCAGTTTAGCATATCATCCTGTGTTGCAGCTGAACTTCATATAGACTGTTTTTCTTCCAGCCAATGTGATACCACATCTTATAACTTTGTCATTAATCCACATCATTTGCTGTCTTGTTACAAATCACTGTTTCTTTCACTACTTTGATAGTCTTTGGAATGGAGATGGCTTGTATGTCTAGCATGAGTACTTCTCTGGTTTAATGTATTTTAAAACTTCTCAATAAAATGTAGATGTAGAATGATAATAGGGTAGCTGTGTCATGCCCACAGGTGGCTGTTTCTAGAGAATTTTTGCTGGCAAGGGCATACATTCATACATTATGATTAGTTGGAATGAAACTGTATTTAATTACATGTTTAAGTACATGGAATTTGCTCATACTGAAACACATTAGAGGTACTTATTTTCTATGAAAGATACAGTCCTGTCACAAATTATTTTTTCCCAAAAGTAGGATATTGAAAACTGGTGTTTATGCTAGACTAATAAGAATCCTGCTCCATTTTCTGATGTACTTAAAATAACGAAGCATGCAATCTTTTTCTTTCCAGCTCTGTCTTGAATTGGCATTGCTGCCCTCCTGTTTCATTTTTATCTAAGTTGGCTTTAGCTTTTAGATGGTACCATAAGGTTTCTTAACAAATAACCACTTCAGCAATTTGTGTTTTGAAGTAGAAAACAACTCCTCTTCTTTTACAGCCAATAAATCAGCAGCAGGCTCTGGAAACCGTCCAGGGAGTGTGATCCGTGTGTATGGAGATGAGCACAGTGACAAAGTAACTCCAGGGACATTCATCCCCTACTGTTCCATGGCACACGCACAGCTCTGCTTCCACGGCCACCGGGATGCTGTGAAATTCTTTGTTGCAGTACCAGGTGAGGTTTTGTTACCATCTTGAAAAGGGTTTTTATTTTGTTTTGGTTTTGTTTGTTGTTTTTTCCTTCATTCGCTTAGTTTGACACAGTATTTAGACAAAGATAGCAAGAGTATGAATTCATACATTCAGAAACAATGTACTGTGTTTTAATTACAAGACTTGACTGATTGCTAAGTGTAGCCCTGTTTAATGGGAGGAAAAGGGCTTGGTCACAAGGCAGGACTTTGCTTCCTTCTGTGGAAAAGGTGCTGTGCTAAGTGAGCACTTTGCCTGGTAAGAAGGCCCTCAACTGCTTTAGAATGCGCGTTGTCATCCAATGACGAAGCACAGAAGGTTTTAGTCTGAGATAAGGCATAAAAAAGTGTTCTGTTTTTCACCCAGGTCAGGTTGTTTGTCCTCAGAGTAGTGGTGGAACAGATCTAACAGCTGATAAACAAGCCCAAGAGTCCTTCAACCAGAGTCCCTTAAAATCAATATTGGTGATAAGTGGTGGAGAAGGATACATTGACTTCAGAATGGGTAAGGAATCTGAGCTTTAAATGAGTCATACTTCATACTGAAAGGGTATTAACCACATGATAACTGCTGCTGTAATTGTAATGACTGCATTTGTGTGGTCAGTATATACAGTTTTTACCATACACTGCAGGGGTAGAAGTATGTTTATTCTGACACATACCTTCAGCTTCTCCTCCTCCTCCCAATAAACTATGACCTTTGGGATGACTGTGTGAGAAGGTTTATTTGAAACTCTGCTTTGGAGTCATTTACCACCTTCCTGTTTATGCTTTCAGTCTTTCTTTGGCAGGTTAATCTTCTGTCTCAAACCACTGGAAAACATGTCCTTAGTTAGTTAAATATGCAGCCTGACTGAAAACAAGTTGTGTTAAGTGAAGAATGCTCAGTGTAGAATTTACTAATTTTTGAGTGGGGAGGAATGAAGTAGATCACTTATCTCTGCATGCCCATCGTATTTGATCACTGCTTTTCTTGGACAGCACTTTTGCATGATCTAGCCCATAAAAGAGTTCTTGTGTAAACATTTATCTTCTTTTTAAATTGAACTCTTTGGGGAAATAAAGTGAGAGCTGTTGTGATTCTGTGCTTGTAGTCTGCAGTTGGAGACCTTTGGCATAAAAAGGTGTCACAACTCTTAGACGTTCTTTTGGCCTTTTGCCTGAATCTGTCTTTCAAAACCAACCAAACAGAAAAACAACCCACATAAACCACTACAGAGGAAAACTCAGGAAGGCCATCCCAAATCCTGTCATCTCACTGGTCAGTGACAAGCAGGTTCCTGGGGTGAGCATGTTGGATTTCTGTGGGAGGCAGGGCTGGAGGAAGTTGTGTGCCACGGTGCAGTCGAGGCTCAGGTGCTGCAATCACTCCAGGGCAGCTGGAACAGCCACATTCCGAGTGCTGGTTTTGCTGTCCCTGTGGTACAATGGCAAAGCCATGAGCTGAGTGCCAGTGCTGCCTTAGCCCAGCCAGTGCCACATGAGCCCAGCAATCTGGTCAAGAGCAATTTGGGGCTACTCTGTTCAGCTTCCTCAGCCCTCCAAAGGAGTCTAACCAGATCAGCAGTCAGAATTTGATCTGGCACCTTCCTGGAGGTGCAGGTCAGTTCCTGTTTCGTCTGGTTAAAGTGACCTCCTGGATTGATGGTCCTGGCTGTCCATGTGCAGTTCAGTGTCACCTTTGGTCCCAGTCAGCTCCTGTCACCCAGAGTTCAGGTGCAGCTACAAAACTGCTCTTCTTTTTGAAGAGCAGTAATGGAGAATATGCTCAAGGCTGTCTTTGCCACTGTGGGTGGAGTTGTGACAAGCTGGAATAACTGGAACAGGAGGAAAGAATGGGAAAGGTTGACAATAGACATGAATGTTGTGTTGGCTCACATGTGCTCAATTACAGCTCTTGTCCCAGGGCATTTATGTGTTTGGGTTTGTCCCAGAGCACTTTCTAGTGGCAAAACCATCTCTGTGTCTGCCTCATAGTTTGCAGGTTAGGTCTCTCTACACTAAAGAGTTATAAGTAATGAAACATGTAGAATATGGATACTTATGAAACTGCCATTATTTTTTGGGCCAGAAATAAAGAATATGTCCAGCAGCATGCTGGGCTCTGAGATAATTATGCAACACACTCTGTTTACATTCACAGACTTTAATATCAGCATATTTATATATATCAGTTTTTACATCAGCATATGGCAACATTGTCTTTTTAGTGTTTTTCTTGTCTTGGTGCATGTGGTGTTGATGCTGTTCTGGTTATTGGCTGCCTCAAGCAAAGCTGTTTTTTCCAGGTGATGAAGGAGGAGAATCTGAACTCCTGGGAGAAGCTCTACCACTTGAACCTTCTGTAGCCAAAGCTGAGAGGAGTCACTTGATAGTGTGGCAAGTCATGTGTGGCAGTGAGTGAGCCTGTAGGATGCAGTTGGAGACCTTAAAAATGGGGGGAGAAAAAAAAAAAAAGCTTCTGCATGTTTTTTTTTATTTTGTGAACCTGTTTCACTACATGATGTTGAAGCATTTCTTTGCTGTTTAACTTTATATTGCAGACCTGTCATACCTTTAGCTATACAGGAATTAGCTTGTGCTGTTTTACTGCACCCATGTTGAATGGAACAGTGTGAGGAAATCAGATGTTTCTCCAGCTGATGTGCACACCACAGTGAGCAGCTGAGACAGTTTTACTGTACCACAGCAATCTCATGTGTTCACTTCTTTGGTAGTCTCACTTGAGTTCAGCTTTGTTCCAACTGATCTTCATTTCACTGTATAATGCATAATGGGTAAAACAGCAAAGTTATTCCCAGAGTATGGAAAAAATGGACAAATTAGAAGATGGATTATTAAGACTCATCCAAATACTCAGTGAGGGCTAAAACAAACTGTGTATTTCAGCTTTTGTTTTCAAACCTGGGAAATCTTGCTCATATAGTGTACACGGTTTAATTTGTTACATTCTTCAGAATCTGTGGGGGGAAAGAGGAGGCTGTATAGGAATTAAAATGAAAATATTTAAATAAAATTGTATTTTCACTATGGAACTTTAAAGTTTGAGAACTGCTGCCCTCAGTAATGAGCAATTTTGAGTATCGTGTTTTTCCATCTCCCTGACACGGAACAACTCTGTTTCCAAAGGGTATTCTTAGGTTGATATAAATTGGAAAATAACTGTAAAATTCTCAAACAGGGGATATGTTTTGTTCTTTTCTTGTCTTAACTCCTTATGTCCTAAGCACTTAGAATGATCTTCTCTGCCTAGCTGGTCAAACTCATAAGGCACTATGTGTGTGAAGATTGGAGACCTCAATTAGAGCATGAGAAAAGACTGAGAGTGTACAGGAAAAAAAACACATTCTGCTCAAGTGAGATCATAAAGGAGGTATAGTTCCAGATAATTAGGAATTATCTGTATTTTTTGTAGCTCCAAACCCCAATTTAGTAAAAAAAAAAAAAAAAAAAAATTAGCAACAATATTATCAGGTAACACAAAGACAGAGAAAATTACCAAAAGTCAGGAGACTAATATTAGGCTGACATTCTGTCTACTCACCATCTATTTTTTTAACCATAAATGTGAGTTTAAGACTGTCTTCCTTTTACACTGAAATATTTGCGTTATTATCAGACCTAAGTTAAACACTTCATGATTTCTGTACTTCAGAAGATTTAAAAAACCAGATTTGCTCTTTAATTTAGTGTCTGGAAAATAAAAGTTTTGAGGGGTTTTAATAAACATCCAGCATTTATCCCCAAAAGGCTGGAGCTGTTCAGATTAGCAGAGAAATTTAGTAATTTGATTGTGTGAGAGAACTGAACAGTTTCAGAGGAGTAAATATAGAAACACTTTTTTAAAACTGCCTAAACATTTTTATGCAATAGGAGCAGTTCTGGTCTATCAGGCAAACATGTGTTTATATATTTTCTTAATTTTTTAAATGAACACATTTAGCTGAAGTCTATTGTGTAAATATATATTTAGGCAGCTTTTTCAAATGCATATCATAGCTGATAAACCAGAAAATCTCCATTCAGGTCTATTGGTTAGATTTATATGTATAAATACTTTTTAAGCAACATATTTTGTACACAGCTGTTCCTCTCGTAAATATGTATTTAGGACATGAACTATGTAGTAAAAATCCTTATTAAAGATGTTTAATACCTTGGTAGTATTTTTCTCTTCAGAATGCCAAAAGCAATGAAAGCATGTTGTTCATAATTTGCTTTCCATATTCATCTTGAATGTCACTCTTAAAGTACTTCGGCTTAAATATAAAGTCTGGAAGCTTATAAAAATTATACAGATACTAATTATACAAAAATAACCTGAGTCAACACTCTTAGACCTATTTTAAACTTATAGGCATGTATGCTGAACATGAAGCACATCTGAATTGACTAATGGGATTGGATGTCTTAAGAAAAATGCTGTCTAAACTTTTACTGTTGTGCAGAATCTTCACTGTGAGTGGTGCAGTTTAATTGCTTTTCCTGCCATTTTCTTGAATTTTTTTTTTCCCTTTGGAAAACAAATTTCTCCAAAGTTTTTTACTCACTGGTTGATTGTCACATTCTCATGTTCTTAGGAAAAAAGCGCACAATTGTGTTCCTTGGTTCTGTGTAGGATTTAATTTGTTATTAGAGGCAAGCTGTTTTCTCTGAGTGGAGTTACTGCTCCAGCTGGAGCAGTGCAACCTGGCAGGTGTGTACCTGCTCTTTTGCCAAATGGAGCTGGCCCACCGTGCCATTTTAGTCATTTCAGTGGGCCAGCCCTTGCTAATATTTCAGAGAATGGTTGATTGCTTCTGTCCAAAAGTGGAAGGGTTTTAAAGCAGATAGTAGTTGAACTGTGTAGCACTATGGGTGTAGATAAAGGCATGTGCACTTCTCTGTATTTCTCATTTTAAAACGTTATCCCCTGTCCTAGGGTACAGTAGATTGATTGGGTCCCTGTTGCCATCACAGTGTGCTGGGCTCTACAAACTCCCCTTAAGGTCACTTTGAAAGGTGAATGAATCACACAAACCCCAGGCACTGGGATGACAATACACCCTCAACTCCGTCTCAAGAATGTGTTTATGCATTACACTCGTGATTAAAGCATCATATAAATAGGAGCTAATCTCTTGATAGCTACAGCTTGTTAATAGTTTGGAAACATTTCGAGCACAAAATCTGCAGCACATGACTTGCCTGGGTGGGGGTGTTTTGCATGGTGAGGGTGAGGCTGCATTGTCCATTCCTTGGGAGGGTCTTCCTGGGCCGGATAGGACCGAGCTGACAGAGCGTAGACACTTTATCATAGGCTGCCTTAGTAACAAACAAATGTTAAATCTGTTTTATTATACTAACTGTTCTAAAGAACTTGTCTTTAAAAAATGCTGTGTAACTGAATATTTATTTCCATGTGAGTATTATAAAAGTTACCAAAGGATGAAACCTGACTTAGCACTCTGTAAATGGCCCTGTTGAGGTGGGCCTTGTGAAGGCCCCACTCTGTAAAACGAGACACAGTAAACTCATTCTTCTTTAGGGAAATTAAATGTTCTTTTCTAACAGGGTTACGCCATATTGTAACAACCTATATTGCACCTCAAAGCATTTTTCTATACACTAAATGTCTCTCCCACCCTCTAACAAGATTAAGTTTCCTTTATTAATTTTGTTGATGCACATTTCTCAGTCTTTTAAACATATATTTTAAACATTTTATGGTCTGTAATTTTTGCAAGTTTTGTCTGTTGGACACTTTACGCTGAATTTTACTTGCCTCTGTAATCTGAGATGGATTCTACAGCGTTAAACTTGCTGTCTGTTAAAACTTGAGGCTTCTTTTCTGTGAGCAGAAGAGCTCATATAGCAGTGTAGTTATTTCAGTATTTATTTCTATTATTGAATCCATGAGGTTCAGAATGTAACTTTGTACATGAAATATATATAAATATGTATATGAAACATGTATTGGGTCAGTGTGTTCTTTGTAATCTCATGTTAATTTTGCAGAGTTTTGGCTACCAGGAGACACAGTTTTGGGGATTGTACACTAACACCAAATATTGTCATTATCAATGATGTGTTTGAGTCAGTCCAGGACTAGTGTTATCCTACTCTCTCATAATGGGCCCAGACAAAAGCTGTGAAGAAAAGCTGTGATGTCTGTGCCTCTCTTGAGATTCAGATGGGAAGGAGATCTGCTTAATGCAGCTTGGATGAAATAGATGCTGACACTGAGATTTATTTTTGAAATTGTTTTAGCACAGATTAATCAGAGCTCAAATGCTCAGTGGTTACTTCCTGCTCAGCAAAGGAAATCATGGGTTTTTGAGGCAGAAGAATGAGGACATGGTGACTGCAGGAACAGAACACTTGGCCAGAGCCAGGCTTTCATGTTTTCCCAGCTCACCTGCCCATTCCTAAGCATGTTTGTCCCAGGTGTGTGCCCTGATCAGTGTGTCAGGAGTGTCCCTAAGAACCCCTGGCTATTCCCAGGGGCTGGGGGAGCCCCCCTGGGTGCAGAAAGCTGTGCTGGGGACACAAAGCCCCCCTGCCCTCCCTGTGAGTGTCCCTGCAGGTGTTACTGCTGGCCTTGGCACGTGGTGAGTGCCCACATGAAGTTGTTTAAAACTTCCAGAACAAAAATGCTTCAGATTTGTTTGCACAAATGCATGTGCAAACACTGGAATCATCCTTGGATGAGAACCACCAAATGTCCTGTTACCACTGTTGGACCACCTTGAAGCTTTACAAAGCTGGTTCTTAACAAACCTACCATAATTTTTGCTTAGTTAGTGAAGTTTTCCTGGAAGATTTTTGCCTCTCCAGAGCAGATGTCCTGATGCATTTCCCTCTCCTCACAGTGATGGTTCTGGGGCCGTGTCCATTCCCAGGCAGGTCACACATGCACTGTGCTAAAGCAGAGTGTGTCTGTATTAAAAGGGAAGAAACATCATAAATCTTCACTCTGGAAATGTTTCAGCTCTTCCAGCAGCCCTGGAGCCCCTCAGGTCTGTGTGTAAATAATTGAATTTTTCAGATCTGGTGTTGAGAGAGATGTGAGAATAGAGTTGTGAACTGAGCTAAGGTGTTACAAGTGGCATTGGGAGACTGAAGTTTGAAGCCATTGGAAATAACAAACCTGTCTGCACTGGGCATGGGGTCATGGGCAAAGCACTCACTGTTTCTGAGGCAGATTTCTAAAAAGTTCTCTCAGTTGTATCAGTCTCCTGCACAATGAGGTGTTCAGGGCAGAATATACACCCTGTTAAACTGTTTCAATGCAAATGCTTTTACTGAAAAATACTTCTTTTTGCTGGAAATTAAACCTCAAACTTATTGAGGGAGACTATTTCCCTTTTTGTACAGTGGAATAAATAGTAAACCAAAAATCTGGGATTCTTTTTGCCTTCACCTCCCATTTTCAGCATCCTGTCTGAGCAATACAGTCTGGAGCTGGTACTGAACATCCTGGTGATCTCTGATGCACAAGTGCCCCTTAATTCTGATGTAGAACAAGCTGTGAGGGGCCAGGGGCCACAGCAGCTCCTGGCAGGGCCTGCAGGACTCGCTGTGGTTCTGTGAGGTTACACTTCTTGAAAAAAAAAACTATTTTGAGTGCAAATAGTTTCCTGCTTTTTAAAACACTTTGGGATGATGGTGAGAAGGGAGCTGATGGGAAGAGATGTGGATGGGTGCTTATTACACTTTGCCTGAGCTTCTGGCCAGGAGCGGGAGCAGTCTGAGTTGTGACACAAGATGGTGCTGTTACAATTCAAACACAGCGTGGAGCCCGAGAGAAAACTCATTCTGCTGGGGAAAACTGATTCCCTTCTCCTGGCCTTCTGCAGCAGCCAAGCCCCAGGTTCCCTGAAACAGCTCTCCCAGGTGAAGCTGTGGTGTCTAAGGACAGAGGAACCCAAGCACTTGGTCACTCTGGGGTTCAGGAGATGCTCCTCTGCCCTCTGCTAGGCGCTTTGTGGTAGCAACAGCTACCCACAGATTCCTCCCAGTGTCATCCTCAGACTTTCCCAAATCCTGATCTGCAGACACAGATCTCAGGGTCTCCCTTTAAAATTAAATTTGGCTGACATTTGCTTTGAGTCCAAGGAAAGGAGAGCTGATGGTGCTGCCCTGGCTCAGAGCACGTGTCCTGCTGTCCTGGCTGGTGGTGGCTGAAAGCAGCACCTGGAGGAGGGAGCAGGAGCAGGGGGAGGTGTCCCACAGGTCACCCTGGGTCCTGCTGTGTGTCCTGGCTGGATGAATCAGCTTCTGCCTTGTGGAAACAGCTGGACTGATGGAAAATGGTGCAGCTGTCTGTATCCCAGCAGGACTAAAAATCAGGAGATCAGAGAGCTCACTGGTTTGCAAAGGCATCTGGAATACCTCTGGAATACCCTGGATACTCTGGATAAGAACGATAGAAAATTTTACACTTGTTCTGCCACTGTACAGGCGCTCCTGGCAGCTGCTGTTGTAGGGATGCCGGTGCCACACATGGCTCTGTCCCTGCTTGGGGCATTTGGATTCTGCTCCTGGGATGGCACAGAGATATCTGTAGGATGAGCAGCACATGGATCAGGTGTGAAATGTTTCAGTCTTTTCAGGCCAGACATGGTTTGGGGTGGGTAACTGCACAAGGAAATGTGGTTAAAGGTTGATGGGGGAAGCTGAATCCAGGGGAGAAAAGGTGCTGAGGACTTTTTTGGCTGCTAATTGATGTGTTCAATGAGAGAACAGCAGGATGTGTGTGTGGGTGGGGAAAATTGAATCCTTGTCAAAATTGCCCAAAAGGTAATGAAAATCCCTGAGATAAGAGAGAGGTGAATTGTGCAGCATCCACAAACCCATTAGAGTCCGGTTGACTCACTTGCAAATAAACACTGTGTGGGTGCTAGGGAGCTAAAAAAGCTCTTCTGCCCTTTGCAGCTGTGCTTGTGTCTCATTTCCCCTGAGAAGGAAGGAAGGGAGGGAAGAAGGATGGATGCTCAGCCAGACCCAAGCTCAGAGGTTCAGGGGGTGCAGGACCAGCCCCCCACCTTGTCCTTGCAAACTCGGCACCAGACACAAGGTACCCATCCTTGCCTTGCTCAGGGCTGTGCAGATTCCCACATGTGGAATGAGGAAATGAGGAAGGACATTTCCAGAGGAAAGGAAGGCACCAGGAACATCCCAGCACCATCGGACTGGCAGTACCAGCACTAGAGAACACCAGGACAGAATAAAGATTTCATGCAAAGGGGGTGAAGAAACAGCTTTACTGCTTTTTGGGTGATGGCCTGGCATCAGCTGGGCACAGCAAGCCAAGGACTGGCTGTTACAAGCATTTTTAATGGTTCTCTGAACTTTCCAGGGTGCTCAGAAGGTTATTTCACCATAGCAACCTGCATCTGCAATAAAGCCCCAAATGTCACCTCTGGGCCAAAGCTGTAGCTGAGCTGCAGCAAGCTGTGAGCAGAGCTGGGTGTGCAGCTCTGGCACAGGGTGAGGTGGAGTTTACACCATGATCCCTGTGGGGCTGCTCAGCCTGGGGACTTACAGCTTTTCACACCCTTCCAGTCCAGGTTCAGTTGCCATCCTGGTTTGCAGGAAGCTCAGGGCTCTGCTGGTCAGAATCTCTTGAAATGCCTGCAAAATGGCCTGAAGTGGCCTGTTCTCAAAATGGCCTGGTTCATCAGAAGGGCTAGAGGCACAGGAGCCCCTCTCGGCTGATAAAGGGGCAGGAGAGAGGGTTCATCACTTCCCTCAGCCTGGAAATCACAGAAATGGGTCAGAAACCTTCAAAAGGAAGAATGGAGGAGATTTTTTTGAGGGTTGAAGAGACTTAAACAAAGCTTTGCTGAGCCATCAGCAGTGTTCTGGACTGACAGCAGCACTTGGGTATGGAACTGTTCTTGTTTTGTGAGTTGGGCTTTGCAAGCGGTGTGAGGTGTGATCTGAAATCAGACATAAGAAGGTGAAGAAAATGAGAATAGGTCCCAAGGAGAGTTTTCAGGAGGCAGCACTGGCAGGGCTTTATGTGCAGTTTCCATGTTCCTCTTATGGTTCAAGGAGACCTTGCTGGGCTCTCTGTGCCCTGAGCAGCTGTGTTACATGATACCAAGCTAGATTGTATTTCTTACTGCTCAGTGTTGCTGAGAAAGTCATGGTTCAGGAGAACTGCAGATCAGACTGGCACAAGTCTGCAGGTTCTTCAGGGCTGGTGGTGTTTGGTCCTCCAGCTGCTCTCCACCCAGATACTGGCCTCAGGGCACAGTGTGCAGCACACCTTCCTCCAGGGAAGCTTTGGTGTTTGGACAAGAGACACAGGAGCTTTGCTCCACAGCTGCTGCAATTTCCTTTCTTGTTTGTACAGATTCCATTTTTTAGGTACATCTCACATCCTGCTTGAGCAGCTCTCATCACTTCTCATCACAAACTAAATAGATCATTGATGCTGCAGAACCTTCCTCCCCCTCCAGATGTGGGTCACCCAGAGATGTTCTCAAGGGTGTGAAGTAACTCCAGGGCCACGGTCACAGCCCCAAAGCTGCCAGAGCCCCAGGAGCATTCGGACAATGCTCTCAGGCACAAGAGTAGGATTGCTGGGGAGTCCTGTGCAGGACCAGGAGTTGGTCTTTGATGATCCTTGTGGGTGCCTTCCAACTCAGCATATTCCATGATTCTACATCACTCCTTCATGGAAGAACGTGTAAGGCTGAATATTCAGGGAAGCCTCCAGGGCAGTGATGGCATCAGAGTGGATTGTGGAGGAGAGATGCTCCAGAGTCAGCCCCACAAGCTCTGGCATCACAGCAGAAACATTGCCAAGCTCTGAGGCAGATCCTTCTGCAAGCCAAGACATGAATATGACCCCTCTGTTTAATCAATCTCTTCAAAGATTTTGACTTGCTGGCACCTAAAGAGATGGAGAGGGCTGAGAAAGGAGCAGTCTCACCAGCAAACACTTTGTTTCCAAGGCAAACACCCAGGGCCAAGATTGGGGTGGGTTTTTCCAACTTGGCACAGCCACAGTCCTCATGAGAAACTGAAGGTTGGCACTTCCTGGCTCTCCTGTGCCACGGGGCAAGTGCCCAGCCACCCTCCAAGCTCCCATATCTGTTGTGCTTTAAAAGAGCCCAAATCAAGAAATGCTCCAAAAAGAGCTCACTGGGGTGCTGGAATTGGAGTCCTCTCTAAGGCCAGTAGTAAATTACATAAGACTGTAGGTCTAAACCCTTTATAGGCCATAAATCCACGTTTCCTGGATTTTTATGGCTTCCGGTTAAAAACGTAAAAATACTTGGTGATTGGAATAAGCCAGCTGATCATCTCTTGACATTAATTCTGTGCTCGGGAAAGCTCCTCATCCCATGAGGATGTACCCTGTAGGAAGCCAGGGAATGTCCCCAGAGGAAGGATGGGCATAAACAAAAAAATGAGGCGTTGTCAGGTGTGTGTGTACTGTAATTGAGGATCTTGGCCAGTGCCACATCACCATATGGTGACACAATATTGTGCCCTCCCTTTAAATGGTGTCAGCATCCAGCATCTTTATTTCTGCGAGTTTATGGCTGTGAAGGGTGCAAGATCTTATTGGCCTTTAATATCTTAGAGTTTGTTTTTTTTGCTGGCTATCTCCCTCTCTCTCCTCATAGCCTGTATTTTGGAATCATTCCCATTCATTCACTCTGGATTTTGCCTCCTTGGTTCAGCCTGGGCAGTGCTGAGCAGGGTTTGAAGTGTGACTGTCCCTGTGAGGTTTCCTAAACCATGTGGCACTGGGGACCCCACTGAGCCTGCAGTACTCCCTTGCTCCCTGGTCTTTTCCTGAGGATCTTCTGCCTACCTGACTCTTATTTTTTGCTGAGAGGTTTTTATCTTGCATTTGTGCTAACTTTCAGCTCAATCTGCGCTTTGACTCATTTTAATATTGTTACTATCTCAAACCTACTCCTTGTCACATATTTGGGGAGTAGGCAGGAGACATCCAAGAATCTGAAGCCAAAAATAGGGAGAATGAGAGAAAATAAAATGATGATTTTCAACTCTTCTGACTCAAACCCAGTCTAGCTGTGCAGCTGCAGGTGCGTGGGGCACCCTTGGGGGGACACCCTTGGCCAAGGCCACACAGTGGACATCAGCCTCCTCCTCCCAGTCCCAGTGCTGGGCTCCTGCTGCTCCAGTCTGTGCCATGAAGTTCTCCTAAGCCTCAGCCCCTGGTGTCCTTCAGCCTGTTCACACACTCTACACACTGGGCAGGAGCAGCACCAGGGTTGTGGCTGCTTTAACTTCTTTTAGGATCATGTTTGATTAAGCCCTGTGTTTGTTTTCAAAATCCTCGCCTATTTCATGCTGGTTTTAACTACCACTCATTCTTAGAGCTGGACTGGTTTTAAATTTCATTATTCCAGTCTGAGCTTTCCTGGTCCCAGAAAAGAAAACAGATTAGCCAAGGGCTGTTGTGGTATTGAATTTCTCCTGTATTGAAATGTCATAATGCTTGAGTCAAAAGTTTCCAGGGAACAGCAGCTCAGTTAAATAATCCTGCTTCTCCAGGAGTTAAAGAAAACATTTTCCACTCAATCTCATGCATGATATTCTATATAGAAACTACAGAGAAGCATAAATTGACTTGAGAGGCACCTTTTAGCTGGCCATGACATCCCTGACATGGTCACTCAGCCGGATGCTGGACCCACAGGTGTTGGGGTGGGCATAGCAGCAGGGAACCCAACCTGATGGGCCACTCCTGCTCATCCCCTGGTGAAGTTTACTGGCATGAAAACACCTTTTCCTGGGGAAATGGGGCACCCCAGGACCAGGCAGTCCCTGCTGGCCGGGGGGACTCTGCCATGCTCTGCATAACGTGGGTGTGTTGGGAGGCTGAGGCTTCATCAATGAGGAAAGGGCACATCCAGATGTCTTGCCTTGATAATTTCAATCACTTGGGCACCAGCTAGGGTTTGGACAAAAGCTTGGATTGCAATCAAACCAACCTCTCAGGGGCTGGGAACTCCCCATGGCAGATGCAGCTGCCTGGGATGGGGCAGCCCAGCCAGCACAGATCTTCTCCAGACTGGAGGATGGCTCAGAGCTGTGGCTTCTCCTTCCAAAACCACCATGAAGGAGATGCTGATGTGCCTGAGCCTCACACAAGCTGCTCCTGCATCTTGTTGGTGTATCCATGTCCCAGCAGTTCCTGAGAACTGCTGAGGATCCAGCAGTGGCTCGTGCCCCAAGGGGTGACTCTGCCTTCCTGCTTCTCCCTGCCCTTTACTCTCCCTGCAGGAGTGGTTGTTTCATCCCCTGGAAAACCCCACAACTCCATGGCTGGGGGTGGAAGGAGTGTGGTGGAGCCTAATGCAGAGCAGAGGGGCAATGCTCCACCAGTGCCTGGCACCAGCCCCTCAGAGCAATGTCCAGAATCCTCTATTTGGCAGTGTCCAGCTGGGAGCCCAGGACATGCCATCTCCCCTGTTAAACCCCTCTGAGTTTCCTGTTGCTGGAGAGGCACTTTCCTGATGCCCAAAGACACTCAAGTGTTTAATTATGACCTGTAACTCTGATGGATTGTATCACCACTACTTTTAGCACTCTCACTTCTGGTATGAGCCCTGTATCTCTCTTTTCAGCCTTTTATTTTCAGTTTCTTATTGCTGTTTCCTAAACTCATCCACAGCACCAGGTGGGCAGCAGCTGGGGAAGTATTTTTGTCTGCAGGCAGCACAGTTGGGACAGCCCTGAGGGGACAGGACCTGGTGTGGTGGCACAGGCACAGTTTTGGTTGTCTAGCAGCTGACACCCAGCGTGTGGCAGCTGAGCCCCAAATCAGAGCCCCATCCCAGGGCAGCACCTGCACTGCAGGCATGGCCACTCCTGCTGGAAACCCAGCCCATGGTGGGTCAGCTGTTCCCAAACACAGCTGAGGATACAGAAATGGGCTGTTGTGTTTGTTTGGGGGTCTTGTTTTGTGGTTCACAGCACTGAGGTGTGTGAGCTTGGTGAGGTCTCGGCAAGGTGAGACACATCCCTGCTGCACATCTCACACCCAGCTGGTGCTCCCAGCATGGTGGGATCATCCAGAGGTGAGGGAGCAGCAGGGTGACAGGCACAGAGTCAGATAACTCCAGTCTTTCCCCTGTCCTTCTCAGCTCCATTCAGGGAGACCCCTTCCTTGGCACCAGGGCCCCTGGCAGGGACCCAGAGCTGGATGGGACAGAGGGAGGAAACCTGGCCCTGGGGGAATGGCAGGGCTGGGAGAGGAACAGCCCGGGGCTCCTGGCTGCTGACAGGGGACAGAAATAGCCATGCACAGTTCCCTGGAGAGCAGGCACACAGCAGGGGCATCCATAGGGAAACTCTCCCCTGGAGCACTGCCCCAGACAGTGCCTGGCTTCCTCACATCAGTGCTGCTTGTCCCAGCTGCTGCCTGCTGGTGTACCAGCATCACTCCATCCCCTCTGTGTAATCCCTTCCCTCTCTGCAGGCCAGGAGTTCACCTGAAGGCCATCAGAGGGATTTAAGCTTTTAGCAGAGGAGTGAAGAGGTTTTGGAGAGAACTAAACCAGCCCTGCTGCCCGCTGTGAACGGCAGAGCTGTGAGTCTGGACCCTGACTGACAGGCTGGGGTGTTCTGTCCTGTTGTTTTATGGAATAACAAGGCATTTCCTGTAAAGCAGCAATCTGGAAATGCCATTGTCACAGGGTCATGGTGGATGTCTGTGCTGTAGGCACTCAGCTGATCCTGACCTGTGTGTGCAGCTCCTGTGCCCACATTGCCCCAGTGCAGGTCACTGCCACACCACGTCCCCCAGCCAGCATCCAGAAGTGACAGCACAGGCTCACAGCCTGGGTTTGGTGTAGGAACACGTCACCACACTCATCTGACCATAATAAACCAAGCCTGCAGCCCTGAAGCAAAACAAAGTCACAGCTTAATTCTGTGTACAGGCAATCGGGATGTGAGCAGGTGAAGAGCAGCAGGAACTGAGCCCTTCCAAATCCACAGCAGCACCTCAAGAGCCTTTGCAGGTTCCTACAGAGGATGCTTCCCTATGCCAATGTAAATCCAGTCTGCTCTGCAGTGAAGCAGGGGCTTATAACATTGAATGGGGCTGTGGATGGAGAGAGAAAGACATGAACCTCTTGGTGGTTCATGTGGCAAAAACTCTCTTTATTGTTCTGGACCTTCCTTAAACAGGAGGTTTGAATTTCCCAGGTGTACACATGTGATTTGTTGCTGTCTTATGTCACTCATTTCCATGTCCAATGATTCATCTGCACTTAGGGTTCAATGGATTGGCTGGGATCCTCTGTATTTGTTCAAATCCATCCTACAGGGCCACAGCTTTTAGGCTAGCTGCAATGTGACAGGGGCTTCCAGACCTCCACCATCAGTGCTGCCACTTTCCCTCTGCTAATTGAGGCATGGGAAACATGTCGAAGGTGGTGCAAGACAGCTGGTTACATCCAAGTGAATCTTCTGAACTTAATTCTATTTCTCCTCCTGCAATATATGCTGAGGTGGAGCTGGGGATGGGATGATGATGGATGGAACAGGCAGATGAAACAGCAACAGGGGTGGGCAGGGGCAGGGGGAAGCAGCATCTTGGATCTTGCTGGCATTTGTGGAGTGTACAACTGACAGGAACATTTTAGGGCTATGAATACAAGCTGACGTGTGCTGGTGTGTGCAAGCCATAATCCTGCTGGGACAGAACATGTGACAGCCTTCAGGAGAGAGGATTTTAGGCAGCCTCTTCCAAACCAACCACCTTCATGTCAGCATCTGAACTTTGGTTTTGCCATGCATTTTCTCTTTTTTATTGTTGCAGGTTTTTATGGATTTTTGTACCAGCCTTGGTGCTAAGGTTGGATTTATTTAGTGCTGTTTTTCTGCTGTATCCCCCCTGCTGCTGGTTTCTGCTGCAGACAGGGCTGAACCCAAGCCAAGGGCTTTGGTGTGAGGTATTACCAGCTGGATGCTTCCATGGGCCTTTATGGACTTAGATTTTAGTAGCAGACAGTGGATGGCTGCAGTCCTGGGATGGACATCAGGCAGGACCATGGGATTCTCCTTGGCTGACAGGCTGACCAAATGGAATAGCAGGGTATTTCTGCTAATTAACACTCACACACACACATGTATCTGCCTGTGGATAGTGAGGGCTCTGAACAGAGTCCCTGTGTGAGAGATTCACTTCAAACCAGACAGTGTGGGAGGCCCAGCTGCTCAGCAAAGTGATGGGCCCCAAATTTAAGCTTTTAGAAGACTCCTTTTCCTCTACTTTTCTTTTTTTCTTTCCCTTACATGAACAGGGAATTTAATCTTTTGTACTGCTAAGTATTATTTAATAGACAAACTGCCTTCCCCCCTCATTAATTTGGGCAGGAGCAAGGTCTTTCTGTTTATATTCAGTCAATTTGAGGAGGTTCATCAGGTTCTCTGAGCAAGACACTCTGAGGATTGCCAGTAGAAATGTCCCTGTGCCCCTGAACATGTAATCTCTACAAGAAAACGAGGCTCAGACAGGTGGGTGAGATGATCTGGAACTCTGCTGCAGAGAGCATTGGCTCCATGTGTCTCCTCTAGGCTGGAAATACAGCTTCAACTTGGGCTTATGGGCTGGAAAAAAAAATTAGGAGGAAAGGATTATGTTCATGATGGGTCATGCCTGAGCTGTGGCTGGAAGGAGCAGCAAGTTTCTCCTGGATTATTCCCTCCTCCTCTCACCCTATAACACTTTTTTCCCTAAAACCTTTCAGACTTGAGCTGGACTCCAGCCCTTTGAGACAGAAGCAAAGCCTAACCCTGTGCTGCTGCAGCAGATGTGAAAATAAAGCAGGTTGGCTATTTTTGAGCCATGAGTAAGATTAAAATGCACATGTTCTGACAGGCAGCAGGCACTGCTGCATGAGCCTGTCACCCAGGATGGGGTGGGTGACCGAGGGCACCACTGCACCCCCCAGCTCCAGAAAAACAGCAGCCAAACCCCAAACAGCCAGCAGAGTTCATGGCACAGCTGGTGTCTCACTAGGCACAAGGTATTTGGATAAGGATATTGCATTTATTTGCTTTTTCATGTGCCACATCTTTTATTTAATGTGTGGCTAAAATAGACCATGAAGTAAAATTCCCAAATATTGAGGTAGAGGAGTAAGAGCCTGAACTTCCTGATCCTCTAACCCAGTAAGCCTAGTGATCATCCTGGTCCTAAGAAAGAGGGCAGGAAGTTTGGAAACTGAAGGTGAAGTTTTGGCAAGGGCAGGTAAAACCAACACCAGCAGGAGCTGGCTTGCTTATATTTTCATTTTCAAGGGGGTTATGAAAGATCTGTTCCACAAGGATCCCCAGTGCTGTCAGCTCCAGCAGCTGCCAGGTATTTAGCTGAGGGGTACCTCGGGAGGCTCAGGAGAGCATTCATGCATGTGCCCACTGGAATGGCATCCAAAACCACGGCTCTGGAACCTGTTTTCATTTGGAAAACACGCCAGCTCGGGAGGTATGCTTTACTGGAGAGGAGACCTTCAGTGCTGAGGAGTAGGATGGAGTTTTGTGCTCTGTAATTTTATCTTGGGCAAGGGCTTGCAGTCTCTTTTCTATATCTGCCTCCTTCCACTTGTGAGTAAAAATCTGAGGGTCGGCTTTTGGGGTTTTTTGGGTAGTTTCTTACCATTACTGCAATGAAAACAGTCCTCAAATGTTATCATTAAAAGGTAAAGGCGGGGAAGCACTTGAACTTCAGCAGCGTTCAGGTTTCCAAAAATACCGGGGATCTTGAACTCCCAACACGGGAACAGTCAGGGTGGGATGGACAGAGGCAAGAAATCTGGTTACCCTTTTCCTTCAGCTGCAAAGGGCAGTTTGTGTTTGTGTTGAGCAGTGAGATGAGGGATCGGGGGGAGGATTTGCTTTGGGAAGGTTCGGTTTCTGACAGCTGTCACTGCGGGAGCATCCCGCCGAGGCGCCGGGTCACCTCCTGCATCCCAGCGCCCCTCCCTGCCCTTGGCAGCACGCACAGCGATCCTGCCGGGGCTTGCCGCTGCCTTGGCTGGGATTGCTGGGATCAAATGGCACGATCCGAGCCGTCTGCATCCCTCCACCCATCCATCCATCCATCCACCCATCCATCCCTCCCCCTGCCTCCCCGGCAGCTGCGCTGTTTGTCACCCAGCAGGGACCGGAGCCCTCGGGGCACTGTCACGGCTCGGGACACACTCCAGCTTTCCAAGGAGCCCGGGATGGAGCAGGTGCCTCCCCTGGGAACAGCCCCTCGGCAAACCCAGGCTGCAAATCCCGAGGGTGCAGCTCAGCAATTCAAATGTCACCCTCAGGTGCAGCTTTCTTCACCGCAGCAGGTCTCACTTCATGTATTTATTTAGTGAGACTAACAGCGATGTATTTTTATTCAAACCCTTCTGGTGCTCCAGAATTGATTTTGCAGCTCAGGCCACAGGCTTCTGTGAAGATGAGCTGAAAGCAGCCCAGTCCCTGTCCATGGACACTGGGAATTCAGATCTGGATTTACTCAGCTTTGCTTGCCTTTCTTTACCATCAGACAAACCAAAACGTTGGATCCAGCTCCCCATGAATGGTGGCAAACTTTGGATCTGAGCTCCTGTAATAAGCAGTTGTTTGCACTGGCTGGAGGCTTATGACTCTGCAGGAAAAGATATTTCTAGGTATTATTCCTGAACAGAGAACAACAGTTGAATGAAGAACCTTGCCCAGCCATCTCATGTGTCCAACTTTGGTTTTCCAGGGGAAAGGAATAACTAGAACAAGACAATGAATGAGATAAATAACATTTAACTGGTGCTATAATGAACCTCAGCAGTCTGCCTCTGTGGACACCCTGCAAATTCATCTTCATTGGCGTTTGATGTGACAGCCTTAAAAAAGGCTGTGAGTTATTTGCCAAATCCCCTGAAACACAATTGGAATTAAGCAACAAATTCCCAGTGGTGTCATTTGAAAAATCCCAGGTGTATCCCTACAGGGAGATAGAGCTGCAGGTTAAACACATCCTGAAAAGGCTTGGGTTTCTCTGTGTAGGATGGCAGTGTGGAGAGGGAAGATGGCTGTGTCGTGTGTCATCAAGCCCCTGGAGACACCAGGCTTGGTTACCAGTTCCTGGATAGCACGGTGGTTGTTACAATCCATGAGGAAAATTGAGGGTGTGCCACCACAGGGCCCCAAGTGTGTCCCTGCCCAAACCCCCAGGTAGCCTCAAACTAGTGGATTCAGGCTTTTGTCCTGGTGTGGCCACTCCACCACAATGACAGGGTTTGTGGCCAGGTCTGAGCCTGGCATCCTTGTTGGAGCCCTCTTGGCAAGAGGAAGCTGCCTGCCTTGCAAAAGGCTCAGCCTCATTCCTGGGGCTGAAACAGAAACCACAGCAAAGAGCCAAGAGCTTTTCCAAAATAACTTTTGGGTTCACTGTTGGGGAATTAGGCTTAGGTAAAGCTCATGAAGAAATTCCCTTTGTCTTGGTCTCTGGGCAACCTTCTGGCTGTTCAGCTCTTTAGAAGAAGAAATGGGGGAGACTTCTGGAACCACCCTGCTGTCTTTACTGCCTTAATTGGGATATTCAAGTACCAGGGAAGTCAATCTTCTGGCTGTACATCTTCTCAGAGTGCAGCCAAGAGTGGAGCAAAGGAGTAAGAGCAGCACCTCTGCACACTTGCCCTAGAGTCTGTTCAGCTTCCAGGCAGTAAAAAAGCAGAAGCAGCTCTATCACCCTTGCAGATATGCACACCCAGATGTGCAACTGAAACAGAAACTAGGCCACAGCAAAGGATGTGCAGAAGGCACATGACGCTGCATCTGTGTTTGTTTTTAAGATCATCTCTTTATCCTTTTTTCATTAAAAAGCAAATGGCATTTTACATCTCATAAGCTATCCCTTTGCAGGTCTCTAGCAACGCTTTTTGTGTGTTAATTGGATCATCCTCCTGGTGTCTTTATGGAGAGGGGAGGCCCAACAATTCCCATTTTTCAGGCAGATCAACCCCATCAAAGCAAACCACCCCAGCCATGTGTCCCACCAGGCAGGAGCACACGAGGGTGAGCCCCACAGGGGACATGGATGAGCCCCACAGTCCCACAAGGGACATGGTTCTGGGGGGATGGCTCACCTGGAAAGGCAGCACGTATTCAACCCTCACGCCTGTTCTGCTCATTTACACCTCAGTAGATGAGCCCGGGGGGATGAGCTGGGATGCATATCAATGATTTCCTTACAGGTAAGGTTTCTCCTTTCTCAGAGGAAAGTGGGAAGGGAGGGGCTGATCGATGGCATCCCATTACTGACATCCCGATCCCATCCCAGCCCTGATTCCTTCTCTGTCCTGAGACGGACTGGAAGGAAGAGGGGGGAGATGGTGAAGGCATTGATGCAGAGTGGAGGGAACGTTTCCATGACTTATAAATCTACCTTCAAGCTTGGAAAGGGCAGACTGAAACATGTTTGCAAATATTTGGCATTTGCCAGCAAACTATGATTGCTTACTCATTCAGAAGGGGGAAATAAAAGGGCCACAAAAGTACTCGAGTAGGTCTACAAAGAGGATTCCCTAGATTTAAGCTCTGTCAGTGGGGCCACTTTCCCCGTATGAAGAATAACACAATTTCCACCTGCTATGTCACGTTCAGATGTTGTGTGCCCAGGGTTTTGTGAAGATTAATTATGTTTATGCCATATAGTAGAGTTTAACAGTTACGCATGGATTTCCAGGGAGAGAGGTTATTTCCTAAGGCATCGTGTTGGGCTCAGCTCAGTCCAGTAAATAACTTGACAACTCCCTTGGCTCCACTCCTTGGGCATTTCTCTAAGTGCAGCCTTGGAGCACACTGTTCTTAAATCAAAGCATAAAAATAACCAAACCAGTATCAAGTGAATTGTAGCAGCTGGAGGAATGGAGGTAATAAAGAAAGTTAAAGCAGCCTGATAACAATATCCTGTTACCTAAGAAGAATAAGCATTACTCTCTAATGGTGAAATACAAAACCTTTCTAGTGAGAAGGCATTGATTTTCCAAGAAAGGAAGGGGAGAACAACCCGGAGATGTAATGCAGCATGTGTGGGCACAGAGAGGGGATAACGATGACAACACTGAGCAAGTATCTCATCTCCAAAAGCTCAGGCTGCCTGACCTTTAGCAGGGCTCAGGATTGTGTGTCTGTTTAGGATGTCATTAAACAAGGCAGGCTTCCCCCAGCAGAGCAGTGCATGGAAGTCATTTGAGTGGGTTTGGAGGGTGAGATTCCAGACCAGCTACTCAACAGACCTGGAAAAGCCACGTGCCAGAAATAAACCCAACACAAAAAACTAGTTTTGGATAATAGCTCTTTACCCCTTGTTCAAGTTGGCAACCTGGTTTCCATGGCATGCCCAGCGCAAATCCCAGTGCTTGGTGTCCTGGAGAACTGAGGGTGGGATAGGAACATCTTAAAGGCAAATTTAGATTGACTGGAAAAGTCCTTGGGATCTTGGTAGTTGGGGGAGTGGATTTTATGTGATCACTGTCAGCAGTGTATGAGAGGGAGGGCGGGATGGGAGGGAACTGCTGGTGTTCAGCCCAAGGTTTAGTGCTCTAAAGCCAGGGGTGGTGCTACGTGTCTCTCACAGCTCTGGGTGGCATTTGAAAGCCACTCTAGAGAGCAGAATTATGGGTGTGAAGAATTGTAGGGTAGCTTGAAGACTGACGTTAATTACCCACTAATTTTCTAGCTGTGATCCATGAAACACTTGTTGCTGATCCCCAGACAGATGGCTAGTCACATAGGACGGGCTTCTCCTCTTTATTTCCATCTGCTATATTTCATTAAGACAGCTAAAAATAAAAATATCCCTAATGTTATTTTTCCATGCAAGTTACTGCTACAGTGACTTGATGTGACTGCAAATAGAAGAGTTTCCAAGAGACAAGATTTTCTTAATTAATTTGTGATCTGCGGCTTGAAAAGTAACTGCAAATCTCTACATGAGATTCATCATGAGCACTACACTTACTTCTAAGAGCTATTCATCTAGAAGAGTCAGTTCAAAACATTTTTTTTCTGGTATAAGAAGAGAAAAGAGGCTGCTGTCTCTTCTGAGCAGAAGAGATTTGCCATTTTTAGTCTCTAACCGTTGTAGATGGTGCCTACGAAATGGAGATGTAATCAAGGAGATCCTTCAGGCATGAAATCTTCTTTCCCTCTGTGTAGCAGGAATATCTCCAGAAACAGCTTTTCTGCACAGTTCTGAGCCTCTTGTCAGCCAGCATGGTGCCCAAAACCCCTCCTCAGGGGGAATGCATTTTTGGGAGGCTGGTTGGCTCTGTCTTTCACAGATTTTTTGGCTGTAGCTGAAGTGTCTTTGTGAGTGGAGAAGCTGGGTTCTTGCACACATAGATGTAACAATTTAAAGAATGTCGTTCCTGATGTATTGAAGTGTTTTCCTGGGAAGTTATAGTCCCCTCCACCTAGACTGCAATTTACTTATTTTCCAAAAGGGACAAAAGCCTGAACCATTTCTTTCTAGTCCTTCCATGCCTTTTCCACAATTTCTTTCAGAAGGACAGAAGCTCTCCCCTATTTCATGATGAAGAAGTTTCAGTATGTTTTAGAGCAAGGAACTGTTCTAAACTGTGAGGTGGCCCAAAAGCCCCAAAGGAAGCACAGACACAGAGAACAGGCAGTCCAGCAGTAGAAGCTTGGTGTATTGAGGAGCTCCAGGGACTCAGCTAACACCTGGTCTCCAGAACTTTGGATGAAATCTGGGGCTGGTATCTTAGACCTGGCTTATTTTCATTTTCAACTACACCAGCCATTGCCCTAGACCTCCTGAATGGTTGTTTATGTGGGATGAAGAGCACTATAACTTAACCCTTTCAGAGTTTTCAAGGTCTGAAGCCAATGTGCTATTTTGGACCCCACAATCCAAATCACTCCTGCTCTGTCTCAGTGACACTGCCCACAGCACAGAATCTTTGTCCTCACCCCTTCTTCATTAGTTGCTTCAGCTTGAAAAGCAAGCAATTTCCTCACCCTCCTGGCAACATTCCCACGAGGAATTCCTCCTGCCAAGCCATAGCCACAGAGCCAGTCACACAATCCTTCCTCCTGTTGCATCAGTTTCCCCATTTGCTTGGGCTCACCCCAGCCCATCATCCCAGGAGAACCTTTGGCTCCATTCGTGTGCCTGCTCTCTCTCCTCCAAGAGCAGCTATTCGAGTTCCACCCTAAGAGCACATTGACTTAGGCCCCAGTTTAGCAAAGAATTTTATCACATGCTCAAGTGTGGTTGACTTAGCCCTTCAATCCATTTTTAGCTTATCAGAGCAGGGGTGGGCAGAGCCCTGGTCCTCTTACACACGTCAGGTCCCAGGGAGCTCAGCTGTGGACGAGCAAAGAGCAGCGTGCCTGAAGGTGAGCAGAGGCTCAGATAAGCATGACTGCTGAGCTGGCCTCCATCCAGCCATGCTGCCATGTCTTTTAAAGCTTAATTATCTCCACAGCACACTGCAGATGTGTCAGCCCCATGGTGGTGACACACTCAAGATTATTGGGTGCTTCCACCCCAACTCGCCACCTCTGCATGGTCACTAAACTCTGTGTAGTCAGTGTCTGGCTCAAACTCTGCCTGGGATGTTGGGAATCCTAAATAAGGACTTCAGGGTTAATACTTGGTATCTTCAGAGCAGAGAATGTGGTTAAAGTAGGCAAAACCCAGTGATTACCTCTAGTTCAGACAAAAAGTAATCCAGTAGTACTACAGGCAGTGTTTTATTCTGCTTAAACCACAGTGAAGCTGGACACAGGAGCACCTCACTTTCCTTTAGGGCCTCATCAGAACAGAATGAGGCTTAATGACAATGGCTAAAGAAACAGAAAGACGCCATGGATGTCACTGAGCCACTGAGGACATTTACCTTCAAAGTCTAACATTTAACTCAGCTCACATAAAAATTCCAGTGGTGAAGGGTGGAGAAAATTGAATGCTGAATGAAGACTTTTGTTTTCCTCAACAGAGCTGAAATGAAGAAGAAGGTGGGTGGTGATGATCAGATTTCTGCTATAGGTCAGAAGTTCAATGTATCACAGGATTTCATGTCATGGGGCTGCTCTTTTCCTAATTGCATCCAGCCAGGACTCTGCACATCACTGAGTTTTTATTCTGGGCTTCCTCCATAAGATATGTACTGCAGTCAGAATACTTGCTAAATAATTTTAAATGGATTTTGAAGGGTGAATCATTGCCTTTCAATTCTACAACACACCAGAAGATAAAATTAGTTGCTGGCTTGCCTTCATATAAAATATAAAAACAAATACTTAACAGGATTGTTGCTACAGCAAGTTTATTTTGTACAAATTTACTACAAATATTAAGCTACAAGCCTCTGGTAGCTGTGATCTTGGATTCAGATGTATCTGCAACCTTGCAGGGATAGAGGAACCAAAACTCTGTGGAATGTGGCCTGGGGGCTCATGGCCTGACCCTGAGTGGAGGGTGGATGAAGGAAGGGACTGAGCTGGGTTTGTTCAGTGGGTGACAGGGGGATCTGAGCCAGCAGCATTCCTCATAGGTCCTGAGTGATCCCACTCCATAACTGCATGAATTATTTATGCATCATGGGGAGAGAAACTATAGCCACATCTCAAGCTGAAAAAAACAAAAAAAACAGCCCCAAAAAGCCACAACAGCTTAGCACTTAGCTGATGTCTGACTTTCTGAATAATTTAAGTCCAACAGGGATATCCATGGTAGACTAGCATGACCTCCTATGGACATCTGTTCATCTGCAGAATAAAATGAGACCAAGAGAGCGTGTGAGCTCTCTGGCCAGCCAAATCACAATATTAAATTATGGCAGAGGAACACAAGCTCTTATGCAATAACACTGCGGGGCAGTGGCTGAGGATGGAGTTGGGGATCTCACCTTCATCCAGCAGCTAGTGAAGGCTGAACTCCCAGCCCTAACCCAGCTTTACATGGTGCATGTCTCCTGCAGAGCACCTTCCAGCACACCTCTGCCTCGAGAAACCTCTGTCTCATGGGGTAATGAACTCCCAAGGAGATTTTACCCTTCCTACACCCAGAACAGACCGTTTGTGACCTGCAGTGCGTTCTCCCCTTACTAATTCATCTCCCAAACATTTTGATACTGAAAAAAAGGCATTCAGCACATTCTGGTTTCCCATGTGAGGAAGGACTTTTCCCATGTGAGGCTTTTGCTGGTGCTGCAGGACAGCTTTGATGCAGCTTGGGAGAGCAGTGCCAGCCAGGAGGAGCAGGGCTGCACACAAGACACGTCTCTGTTCCTCGGGTGCTTGGAATTTCTCTGAAAGCCAAGAAACCTGAAACTGCAGAGGCAACTCAGACTTCCTCCTGCCATGGAGTCGAGGCAGGCTAATTTTAGTCACCATGCACTATGCAAATCATCATTCTGGAGCTGAGTTTATTTTTTAAAGTGCTGACTGCCAAACTTGCTGCGGGGCATAGACTCTTCATATGGGTCTTAAAGAGGTTTGAAACCAGCTCTTCAGTCACTGGTGCTACATTTCAGATGGAGGGGGTGGCTCAAAGGGGCCCTGTGAGGAAAGCAAACTTCCAATAGGAAAGGTCTAGGTGACTAGTTTAGATGATATACTGATTTTTCAGCTGGCCAGAATTAGCTGTAGGTGGTGTTTTCTGAAGCTATTTTTGATCCTATATATAATTTTTCTTAATTGCCCTCCTGAGCTCACACCACAGGCCTGCAAGAGATGCTGGGAGTGCTGGTATCTGCATCACACTCAGGGTTTGCAAATAAAGGAAGCAGATCACTCCTGGGCTTGAGATTTACTCCCTAAATATTTGGCACAATGACAGAGTTCACTTTTAAGTGGGATTGATCTGACTTCCTAGGAAAGAAGCAGTTCTTTAAAACATTAGACTGTGATTCATGGCACTCATTTGGAAGGCAGAGGCAGACACGAGGAGCACAAAGAAGCAGCAAGGCAGGGTACCCTTCCAGGAAGCCTAGGCTTCATCATGGACAGTAAATTGTTACATTTCTCTTCAATATGAAAAAGATTTAGCGTGCAGACTTTCATCTGATGACTTTCACAATGTCTCTATCACAAGTCATGCTATGGCTGAATTGTTCTTTATGTTTAAATGAAACAATTCTCCATTATTTCTTATTAACTTATCATGGCGACCTTCAGGAATTTTCCTTTCTCAGCTTTGAGAATAACCACTTCCAGGTTTGAGGTCTTACCCATAACTTTCAAGGCATTCATTCATCCATCCAAGTGGGTCTGCATGGACCTGAGTGCAGAAGGACACCCTGGAACCTGAACTCAAAATCACATGGGAGAGTAAAAGCAGGAGCTTGTTTTCACTGTGAAACTATGAAACTTCTGTTTTCTGCAGCTGATCTTCAGTCTAAGGGCTTTGGATGTGGGGCTCAAGCTTTAGTGAGTGGTCCAAGGAAAATTTCTCCTTGGAATTTGCTCTGGCTTTTGGGCAGGACTAAGAGGAAAAAAATGTGCATGGAAAAACCTAATTTAGATATAGAAGATGTGAAACACCCAATTGCATTTAGGACATGGGAAGGGGCTACACTGAATTCCTCTGAATGCAAGGAGCTGCAGCTTTGTGCATTTATTTCCATTTAGATGCTGATTTTGCAGGAGTCCAGCAATGCTCAAAGACACTACCAAGATTAAAATAAGTAACTGCAGGACTGTGTATACAACACACGGCAGCTCCCCAGCCACTGGAAGGGTGGGATTGAGGAAAAATATATTTTCCATTTAAAAAGCCTGGGACAATCCAATTCCTTTGGGGAGATTCAAGGAGCTGGTGGGTGCTGGATGTCAGTGGCTTTGTGCAGAGCCTGGGCAGCCATCACAGGAGGCTGAAGGCCATGCAGAAGGAAATTATTCACATCTTCCCAAAAATGTATCTTCCATGATAGTGGAGCCAAGCCCCAAATCAAGGAGCAGGCAGCAATAAAGAGCCTGTGTGGAGATGAATGGTGTGTCTGTGCTGGTTGTTCCATGGGGATGAGCAGACCCCTCCCTTCCCAGCATGGCTGTGCTCTATTTTTGTACATTTTCTGTGTCATTTCATCACCCCTCAGCTTCATATTAAATCTGACCTTTCCACTGCACTTGACTGGGGAAAGGTAATCACCTGCTTTGCTTTCTTCAGGGCTATACATCATGGTGTGTGACAGGTAGATAAGTGTACCTGGAAAATATGGTTGCATGTGAGACTAGGCAGGAAAAAATATCTGTGAGTAGGTCAGGATCCACTTGAGTACCTGCCAGACCTGCCTGAGTGCAAATATATTTTTCAAGCTGGATGTTTAACTCTTACTGGCTCCTGTGAAAACTCAACAATTGCAGAAAATCTTCTTTTGCTTTGAACAGTGGAGAGAGACTCCAGTCCCCACTTGCATAGCCCTGAGTGAGGATGAGGAAAGATGGTTCTGTGACTGATGATGCTGCAAAGAGTTGGGAAGTTAGGAAGGAAGAAAAGGAATATTTTAAGTCTCATGCAGTGGGTAGAGGTGGATCTAAATACACCATTGTGCAGCTCATGGTCTGGAACAGAGGCTGTGACTTGCACAAAATAAACATCACCCAAAAGTAGCTAAATACCTAAGTGCATCCTCAAGCATCAGGGGAATATTCCCTGGGGATAACAATAACCTCACACAAACAGCTCTGTTAGTGCATTCTTGTAGTAATTCAGAGATCTCTTCTAATTAGTGCAACTACAGAAGATACTCATCGAGTGTAGATTTGATTTGTTGTATGCTGAAGATAAAACCAAGTCAATACAGAAGCATCATCTAACAAAAACAAAAGCAGTTTAGCTAAAATTGGTTTGAAAATACTCATTAATTAGGCTAAGTAAATTTGTATATATGTGGGCTTGCTAACACTCTTTCCCCCCTCTTCCTACCTAAATGGGACTAATTATTTCTCTAATTATGATGTAATTGTGTAGCCTTGGGACCATTGATTACAGATGCACTCCTTGTCTTGCTGTTTTGCCTGAATCCAAGCAGAAGAGAGGGATGCTCCTCTGGGATGTGTTGCTGCTTCTTTTGGCTGCAGCCTTGACCTTAAGAAAGAGGAACAGAAAAAATTGAGTAAGCTGAGCTGTTTATAGCTGAACTAATTATTTTGATGTGCTATGACAGCAGGGTCATAATCTGTTTTCTCTTCACTCAATTAATGGCAATGGAAGAAGCTTTCAGTACCCCTTAACAGTGTCTGTTGGCTGCAATACAAACCTTCTCTGGATGTCTCGAGATGTAGGATTTTGAAACACAGGAACAGGGAGCACAAGGTGTGTTGTGTTTCTGGCTGGCATGAGTAGCACTGAGGAGCTGAAAGGGGGGTGCTGCTGTGAAAGAAAAAATCCACAGTTTGGAGGGAAGGTGGCAGACAGCAAATCTGTGCAAACCCCTGTGTAAAACTGTACAGGTCAAAGCTCCAGTGGCTTCTCATAAGGTGCTTGGGGGACACCATGGAATCTGAAATGCAAAACTTCACTGTTCCCAAGTGGGCAAACTGAGGCAGAGTGCTTAACTTGGCAAAGGTTGCAAAGCAAGGTAATGGCCAGGGAGTGACAATCGTGGTGACAATCAATGGTCTCAGAATACATTCAGAGAAGGTGAACTCACACTGTGTTTTTCCCTGTCCCTTTCCTGCCACTGTGTTGTTCCCGTGCACAAATTCTGTGAGGAGTGACCTGCTGGGCTGCAAATAAACTGGGAAAGGTGGAGGGGACAGAGGGGGATGTCTTGGCTGAATTTTTTTCTTGCCCATTACTGAAGATTTCAGCAATAAAAACCTCCCCCTGAGCACTGTGATGTGTCTTCTAGGTCTCTGAGGAAGTTGTTAATAAAAGCTGTTGCTGCTCTCTGTTTTTGAGCTGGACAAGGTAGACTTTTTCTCATTTTAAGTTTTTGAATAAAAAAAAAACAAACATGGAGGGGTACATTATATTTAGCCAAGACAGAATTTGGAATCCTAAGTTTTTGTGAGTTATTTCTGGTAGAAAATCACTGTTGAACCTCAGGTCCTCCTCCCCCTCCAAGGTTTATAAAATAGCTTTTCTTCCTTGCTCCTCTCCACACTCTGGGTGTTCCACAGCTTGTCCCTCTCCATGACCACAAATCTCCTGCCAGAGGTTTGCTGTGTATTCCAAGGCTTGCTTCACTGTGGCAAGAGAGGAGGAAAAATATCCGCTCTCTCCTCCTTTTACAGCTTTGGTTGGGTCCCTGAGATCTGTGCACTTCTCACATTGCTCTTGGTGACCTTCAAGGCTCTCAGGAAGCAGGTGCTGTTTGTGAAGCCTTTCTGTGACTGTTGCTTTGTTTCCCTTTTTGATTTATCCTTTTTAAACTCCCGGGTCAGGCAGTTGCAGGTACAGTGCAATATTCATGAGAGGCTGATTTATGCAGGCACAAGGCTGTGCAGCAGGATTACAGGGTACTGTATGGTATATGCAACTTTAATTTCTTTTTATGACCAAAGGATACAGCCAGAGTTTCTCAAACATGGAATTTATGAGAGCCTCATTCATGCAGGGTTTAAAGGGTCCCTGTCTCTGTGCCCTGCTCAGATGGGGAGATTTGGGGAGATGGGGTGAGCAGCCTGTGCAGCCTCTGCCAGTGAACAAAACTACGTAAAAAGACACCCAGAGCAGTCAGCTGGACACTGAAATGGCTTCTGCATGCAGAGCCCAGGCACTTCTCTGCGTTATAGAAAAACAAATTCTGTGAAATACTTGAGTCAAACATCTTCCAAGAAGGAATCTTGTGTGCAGTTCAGTGCCAGAGGTTAACTTCAGGGCTTCTAAAACCTATGACAGTGCAAACCAAGTAACAGAAGGTGTTTGTGTTAAGTACAGACATTTGGTCCTCTCAGCCTCCTGTCCTGTGCACCCATAGACACTTTGCTCCTCTTCTGGCTTAAATTTGCACTTTATATTTTACCTGCAAGTCCTTTCTTCTGAGAAGAAGCCTCTCTACTCACATGAGGAGCAGGGTTTGTGTGTGTCCAGTAGCTCACCAGGTATCATTATTCACCTTCAATTTGCATTGGAGATTATCAAACAGCCTGCCATAAAAATTCAAGATGTTAAATGCAATAACATGGCCCGGGAAGGGAACGTGTGTGTGTGCTGTGTTGAATTACCCATCCCTCCCTTGCTTGGAGTGTTACACATCACATTACATGTGCTTGCATGTCACAGGGCTATTTTGGGGAGCAAGATGATTCTTTGGAAAGTCACTGAAGTTTTTGTAGTGGAACTGGGATCGTTGGTATATTCAGCAACCTGTCAGCGGGTTCCTGATGGGAGATGCCCCTGGCAGCCTGTGACTGTCTCCAGCTCCAGAGTCCCTGGGGGAGGATGAAGGGGACCTGTTCCAACCTTCACAAGCACAGTGGAGTCATTTCCAAGTCTGGTGTCTCACAACAAGGCTCTTTCTTTTCGTGGTGCTCCAGAATGGTCAGTGCATGGTGCTGGCAGCAAGCTCCTGATCCTCTTCCTAAGGATGTTGCAACCACCTCTGAGCCCAGCCTGGACAACTGGAAAAAGCCTTACCCATCTTCAGCTTCTATTTCTGCAGAAGGGGAGCTTTTCTTTCCATCTTCCCTGCCTGCCATGCCATCCAGGAAAACAAAAAGGCACTGCTAACATCTGCTCTTTTCTCCTCCTACGCACAGGCTCTTTCTCGGCTCCCTATTAAACCCCTTCCCACGCAGTGGCGTAGGCAGCTCCTTCGTGTACATCTTGGAGTACAATTTTTCTCCCCCCCCATCCCTTGGGAGCAACATTTGCAAGAAGTGACTGGTGAGGGTTTATTTTTGTTCTTTGCTGAGACTTTTTGGTTAGCAGGCTCCTCGTTCTCCAAGTGCAGCTCCTCCTCCAGCGCTCAGCCTGAGCTCCACGCAGCGGGGCCAGAATGGAGACACGGTGTGGGGGTGGGAAGGGATGCAGCAATGGATGGAGAACATTCCAATTGCTAAGCTATGCTCAGGTGCATTTGCTTCTTCCAAGAGGAGTTACTAAGGAAACAAGGAGATAAATTTCTGGGAAAAACACAAAGACATTCCTAATGAGCAACAAGCGCTGTACACTTCCTTCAGCTTGGATGTTTGGGGTCTGTTCTTTGGTCTCCTGTATTTTTAAGTGTCTGATTTTTGAACCTGCCTTCACTCTCCTGTCCCTGGCTTGTTCCTGGGGCAGCTGCAGGGTGCTGAGCCTCCACCATGAAACACATAAGCTCTGAGTCACTTCTGCTTCTGGCAAAGGGAACGGGAGAATCCATCTGGGCTCGTTCCATCCTGGAAAACTTGCCATGTTTTGCAATTCGCACTTGGTTTTGTTTTGGTGTTTTTTTTGTTTCTCCTCCAATCGGAGCAGGCTGGCTTCTCCTGAAGCTGGCATGGCTTTTTGTTACAACAGGAAAAAAAACCATCAAAATAAATTTTGCTGGAAAGTTTAATCTGAGAGATTCAAAGCTGAACAAAGGTGCTGCTGTGCAGGGAGCTCTGCAGAAGATGTTTCCCACAGCCCCATTCAATCCCCAATTGTTACCAATTATCAGGTTATGTGTACTTTGCATTGTTCCTGAGGTTTTATGGAGGAGAAAGTTCTGAAGGAATTGCCTGAAAGGTAGAAACTAAAGGCAGAGGCACTGGGAGAGGTTGGACTCGCTGTTCTGGTCTCCTCCTGCACAGCTCAGGGGATGTGAGGCGGTTTTGTGATGCTGGGCCTTGGATTGTGCAGGCAGGACAGGAGAGCACAAACCTGCAACTCCACCAAGACTTGCCAGTCAATGGAAATGAGTGATTTACTGTAGCAGAAATAGCAATTATCCTTGGAAATGAAACAAGATGATTAATTGCATCACAAGATGCAATCTCAAGAGCACCTACTTCATAACATCAGAACAGAAAGGGTTTTAGATCTAATGTTACTCTAGAAGGGGGAAAATACATTTTTCGAGTCAAGTAATCAGATCCAAACATTAAAAACAATTCAGAAAATGTTGTAAAAGGAGCATGAATAGGAGCAACATAATTTTAAAAAAAAAAGCATTTCAAAAGGATTTATAATCCCCAAGTGAAGTTCTCCAGTATAGAAGCAAAGAAGAATAATTATTTGTTTTTAAATTTTAATTGTGCTTCCTGAATAGTGTGTTTAGTTTGGGGGGATGTGACACAATTGTGTATTCTCCCACCATTCAGAGAGTGTAATTCAAGTTATCACAATGAACACTTGCTCATTAAAAAAAAGTAATCTAAGCTTGCAAACCTGATGGGTTTTTCAGTGTGATTAACTTGGTGGATTCCAGAGTGTTTAATTCAAACAAAGGGAAAGTTCAAAGAGAATGGTTCAGTTTATCTCACTATATAATTTTATTTTCCTGTGAACACAGAAAATTACAAGTGACAGTTTATACAGTTTTGATAGATTTACAATGCCATTAGATTGCACTGAGGCCATACTGGAGACATATTTCTTTTAGGCTTTGCTATCAAGAAATTTAAGATGCCAGTTCATTGGAAATTAATTCCAGAAGAAAGGAAGGGAGTTGTCCTTCCGTATTAGCAATTCTTGCTAACCCTTGTGTGCAAATGGCAGTGGGCATGGGGAGAAAGTGGAGACTCTTGTAGCAACAGATTTATTTTGCAGCAAGGAAGGGAAGTGTGGAATTGGTTTTATCTGCATGGGAGGGTCTGTATTGTAAGCAGTGACAAATATGTCTTGTCCAGTGATAGCAAAGGTGTGTATGGAGCAGATCAGCTTCTTCTAGAGGGATCAGTGCTTTTCCTATGGGAAACAACAGATTTTCCCCAGGCACTGAAGTGCTGCTCCATCCAACCACATCCACAGGGCTGATCCAGAGCTCAAATCCATGGCAAGTCCCCACAGCAGCTGCAGCTTCGCTTGCTCTTGAGAGGAATAAACTGCTTTACACAACTGTACTTACCCAAGGGCTTGCTCTACTTTAGGGCTCCATTTCAAACAGAGAATTCCCAAGGCAGGTCCCTGGGGAATGTGATCAGGTTACCCCTCCTCACTGGAAATACCGAGGTGGCCATGGCCATTGACAGCTGAGTTTGTCCTCACTGTGGTTTTAGGACAGTGCTGGTACCAAGGACAACAGGGAAAACAAAGGAAGTTTTTTGATCAGAAGTTTCATAGCTTGTTTCAGTATCCTATATATTGACTTTTGGAAGCATTTTTAAATTACCTGAAATGCAGTTGCACACTATTTCCAGCAGTCACAGTCTGACATGGGGTATCACTATTTTGCACGTTTTAAAAATGATGCAAAATCCCTAAAGTGAGGGTTACACTGAATAGTGGTTTGGATTAAATTGTTTTGTCTGGTTTTTGTAATATTATTAATATTATGGTGCTGTTTTAAAACCAGAACAGTTGAGCCAGCAAGCATGGTCACAGCTTCCAAACTAGTAGATCTTTCATTATCTACCTGGGAAGTGGAAAAAAAGGGATAATATTTTCCAAAGTATTGCTGCCCAGTACCTGATCTCTGGGCAGGCACTGCTGAGCTGAGCTTGCTCTGCCTTGGCAGCAGCACAAACCCCTCTGGACTACCAGATCTCATGGGTTCACAGGGTGGTCAGGAAGAGCCAGTGGTGGAAATATTTTTGGGATGAGCTGGGATTCCCTCCGAGATCTCAAATAGCACAGGCAGTGTTTCTATTTAAAAACGAATTTGACATTGCAGAGCACAAACCCATTCAGCCCCCTTGGCTGTTCCTTATGCAGCTGCAGCTCAGCTCTATCAGGATCAAAGGTTTTGTCAATTACAAGGAAATTCAGAGCCCCATAAAGATGAGTTTGAGTCTAAAATCCCACTGGAGTTTGCCCAGATCCATTTGGCAGTTTTTGTACAGGAAAACCTCAGCACAGCTTCAGCCCTATACTGATGGTGACGAAGAATTGCAAAATTCCTGTTTTTGAAACCTACTTCTCCAAACAAATAGTGAGTAACCCAGGCTTCATCCAAATGCTCTGGTTTCTTAAACAGACCCAGCCCTAAAGCTCTGGCTGTGAGCAAACAGCCTGTGAAAAGTTTAGTGTGCTTAGAACTTTCCACTTAAAAAGAAAAAAAAAAAAAAAAAGAAAAAAAGAAAAAAAAATTAAAAACTGGCATTAAAAAAATAAAAAGTGCATGAAAGAAGGGAATTTCTGCCCTAACTTTTAAAAGATTTTTAAAATTTATTTATTTATTTATTTGAATTTCAAAACATCCCTGGGCATTGTCAGTGCTGAGAGAAGCATTTCAAAACCAAAGCAAAGCTGTTAAGTCTTCAAGAACTGCTGACAAGGAGAAAACACTGACAACTGCTCTTCCTCCAGCCTTTAGTGTGAGGGTTTAACCTCAGTGCCCTGAAGGATGTGTAGGTGCCCACCTTGCCCAGCTGCCTTCATCCCTGCTCCTGGATCAGCCCCAAGCCACACACGTGATCCTGGTGGGCCTGACAGTCTGGGTCTGGAGGCACAAACCCAAAACTCCATCAACTTCTCAAGGCCATTTTTTGGCTATTTCACTTCTCCATGTACTCAGAAGGTTGTTACCCAGCACATCTATTATTTATTTGGATGCTGAAGCGCTGATGGCCAGTGGGTTTACCAGAAACTTAATGTTTAAGCCCATGTCCTGTAGGAAAAGAGCCACTGAAGCATGAGTCTATTATCCCAAAATAAGCAGGGTTGTCTTCATCCAGCACATTTCTCAAAATGTTTTCCATGAGACACCACAAAACAGAATTTTCCTGCAGTGGGAAATGTGAAAGTGCCCTCAGGATTTGCTCTGCTGCTCATAGAGACAAGCAGTCCCAGCAGGAAGGGATCACCACCCCTGAGTGTGCTGAGAAGGGGCAGCACAGGGCTCCCTCTCACTTGCCTTCTGCACAGTCTTGTGCTGCTGGCAGTTCTGAGGCCAATGGTGGGAATGCTGGCATCCAGCAAATCCCAAAAATTTGCATTCCCCCAGGTGCAAAAAAACCCTACAGAAAACAGATGGTGCCACTCCAGCAGTGGGGCAGCAGGACACTGTGAGCTTCAGCAATATCAGTGGTGACTCTGACTTGTTTTTTTTAAAACCCTTTAAATATTTATACCAAATCACTCAGGAAGGAATTCTTTGTCACTCTTTCACTGCTGATAAAATTTCCAAATCAAACTTTGAGAAAAGCACCTGGTTGTAGACACCTTATGGCAAGGAAAAAGCCCAGAATAGATGTGCAAACACCTGAGGTTTATTTGGGCCACTAGAGTTAATAGGAAATGCAACTCTCCTAAAGAAATGACATTTTATTTTTGAGCCACTGAGGAATGCTGCATGAACCATAAATGAGAAGAAGGCTGTGTGTGTTCAGGAAGGTATTTGGCTGGGGAGGCTGGTTTTTGGGATACCCTGGGTGCATATTCAGGGTCAGTTTGGTCTGAAGCTCCATGGCCAGGCCAGCAGCTTTATGTTGGGACCAAGGCAGGAACAGCCACGTTTCCTCCTGTTTCAGGTCACTGAGTTTATGTACCCAAGCTCCAAATCAGCCCAAGTTGACTTGAAATGCTGCCAATCCTGCCTAAGATTTGCAAGTCTTAGTCTAACCAGGAAATCTCCTCTTGATGAAAGTCTGGGGATGGGGAAAGAACAGGATCTCTGTGTTATATGAGATTCAACAGTTCTCTCTGCAGTGAGTTTTGCATTCAAAAGGCACACTTTAAAAAAGGTAAAGGTTTGCAAAGCACAGCTACATTTAATTTCTACCTAATTTTCTACCTACCATTCCATTTCTACCCAAACTTTGCTGGTTTGTATGAAGACATTTGAGAATGTGCAAACCTCTTTATCAAACCTTTCCCATGAACCTCCTCCTTTTTCCATGAAAAATCTCCTGGCACACCACCCCAAAGGCACTGACACCAAATCCAAGTGAGCTGTGGTCAGCTGGGATGGAAGCCCAAAACCCCCACGGATGCCAGCCTGGGACAGAGGTGTGACTGTGATAAGTCTGGATTTGCACAGAACTGGTTTGGCAGGGCTGAGACATGAAGGTCAGGGAGAAAGGGAATATGGGGTTATTTATACATAGGGTGCTCGTGGCTGAGAGCAGCAGTGTTTGATCAGGGACCTCTCCTGGATGGAACCCTTGGCACCCAGGCACTCACACACAGCCTGGCCCACAGTGTGTCTGTTGCCAGAAGGTTTTCTCCCACCCTCTCCAAAATAACCCCCCTTGGGGCTGGGCTGAAGAGCAAATGTGTGAGGCTGAATCTGCCTGGCTTGGTGGCAGCGTTGGTGGCATGGGCTGGGGTAAAATCCGACACAATTCAGGTCCCTGCAGCTGAAGCATCTCTCATCTATGTGCAAATGCCGAACTGGCACAAGGCAAAATTTCTTTTTTTAAAGCCCAGTCCTGGTTTGTGCAGTTTAATGATTTCCTCAGATATGTTTTTAGTTATTTATTTCCACTCTCTAAAGGCTCTTAGCTCTTAAACATTTTTAATGGTATTTTGAGTGTGTTCTCAAATTAAATGTTGCTGAAAGCTGCCTTGCTTAAGAGGATGGGGGTTTGCAGTGCACTTGGGCCTGATTCAGCAAAAGCACTTGATTATCTCCAGTTTAATTTTACAAAGTAGTTAAGCACATGCCTACAGCAAGGTATGTCCTTAAGTCCACCTCTGCTCAGCAAAGTGTTTAAACACATGCTTTGCTTCAACCCAGAGACATGGGAGTTTGAACATATGCTTAAATATTCCTCAAACCTGGAACCTGAGCAGTTCTGGCAGATAATTACTCTCCTGCCTTTCTAGAACTGGTGGATCTGTCACACTGCTAAAAACACTGAAAAAACTAAAAAACTAAACACCTTATAATATGCTATTTCTGGTGAAAGCAAGAGCAGCTCCTCCCCATTTTGGGGCAGGAGGGACTTTTGTCAGGGCAGGGAAGGGGGTGATGCTCTGGAGTGAGTGAAGCTTTGTGGCTGTGCTGTTTTCTTGCTCTATATTTGGATGTTGTTGAACAAGCACAGTGCAGGTCCCTGCCTGAAGCCTGTGGGTGTTGCTGAAATACAGATAATAAATGGCTTGTGTGATTTGACAGAAGTCACTTTGCTGAGTACATCCAAGGGCTGTTGCCTTTCCTGGGTGTGCTGGCTGTGATGGGAGTTCTCCAGCAGCCTTTCTGCTCTAAGGCTTCAAGTGTGTTGTTGTATTTAAGACTGGACCTCACTGAAGGGAAAGCTCAGCCTGGAGATGTTCAGGGTAGGGTTTGGCACGTTGTCAAAATAGTCAGCAGAGATGGTCTGAGTTTAGCAGGCTGAGATCAGCAGGGCTTCCCCCAGGATCACCTGCTTGGTTCATGTGCTGAGTTTCTCTGAAACCTGGGAGATTGACAGCCCTTTGATTCTCAAATCAAATTATCCTGGAAAGCAGAAAAGCTCCTTGGCTGAGCCAGAACACAGTATTTTCTGGGATTCAGCAACTGCCTTAAATCATAGCTTTCCTAATCCAAATTTGGAAGAAGTGCCATTCAGAATTTTGTCCCAGTGGTTCACCGTGGTGCTGTCATTCTGTAGCTGCCACAAACACAGGACCAGTGGCCAGAAGGGGTGGCCCCATCCTGTGTGCTGCTGCCTGCTCCCTGTGAGCAGGCACACATCAGCTGTGGGTAAATACACACTTTCCTTCTGTATTCAAAATAAAAAAATATCTTTAAGAACAATGAGCCCCACACCAGTGGTCCTTCTCCCTACTGCTCTCTCCAGTGTGACAGGTGAGCATTGGGGGTGGTGCCTCCCATCCTGCATCCAGAAACCAAAGGAATGATGAAACACAACTGTTACAGCAGCACTTTGGGGTAATTTGCTGGTGATTTGGGTAAAAGTTTCATTTTCCAACATAAGGAGCCTCCTTGTTCCCACTAATAAAACCAGCTGCTGACCACGTAGTTCCAGCACCAGGGGAAGGACTGGGAAAGAAGAAAAAATGGATTAAAAAAATTTGGTGTCAGTTTTCAGATGGGGATGATGAAAGTAACACCAGAAAGATCAGGTCTATTCCCAGCTGTCCAGCTGAAGCTCATCCTTTGGATGGGGCAAAGCAAAATTCTGGATCCAGAGAGCTCTTCATGTAGCTCCCTTCTTGCCTATCTGGTCCCCCTCTGTATGCCTTGCAAAGCTCTATCAGTATAGACTCTGCTTACTTTCCCCAAGGCATAGGGGAGATCTAACAAGTCCTCCCTTTTTTATTTTTTAATTTCAGAATATATTCCTTCCCTGCTCTTGACTATTCCTATCTTCTTAAAAAGTCTTTAAAAAAAAAAGTTGTTTGTGGTGCTAATGGTATGGAATGAGCTAAAGCTTTATGCCATTTTTAGCACTTTTGGAACAGAGAGAATTGGAGGATCTGAAAATATATGCTTAATCGCCCCCAGGAAAGACTGCCATAATATTTTGGGTTGCATAAGCAAACTAAATTGGATATCTGGAATCTATTCAAGACCTTTTGATCAGAGAGCTTTGCAAGTGCAGAAAAGTAAAAACACAGACAGATGGGGATTAGAGTTGAGCATCAGGAGAATAATTTCCTCTTTTAATTTCAGTTCCGCCAACATATAAAAAGCATTAACAATCCAGTTACGTAATGTGCGTCAGAGCCTGGCTGGACAGGGCAGGAATTCTCGCTGTAATTAAGTCATTACCCAGCCCACGTTTGCTCCATGGAGGTGGGAGTCTCTCTGCACCAGGGAAAGACACCTCCCTGGCCCCCCTTCGCTCAAAAATCTGGGCAAATGTCCTGGCCAAAATTAGAAGCAGTTATCGAGGCTAATAGGAGCTGCAGGGGGTTCAGGGAAAATTGAAGCCTGCTCTGAGATACTGCTGGGCTCACAAAATCCAATTGACAATCACTTTCAAACCCCAATCCACTCTATTTCTCTCTATCTTTGTCACTAAATCAGCTTCAGTGGGAGAAGAGAGATCAGGCTGAAGAGCAAGAGGAGATATTTTTGCTGATTGTTTGATGTTGGGAACAATAGTGCATGATATACTCCTTGTTCTAATAGTGGGGTCTTTGAGAGAAGGTGCTACAACATCCAAAGACTGGAAAGAGTCCTGCAAATCTGAGGGTGCACAGGCTGGTAGATTTGACTAGGTTTCTGTTCTTGCCTGTTTTTCTCTGCTTGGGGCATATTTTTGTGCACAGTGGTTGATGCAGAGTGATGCAAAAAAGCACTAAGAGGATGGTCTAAATAGGACTACTTACATTTCAGGATCAACTCACTGGACACGGCTTCTGGACAGATTTTGAAAAGTGTCTGATATTCCTGAACATCCATTTTAAGAATTATTTGCCTACTAGGATCAGCTCCCTAGACTGCTGATGTCTGCAGCTTTTAGATAAAAGTCACTCCTTCCAGGTAGTTGATTTTATTTTTAGATGTTTTTGAGAATTTCTGCATGCAGATTTAACTGCAGTTACTTTTGCTTGCCTTCACTCTTGTTACATCGAACTTAGATGGGAGTAGGCGTGAGATTTCATGGACTGGGTCTGCTTTTCTTAATTTCAATTAATATGGCATATAGGAAGAGATCTGTATTTTTGGCATTGCTTTATGATCCTCTGCATGAGGAGGCTCCAGGCAGTCTCTGCAGCAGGAGTAGAGCTGTCCTGGGAGCTTTCCTCTGACCCTGAGAAATCCCAGACTGGCCAAGAAAAATCCCTGTCCCTACCCATGTCAGGGGTTTGGAACTTGATGGTCTTCAAGGTCCCTTCCAATCCAAACCCTTCTGTGTTTCTAGGAGGCTGCACTGGGGTTTGTGGATACACCATCACTTCTCACACTGAATTGCTGAGCAAGTGTGAGCCCAACCATTAATCAGACCTGGGGACTGTGATTATTTCTGGACCACAAGAAGACCACAACAAGAAGAGTTAGTCATGTGTGAGCAGTACTGATGTGCCACAATAAATAAATAAAAATAAGAGAGAGGCATTAAAAATTAGTTGTACACATGACTGGCACATAATTTCATTTCAAATGGGTTATACTGTAGGTGCAGATGAGATCATAGGCTGCTATTTAAGGAGGAAACCTCTACTTACATAAATGTCTGATTATGCAACTGTCATGGAAACCACAGATGACAAAGATGTATTAGATTAGCTTGTCCATTCCCTTGGAGCACAGGATTGTTCCTTGTGGTTTATTTTTCACTCAAGATTTTAAGAACTGATTGGTGGCTGCTGGGTGCTGAACTTGAGAAGAAATGATTTATAGCATGAGCTAAGCTGTCCCTTTTCTAAAGGTGATTTTCTTTGGAAACTCAGGAATAGAAGTGCTTAAAGTCACTGGTCACATCCAGGGATCCTCACACCAGTGTCTAGTTCATCCTTGTACTTGCATGCTTAGAGCGTTCTGGCTTTCATTCCTTAAAATACAGACCAGAGTCTTAGAGACTTTACCATTCTGCCTGATCTTTCTTTAGTTTTCATCCCCTGACTCTGTTGTCTTTCCAAATAATACTCCATTTTCTCTGGTTTTGCACTCTGCCAGTGTGTCCCTTGTGGCTGCTGCTTAGCCAAGCTATACAAATGTAGCTGCTCTTAATCTTTGCTCATAGGTCAGTCTTTTGAGCCACATTCATTTTTGCTGCTGCACAGGGAAATCGGCAGAGATTAGTATTTTAATCTTCTTTCCCTGTTTAAAGAAACCCCAGGACACACATTGAATGGTTTTCCTGTGACTTGAAATTAAAATGTTTAAAAGTAAGTGTATTTATATCTCTTTGTCTCAATTTTCACCTCTAGTTCATCTCAGTCATTGATTTGGCTCCTCTTCTGCCTTAGAAATGTGCCTTTTGGAACAAATTGAACTTCAGTTTGGTTTCTTATCTTGAATAGAGCGACGTTATGCCATGAGCTATATGGTTTAGTCTCAGCCATGTTCATTCAGCAGAATTAACCTGAACTGGTTTTAAACCAAACCCTCTGGGATGTCCAGTCCCACCAGACATGAGATTTGGGAGGATGAATAGCAAGACAAAGACAAAGACAAAAAGATTAATGCTAAATACCAGTGACATTTAGCCTCATTTTTGTCAACTGGTCCCTCTTTGATTGTGTCTTCTTCTTGCTCACAACATGTTTGGTTGCTATTATTTTCTTAAAGGTCATCTCCTGGTTCCCTCTTCATCCCAACGATTGCTGAACTCAACTCCTGCTCCCCTCATGTCCAATTCAGATAATGATAAGCAATTATAATAGCTGTTTCTTGTTCTTAAGCCCTACTGAGGGCTATGCTTAAAGAGTTTTAAAGCAGTAAATGATTTTTATGTGTAGCGGGACTTTAGCTAGGATCACGGGGCAAATTAAACTCAGGCTCCATCAGATCCCAGGAAAGAAACAGGCTGGAGAGTTGGGCTCTCTCCTCTGAGAAAGGGTCCCAGAGCCAACCTGCACCTGACCATTAACCATGGATGTCAACAAGGAAGCTGCTGCTGCAGAACACAGGGAGAAGCTGATACCCAATTTTGGATTGCATGAATCCAAAATACAAAGCAGCTTCTCTCTGAACCATTGCATCAGGCTTGCAATCTAAGTCTGGTCTCGCTGAAGTAATTTGGAAAGCTCTTAGCGTGGTTCTCAGTGCCAACCCTGCCAAGCACCTCACAGTGACCTACAACACCTTTCCTATCTCACTCTAGGGCTATTTTAGCCAGTGCTGTCACTGGAACTGAATTGTTCCATTATGTGGTGCCTTTGCAATGTGGAAAAGTGTTCAGGAGGGACCACTCTCTAAATCAGAGGAGTGACTCAGTCTCCAGGGCCAATTCAGTCATTGATTTTTATTTATTAATTTTTTTATTTTATTTTTTCCTGAGGCAGCTGATACAGAGAGCAATTACAGTGGTGATTTTTCTGTGCTGTTGATCTCGATTGACTGTGCTGTGGAGGCACCTGTGCTTATTTCACATCAAACCTCACTGCACTCAGTGCTTTCCAGGCTTTACTGAACCGAGACAGATCTGACCCTAGAGATGAAAATCTGAATTGCAATGTTTCACCCTGGATATCCTTCCATTAGAGAGAAGACAGTGAAGCACAGTGCTTGTGGGATGATTTAGAAGACAAAAGCACTCCAACTACTCATTTTAAATCACTGCAATTGGACTATGCACAGCCAAGCCAACTGATTTTGGAGCAGGTCAGAGGAGTTCCAACCTTCTCTTCAAGTATTTAAGGGAAGTACTTATCAACAAGAACGTGCTTTGTTGCACTTCTTAAAAGAACAAGTTACCCAAGGGAGAACTTGCTGGGTCCCCCTCCCCATTTTTCTGCAGCAGATGCCCAAGTTGCTGCTGCCCTGTGTCCCACAAACAGACACATTTCTGCAGGAATGATCCCTGAATTTCATCTAAGAGCCTCTGAGAGCCTTCTAAATAATTTCAGCATGAGCTATCCTTAGGAAGTTAAAATCAAAGGCACAAGGACCAGCATATTTAATAAGATGGAAATGGCAAAATGAGAACCACATTGAAGGATTTGAGACTTTTCTCCCTGTGTAGATTCCAAAAGGGGTCATGGGTTTGCAGTGCTCTGGCAAGCAGAGAGATGCTGTGCATTCAGCACAGGCAGTAATTACATCTCCTCTTTCTAAATTATCAGGAAACATCTATATTGTTCATATGGGTCTAGATTATGCTCTGAGAATAGAATGTTCCCTGCGTAAAGAGCATGGCTGGAGTAAATCAGTGAGGATGCACTCAGAAACATCAATTAAAGGTAATACAAGTCTTTAGTGTGGCATCTGGGAGGGACCAGAGTTTGAAATTCTGATCTTCCCAACCCTGTCTTCCTCTCTAGGAAAGCGACAAAGCAGAACTACTCAGAAATTCATAAGGTTTAAAAATAAAATACTTGTCTCCTCTCATTCTCATCTTGACTCAGATTTTTTACTCAGTGCTGGTTCCCAGCATAGTAGATGAGAGTAATGTTTTTCTTCAGATCTCAAAGTTCTGTTGAGTTAAGGAGTTGTCTTTCTGCAGGTGTCACGAGTTGAGTACCTTGGGTTTGAAGTACATGCTTTGGGACACCTGAAATCTGATTGCCTGAGGTGCCAAGAGCCCATCAGTGATCCAGTGGAAGTCAAGAAAATCAGGTTCCAGGCTCCTTCAGAAATTCAGATTTTCAAAGTTAAAAGGGATATCTGAATACAAAATAACAGCAAAACTGTGATAAAGGTGGGAACAAAATCTAGACTGTTTTACCTGTCAGTATGTCATACCTGGGCTCATCTGCAGAAGGGTGAGTAATCTGGTCACCTTTGGACATCATTAGTAAGGGACACATACGTAAACGTTGTCACCACATTCTCTGCTGGTCCCAGATATTTCCTGTTATTGAGGAAAATGAGAAATTAACGTGAATTGTCCTTCAGCCTATTAGTTCTGCATCCCCTTTGCAGGCATTAATTCAAATCCAAAATCTGAGCCTGGGTTTGAGCCTCCCCTGTTCCCCACACACTTCATGCGCAGGGTTCCTGCTCAGGCACATTTGTTACCTACGTGACACTCATTCATCATCAGCATTGGAATCGTGAGGGGTGGAAAATTTTCTTCTCGCTTCTCGGAAGGAAAAAGGACCTTACAAAGAATTTATAAGCTTCTTCAGCTGAGTTAATTATTCAGGAAAGGGTTTTTTACACTGCAAGGAGCACAGGCGAGCAGATTCCATTCATAGCTCAAATGCCAAACAACTTCAGCACCTTTGGTTTTAGTGGCTTATTTTATTAATATTAAGGTGGTGGAGCAGGGGGGTTAGTGTTTTGGGTCTTTTTTTTTCCTTTAATGCTTTTTCCCTTTGGGCAAAAAGCTGCTCCCTTTTCGTCACAGCCTGGATAATGAATTGCAGTGTACAAAGCCAGTCATACAATACGCAGCAGTGGCAGCAAGGAGCAAGAATCTTTGGGAAGAGTTTCCATAGAAACATTGACGTCCTCCTGGTGAACAGGACACTGAGTTCCTTCAATGGGAGGTATGGGGTTTTAAAGGAGCAGTGAGGTGGCAGCAAGCCAAGCCAGCAGAGCTATGACTCTGCATCTCCCAGCAGAATAGGGGGTTGGAGCTGGTGGGAGGGGAAGAGAAAAAAAAAAAAATTACCCAATTACCCTCGCATTATCAAAACATCAGATTTGATGGTTCCTGCTTGAACGGTACTGTACAGAGCCTGGTAAATAATTAAACTGCTGACCGCAACGTGTGCGAGAGCTGCCAGCCAAAAATCATAAATACTCCAGGCTGTGCTGTGAGCTAGCAGCTTTTAAAAAATCTTGTCAGATTTTGCCACAGACTTCATCCCCAGAAGCCTTAAATTCAGCACAAATCAGCGTGACGAAGGCACAAACCTCCCAGGGACAAGCAAGGTTGCACTGGCGATGCGCACCCTTCCCCTCCCTGCTTGTCTTGGAATGAGACAAGTGTTTTGTTAATGTTCCAGCTCTGTGATTTAAATAGCCCTGTGTCTACCCAGCTAAATAGTGGCACAGTAGCCCTGTCTGGAAGAAGGCTGTTTCTAGAAGGAAAACAGTCAGAGGAAATGTTTTTGCTGGAAATCATACAAAATAAAAAGGCAGCATGCAAAAGAATTCGCCGCCGAGCGCTCCCCAGTGTTTCTGTTCAGGCTCACAAAATGTTTTGTTTCAGAGCAATTCCCAGATAAGACTGACGTAGGTGACAGAATCCCTTCTCAGAAAGCGTGTGACCCACCCCAAGGCCCACCTGACACCAGGTGTTGTCCAGGGCCTCCCCCTGGCTCTGGTGTGAGCACAGCTCAGCGTGAGAAAGCGAGCAGCCATCTGACCCAACAGGGCTGCTCTCAGCCTTCTTGTTTTCCCCAGCTCTGACTCTGAGCTGTATATCTCTAGCACAATTCAGATGACTCTCTGGGGTACTTGAATGTATTTCAGCGTCTTACATGTGTCACTCTCCCAAACAGACTCATAACATGGCTTGGGCTGGGAGAGACCTCAACACTCATCCAGTTCCAACCCCCTACACCCTCTGCCAGGCCAGGCTGCTCAGAGCCACATCCAGTCTGGCTTGGAACATTTCCAGGGATGGGGCAGCCACAGCTTCCCTGGGCAACCTGTGCCAGGATATCACCAGCCTCACTGGGAAGAATTTCTTCTTTGTACCTAATTTAACCTGCCCTCTGTCAGCTTTAAAAATACCCAGTATTCAAATATCTTCTTGGGTGAGTCACATGAGGTGGGGAGCACCCATTGCAGCTCTTCCTCTATTTCTCTCCAGTGCTGATATCTCAGGGGTGACTCATTGTTTACCCAGCAAACCCCTGTGGTGTGGGATTTCCTTTGAGCAGGTGAGCTGGTGGGAAGCTGTGCTCCACTGGGACAACACGGAGCAAGGAGGAAACTTTGCTCCATGCAGGAGCAGGTGCCATGGTCTTGAACCAGCCTTGTCCTCTCTGCAGAAGAGCTTCTGTTATTCAAAAGTATCTTGCAGGTTTCCACACATCTGTTTCTTGATCAAATCCCTCCAGAGCGATTATCAAGAAATGCAAGGCATCCACAATCCCATCCCAGTTGAATGGGAGCCCCAGGTATCCTGCACCTTCCATAGTCTGCTCCCAACAGTCTTCAAAAGCCAACCACTGCAGTGTGGCTGCTGACCTTAATCCCTGTCCTTTGCAATGTTCAGAGACTGTGGCTATTTATACTGCTCTTATTGCAATGCTGAAAACTCTGCTGAAAGCTAAATTATTTCAAATCTATATGGGTATGATATCACATGAAGTTCTGGTTTATAATTTCATAGCAAAGACATCCATTTATTCAATGGGCTCCAGGCAGGGTGTTTGATACAGGATATGGCATTGATCTATTTGCAGAATGTTTGCAAGAAGATCATTTTGGTTCAACCTGTTCAGCAAGAGTCACTGTAGACACAGAAAGACAGAAAAGACAGTGAATCAGAGGATCTCAAAGAAATGTCTTGAGTTCCAGGGAATTATTCAGATTGTTTCACAGGATGATGGCAGGAATTGCTTTGAAGGGAACAGGAAGAGAGGGTAAAACAGATGTCCATCTTCCTGAGGAATACTTAATTTTTCTCATCCATTTTTCTCATTGTTTACTTTACCCTTTTTCTAGGATGCAGAAGACTTAGAAGTAAGCACCCATTTAGAATGAAGGATGTTTTACTTGAGCACTTTGTCCTTACAACTTAGGGGAATTTGAAGGCTCATTATTCTTTCTTGATTAACATCCCTTTAGAAGGTGTTCAGCTAGCATGACAATGAACTTGATTTAAATATCCAGGTAGCCTGGATTTGCATGTGCCAGGAAAAGACAGAAGGCAAACTAGAACCCCACATCCACTATGATAATGCAAGCTGGGGACAATCCCTGGAGCTGATCTGGAGGAGCAGGGACAGTGCCCATCCTCTGGCAAACCCACAGCACATGGGACTCACGTGCTGGCATGAATCTACACAAAAAGAGAGTGCTCAGTTCTACTGAATTAGGAAGAAATCCAGGTAGAGCACGGGGATGCTTTGGTCTGACTGCAGCTGGGCCCTCCAAGGACCTTGGCATGATATTTTTGGAAGAGTGAGCAATAAGTGAAATTATCTACTTGACTGGTATCAAACTGGTGCACTACAGCAGTCCTGAATTCCTCTGAATCAAATCTTATCAGAGCACTCCCTTTTCCAGGGGTGCTCTCTCTCTTCTCTTCTCTTCCAGATGATCCATAGAGCTCAGTGCTGTGCTGGGGGGTGTTTTTGGGTGAGCCTCAGGCACTGCCCTGACCGAGCTGCTCTCACTCCAGATGAACAAACCCTCTTTCAAAGACACTTACTGAAGCTGCACTTGAGTCTTATGAAACCTGATGGCCCCTGATAACCCCTTTGGTGCAGTGCTGAACTGGTGGGCCAGCTCCTCAATGGCAATGAAGCAATTCCCATTAAGGGCAGATTTATGTGCTGCTGGCAGGACCATGCACCGTGCCCGAGGGTTTGCAGCCATGCCTGGGTGATTCTGTACTGGCTCATGCTTGGTGGAGAATTCCTGCAAATGTCTCTGCATGCTGCTTAAAACTTGTGTTTGGGCTTAAAACAGAAGACAGGCAGTTCCCTTTTCATATCTTGTAGGCAAGAGCTGCCAAAGATATGTAGATGTTTATATTCAGGCATTTATTTTCAGAGGAAGCATCAGTGCCCTGCTCACTGGCTGAATGGGGAAAATCTCCTTCTGCACCTGAGCCTATCCCCTTTGGGTGGATCTTCTGGAAAACTGCAGGAGGAACCACGGCCAGCAAATGCTTTGCAAATCCACTACCCAGATGCACTGCTGCTCCTGGACTAGAGCCCGTGCAAACAGCAGGGAAATTGTATTTCCTGTGATACATCATTTGAGCTTCCCTTCCAGCAGATCCTGCTTCTTTTTCACATCAGCTCCTCTGCTGAATCTAGGACACAGGAGATGCTCAATCCTGCCTTCTGGGCTCTCCATCAGATTTACAATGTTTTTGTGCTCCAACAGTAATCACAAGCTGCTCACATTAAATGCCACACTATTGGAAACTCTTTCCAAAAGGCTCCGAGTCTTTGATCATTCCTTGTAACAGCAGAAAACAACATATTTCTTTCAATAATGAAAAATGAATTCCCACTTTATCCTTCAAAATGGTGGTGGATTTCTGTGCCTTAGATGTTATACAAGTCCATTGCAGTGGCCATTTTGAACACCTAAATTTCCTATAAGCAGCTGAAATTTCCAAGGTGAGGATCCCATTGTTGCAAACACTGCCTTGGAGAGTGAGAGCATGTGCTGAAAAATAACAAAAAGGAAGAACAGATTTTTTTAAAGATGGGAATTCAATACCAAAAATTAAGCATGGCCATAACAATTACAGCCATCTAGTGGGCAATTTTTTAAAAAAATATTATTGATATTCAATTTCAGTGGTAAAATACTTGTAAATAGAAGAGGTCTAGCATATAACCTGAGGGGCAGCTTTCACTGTTCTGTTGTTTTGGATTTTTTTTAACCTCTACTTCAGGAATACATAAAATCTCAAATATTTTCCTTCTTGCATTGTAGTCTACAAATATTCAGAAAATTAGATCTCATCTGGTGCTACTGTTTTAATGAGGGACTTGCTGAGAGTATCCAACAAAGTGTGTTATTGCTCCCACTGCAGCTGAAGGGACACGACTGAATTTTTTAACAGAGATTTCCTTTCTCCAACTGGTTCATTAAACTTTAAAGTTAGATATATGACAACATAAGCTTTAAGTTAAGTACTTGGCAACGAATCAACAGGCTTCACAGAGTGATTAAGGATGTCTTTCTGAAGACACTTTGTACATGTTCTTTCGGCTCTTGATGTCATCAATCATTTCAGGAGCTCCTCGGGCTTCACAGGGTATTTCATGTTGATAGGATCTCTGGTGAATTTCTACTGAAAAAGCAAATTGGAAACTAAGCATTTCATCTGAATCTTTGCATATCAAAAGGAAGAAAAAGTACATCCTTCCATTTATCTTACTTTTCTGTGGAGCATATGGGCTGAAACACTGAACTTCAGATCTGAATTCCAAAAACTCCAAAGCATTTTGATTTAGCCCATAATAAAATCTGCACTGGGATTTCATAACAATGCTTTACAATCCACTTCCAAAGAGGGATAAGATTCTCTGTGAGAGGGTTTGCTCTGTTAGAAGTTTTTGTTTTGTTTTTGTTTTTTCTTCAAATTTACTAATCTGTATTCAAGATTTTAAATACATATTTACAGAACAAACAAACCTTCTCAGAATAATTTCCGCAGGCTTTTGATCACATGCCTCAGAGTGGAAGAACAGGCTATAGGATCTCTTAATTCTGTGACAAGAAACAACTGGCTGTGAATTTTGGAAATCCTCTCCGGCATGTGTTCAAGCCAGTATTAATGCAAACCACCCCATGCCAATCCCCTGACTCACCCCAAATGCAGTTCCCTACACCCAGCCCATTGCTGGCCTTCCCTAGGAAGAAAACAAAGCAGCTCCTCCCTTCCTTCCTGAAACCTCACGTGCCCCAGCTGCTGCTGGACAGGGCATTTGCTGTGTTTCCAAGTGTTTAACTTGGGGGTGAGGCTGTGCCAGTGCATCTTGAAGGGATGTTTGCAGCAGTGAAATTGGTCTCAGCTCCCCAGTCCCTGGGCACAGAGTGTCCTTCAGTCCTTGGTGGTTTCACGTTCGGAGCACGAAAACCTCTTTGCAGCAAGTATGTCAAATTCTCCTTGTGCCTCTGGTGCAAAGCTCTTTGAAGACAGATATATGTCAATTATAGCATCATGTTGCTTCTAAATTCTATATATATTTATAGGACTCAATGGTCTTTTCCAACTCAGGATCCTCTATGATTCTATGGTATTTGTGTATTTATGTATTACTTACGTAGTGTATAAGTATCCAAGTAACCCTTACCCAGATGCAGGGAACACTTGCAAACAAAAATGCTGTTTAAATACCACAGTCCTGCAGAATATTGTGTGTTGGAGGAAATCTCGTCCCACACTTGTTTGTGCCAGTTCCAGGAGGTTTTTTATTCCTTGTCCTGCAGGCAAGATATGAGGAGTGAAGGGCAGAGGCTATGCTGCTCTAACTATGAATTTCTTGACCTCTGACAGTTTTAGTTTTTTTAATCACAGCCTTTTCTAAGAACAGGCTGTGCAGTATAACTTGCCATATAAAATCCTGGATAGATATGGAGCTGGATTTGTGATGCAGTTACTGGTATTTCATTAACCTTTATCTTGACAAGTGGAAATAACACGCAATGATTCAGGGGAAATTTTTCACTTGCAGAGAAAAATGGTGCCAAAAGAAAGCAAGTGGGCTACAAATTAATAAATACAAATCTCAACAGCAGGTATCAGCTTCCAGCTGGACTTGGCCACTTGTCTGTGTTTTGAATGCATCAGGGCTGTTGTGAGGATGCTCTGCAGGGCACGACAGAGTCACGGCTCAGGAGCCCATGGGTGACCTCAGCCAGCCTCAGGGCCAGGGTGGCCCCTTCCAGGCTCCCTCCTGTGTTTTTTCCCCCCAGATGAAGACCTGGGCCTCAAGGATTGTCTGTCCCACCATGGGCTGTGGCCTCTCCATGCTGTGTTGTTTCTTCAGCCTTGTGGTTCCACTGGGCTCAGCTGCTAAAAGGCTTTTTCTCTGCAAAAGAAAAGGCTAAAAGGCTTTTTTGCTGCTTATACTCACGGTCCTGTTGGTGTGGATATGCAACCACCAAACCTCCAAAACCCCAGGGAGAACCTTTTTTAGCAGGACCTGAGCAAAATACAGCCTCCCTAAAATGCAGCCTCAGTGGTGGCCAGCAGAGTACCCCGGAGGAGAGCTGGTGAGTAATAAGGAAAACTGATGTTTTTCCAAGTGAAAACCAGCCTGACTCACCTCTATTTTGTTTCTTTTATTGTTATTTGTATTGCTATGATGCCAGACAGCAGATCTCAGTTATTGAGTCCAGGGTTTTATCACCATATAACAGGACAAAGTGCCCGCTGAAATGCTTCCAGACTAAATCAGGAGGAGGCAAAAAAGAAAAGGCCAAGTCACTTGCTCACTGCTGCCCTATAATTCAGGGCTGCCCTACTCCTCACTAAGCACCTTCACTCTCCCATGGTGGCATTTTTTCCTGCTGGCCTTGCCTTGCTCTAAGCCGAGGTTTAAAAATAGTCAATAGCATTTGTTTTCCAAATAAAAGATCCTCTTGGCACACATATTCCCGGACCTGTCGTGCTCCAGGGGGAGCACTTGCTGCGGGCAGGGGCTGCTCAGATCCGAAGATTTTATGGAGATACTGATCTGAGGCACCAGGAGAACAAAATGCAGTGGTGACCCCATGCCATTCACTCCGGCTGTGCCACCCTCCAGTGAGCAGCACAGCCCTGCACAATCAGTCCTTCTGCTAGATTAAGTCAGGATCTATTCCTGGGCAGGGATGCCATGGAAAATGTCTCTCTGGAGCTGGTATCTGCCAGGCATAATGTCTCTCTCAAGCCAATGTCTAGCACATTCCTACTGCTTGAGATACACATCAGCCTCTCAAGGCCTTTGCAACACCGTGGGTGCTGCTGATGCAGGGGAGCAGAAATACCCACCACTGCACCTGCCAAGCAGAAGAGATCCCACAGAGTTCAACAAAGTATCAGGGCCTGGATCCATGCTTCAACTGAAGCAGAATAATCCCCAGATCCAGAGAGAAAAGCACAAACAAAGAGAACCTAGACGTCAAAGAGACAAAAGCTGGCTGGGAAATCAATGCAGAAAAGCTCTCCCCAAGGTCTGAGATTTAATGAGAGCTGAGTAGGATGGGACTTGGCACAGACAGGAGTTATTAGGAACAGCAGAGAAGAACAGAATATGCAGATAGTGAGAGGGGAAAACAGCTGGAAGGGGAGGCTGGGAGGAAAGCAGGTAAAGGGGTGTAAATTTTGGCTTGTGTGTACCAGTACAACAGCTACAGCCCTGCAAGATGTGTTCTAGCATGGGAAAAGCCAGAAGGTTCCAGAGGATCCCTGCAGGAAGCAAAGCTGCTCAGCTGCTCTAGGGGGACAGAAGTGATGGTGACACTAAGAATGGGCACTCCTGCTCCCCTGCTGCTCCAAGGCTTTGTCCTAGCCCAAGAGTTGGAGGCAGTTTCTCTGGCTTTCTTTTGGGGGGTTTGTTTGTTTGTTTTTATTTTTCCTTCTATTATTGTTGTTTTGAAGGGTTTTGGTGTTTTTTGTTGTCTTTTTTTAAGGGTCCAGATGGGTTCTTCAGTGGCAGCTCTGACTCCTGTCCCAAGTTCCCTGGGCTCTCCAAGCACCCCAGGGTTTGCTGAGAATGACCCTAAAACTGAACTAAGCCTGTGCCAAGTGCCACCTCTATGACAGTGGCTTGGGCTCACCATGACTGAGGTGTTGGTGAATCTCTGCTGGTTGGGGTATCCCAGGCTGGCATCACCACACAGGACCAGGCTTCACCACCCAACAGCAGCACAGCACGTGGGCAGAGGGGTGAGGATTTGTTTGCACTGATCTCAGCTCACATCTTGGCTTGGGAAGACAGGCCTGGCATTCTGGTCAGTGATGGCTGACTCTTGAAGTAAATAATCAGCCATTCTGGAGGGCTGTGCCTATGTATTAGGACAATTATTGCTTTCTTCCAACCTCAGCTGTGTAAAAAATTTCTCTTTATGAGAAATTCTTATCTCCATCTGTCAGTCACCTTGTCTCAGTGGGGAAAAAATCCCCAAGCCCTGTCATATCAGAAAATGAGAAAATTATCAATATCTAGAGTGTATGTGAAAAATAGGAGCTCTTTCTCCATTTGGGAGAATGAATCTTGGTTGTAATGTCTTATAAATGTTAGCAGCTTCTCAGACATTCAAAATGTTAATGATCCTGAGGTACCAAAATAGCTTGCCTTGGAGTTCTCCATATTAAAATATTGTCTCACCCTCTGCAGCCATCTCCAAGTCTCTCAGAGCTGAGTGGTCCTGTACATGGCTTTATGCATTCAGGAAGCAGAGGCAGGATTAGTACATTCATGCAAACACAACAGGCTCTGATGATTGCCTGCATATCAAGAGTCAGGATCCAGCTCTGGTGCCTGAGATCAGCTTAATAAATACTATCAGCTTCTGCTAAGCATAGGAATAAAAAAAAATCTGTCAATAGCTGTAGCTTTGAATAGGAATCCTTGAGTTAAGGAAATCTCTCTTCTTCAGGTTTCCACTGGCCTCATTACATTGCCATGGGGAGAGAGGAGGGAGCACAGAGGTGACAGCCCCAAGTGTTACAGCTGGGCTACGACGGGGTCCCATCAGTCCCAGGGATGATACCCCACCCCTCCCCATCACAGGTGTGTCTGAGCCAGTCTGGGTCCTTCTTCCCTGAAGAGTAGCCACTGGCTCCAGCTGCTGCCCCTCCAAGGGGAAGGTGGGTGTTCAGGTGGGCAGGCTCAGCCTCCCATCCTCCTCTCCTGGAGCCACACATGCATCCTGTGCTGCCCAGGCTTGTGCCGTTGTTGCTGCCTTCAAAAGAGTTGATTTAGGAGTCAGCTCCCCGTGGGAAAGCTGCAAACAGCTCCTTCTCCCTCAGGCTATCTCATACTCCAGCAGAGCCCCAGCTCCTGTGGCTGCACTCAGCTCTGTCCCACTGCTTTGGGCTGTCACCCACAAACATATTCCTTCAGATGCTCCAGGGCAGCCTGAAGCAGCCAAGGCTGCCACATGTCACCACATCCCCAGGCATGCACAAGAGTGGTTTAATTCAGATCTAAGCTTTACCAAGGCTACCTGGAACCACAGGTTTGAGTCCTGGCTCCACCAAAGCTGGCTGAGGGCTCGAGTGGAAGAACGCGGCAGAACTTCTCCAGGCACTCCTGTGGTAGGAGTCACAATTACATCTGAATCTGTTCTGCTATTTTCCTTTTCAAATATCTGTCCCTTTTGCTGTTATGAGTCATCAACTGTTTTATTTCCCTACCAGATTAGATTGTTCCTCTCACTGTAGCTTTGGGTTTTTGCAGCTGAATGGGACCCAGGAGCCCTGAGCACAGAGCATCGGGACCGAAGACACAGTAGAACACAAAAACACAAAAAGGGCAGCTGGTGCTCAGCAGATACCACAAGTCACTTAAAATGTCTTTTGTTTCTTAGCTGTTGTTTGGTTCAATGTGGTACCTGCAGCTTGAACAGGCAGAAGCAGGGTATTGCACTGATGGGCTGTTATGGAGGGCAAGGTGAGGTTTCAGGGTCAGAGGCCAGAGGCAGCACATTTGCCTAGAAAGTCCTTCCAGGCTGCCCATCAGCTGAGCTCCCAAGGAGCCACACAAATGATGCTTATTGCATTTCTTTGAGCCTACACTGGGGAAGTTTATTTAAAGGATTTGGTTCAAGGAAAAATGGATGTTGGCAGGGCTTTGGGTTCCAGCCACGAGTAGATGGAGCTGTGGGAGTGCTGCTCCTGGAGAGAGGTCCAGGCCACTCACACTGGGCTCTTCTTCCTCCCACACCAAGGTGTGCTGGGCCCTGAGGAGAGGTTTCCAAACCTCCTTTGAGTCAGGTAGGTTATTTCTGGGATGCTCAAACTGGATGCAAGTGTCCCACTGCCCAGCCCACAGATCAATGTCCCCATAACCTGCTGGGAACCCCATTCCACCCCATCAGGGCATTGTGTTGAGGTCCCTCTGCTCTTCAGAGAGCAGAGGACAAGAAACAGGGTGCTTTCAGACACTTCAGTAACTGCTTTCTCAAAGCTTGTGGTGCTGCTCCAAAGTGAGCTACTCTTTGCATGCACCAGTCCAGAGCTTTTTGGATGCACCAAGTGAATGAAATGTAAATTCCTTCTTTTTTTTCCCCATTAAGTTCCTCTGTTCTGAAGCTGAATTGAGTTTTCTGATCTAATTGCCCTTCCCTTTCCAAACAAATAGAATGTCTTTGAAAAACTGCCTGTACTTTTATACACCCAACATCTGGTTTTGGTAAAAATTCTGTAAGTTTTTAAATACTACTTGCAGTCTAGAGGGAAGGGAGAGTGATATTTAGTAGATGATCTTTGCCCTCATTTTTAAAGAAAAAAACCCCATCCATTAATTCTGCTGCTGGCAATTGAGAAAGCAGTTGGGCTGAAATTTTAAGTGAACAAACACTTACGGATCTATTTATACCTGCCCTGAAGCAGACTACCATAGGTGGAAATGCTGTAATTATTTTCTCTCCCTGGTTTCCACTGTCCTATAAAGATCTCCTGGAGCAACTTGTTAACAAGTTACTGCTGCACATGGTGAAATTAGAATCAAGTCCTTATTAACAACCAAACCAAATTGACTAAAAATTACTAAAATTGACAATAGCAAAGGTGAGAGGAGCTGCTTTGAGACAGCATTTGCTTCTTAGCCCCATCTATCTAAGAAGGATGAGAATTACAAATGACAAATGTGGCTGGCAGCTGAGCAGGGACAGGGACCTGAGAGGGACTGATGGGGAGATGCAACAACAGTTTTTTCTGTGTTCCTTTTTCTATCACTGCATGTTTCAAAATCAATTCCTCTCCCTAAAGAGTCCCTCTCCTTTGTCATCTTCCCACCTTTCTCCCACCTCCTTCTCCCTTGGTTTATTTCTCAGAGCAGATGATCTCCACTAACCATCCAGGTTAACTCTAGTTTCAGTATCAAAGATCATTTAGGCTGAAAATAGCTTTTACTGGGCCCATGTTAAAACCCAGAAGTGTCTGGTCACCAGATACCCAGCTGCTCCTCAGACAGGGTTATCCATGTGCCAGTACTCCCAGTTCCATGGTCTTAAGTCATTGCACTTCATCACAACTCAGGAGGGTCATGAACTCAGTTACAGCTGATTATGGACTACATGGGAGGAGCTGAAGAAATGGGGAAAAAATCATTAATATTCATCCAAACAGCCTGTTCTTTAGAGACTTTTTGTTTTCATGGGAAGTTTTTTGGGTTTTTTGAAATGACATTAAATTGTTACTGCTTTATGTTCATTAGGAAATGGCCAGTGGTGATATTTACTGTTGTCTTCTGGGGTACAGAGTCCAAATGACTTAGTTATGAAAATAAGCATTATGCTGTAAGCCTTATTCAGAAGCATGAAACATGGCCCTACAGCTCCAAGTGTGAAGTAATGATGCTTCTGGAGAAAGAGGATTATGGATGTGCTACAAATCCCAGTGCTGTGAACTTCTGCCTCCCCTTCAGGACAAGGGAACAGAACCCTGAGCTGTGAACAGGTAAAGAGTCTGGAATAGCCTGGATGGAGTCAGTGCTCTGTGCCTTAGTGATGCCCTAAATGTCCAAGAGCATCTTTACTATGGGAAGATCTTTTTAAAAAGCATCTTTGTGCAGCCTGCTCTGGGTAAGCCAGCATTAGCAGGGGTTTGGATCAGACATCTCCAGAGGTCCCTTCCAACGCCAACCATTCCATGATCCTGTGATGATATTAGGAAAAATTTCTTCACCTAAATGGCTGCCAAGAATTGTAACAGGCTGCCCAGGGCAGTGGTGGAGTCACCACCCCTAGAGGTACCTAAAAGACTTGCAAGTGTGGCACTTGGGGACATGGTTTAGTGGTGGGCTTGGCAATGCTGTGTTACTGCTGGACTCTATCTCATAGATCTTTTCCAGCCTAAAGAATCCTGGGATAAGATTCCTCATCCATGGCAGACTGGTGGGGGGAGGGAACAGAGAACTGGCTGTGGGGAGGGCTACAATGAGTCCCTAAGGTGAGAGTCATAGTAGAGATTTTAAAATCCTCACTTCATTAAAGGAGTAAATAGCCTTTCTCGATAGCAGGAGATGCAAAGCAGGTACCAATTCAGTGCCACTGCACAGCAGTATCCTTCGGAAGATTTGCCAGATGGCTGGCAAGCAAGACTTTTAGATTGACTTTTTTTCCCAGCCAGCCATATCATCATCCATCAGTCACTTTGGACTGACATTGCAGAGTGTGGCTGTCTCCTTTTTGCCTTGCTCCTGTTTATTTCTAGCAGACTTATTTATATCTGGAATTGATATAAGTGGTGCAATTTTTTTGTTTCATTAAAAGATTCTTTATCTAAACTTTAAAATATTTGTCTTCAGAAACATCAAAGTCAACCCAATGTATGTCTGGCACCCCTAAGGTTTTCTTACATCCCAGTCTTCAGGTAGACCTGGAAAAGACATTTTGTGGCAGAGTAGTAAACTATGGTGACAAGGTTAAAGTGGAGCTGGCCATGAATTCTTGGGTACTAATACATGCTTTTCATACAAGCTTCTTAATTATTATTTTCCAAGAGGCTAAACAATGTTGACAGAGCTTGCACTGTCAGATGCAAGTCAAGGTAAAACCCAGTGCCAACTGCAAGCATGGAAAATTACATCCCACTGCCCAGCAACTCACAGTCAAGCAAGTAAAATATGATTTGCACAGCTGAGCAGAGGCATTGTCAGGGTGGTAACCAAGGAGCCAAGCGCTCCTAAACCCCTTCTGTCATGACCTGTTCCTTACTCCTGGGCAAACTGCATGCAGATGGCTCCCTAAAAGAGGTTATTAATTCTGGGTACCTTATTTATTAATTTTGGGGTGTGAATCTTTATGCCCCCTGATTTCTAAACAAACAGTGGCATGCTGTGACTAGGACAGAGCTGTCTCATTCCTTCCCGTTGCTGGGGAAGGCATGTTTTTCCCAGCTTAGCTCAATTATTCCAGGAATCAGCAGGTCTCAGTGCACACCCAAGCCTCCCTGCCTGTTACCTGCCAGTGCCATGGAAAGGACGGGGTGTTTGTGGGTGCTTTGAAGGAGCAAAGCTGAACAGAACTGCTGAGTGTTATTGTGGATCGTTGGAGTACATCCTGGATATGAATCATCTTGCTCTTTCTGACCTACTGTCCTAATTGAAACTAATTTATTCCTCAGATGCTCGTCACTGGGTTGTACCTTTTCACAATGAAGCAGCAGCCAGCCTGGAGCTGCAGGTGTTCGCCTCACTCCTTCATTATGTGACAAATTAGAGGAGATTTAGTAAACAGACATGCTGAATCATGGATCCTCCCCAAATGTGACCCCAAATCCCTGCCCTTTCGTTTTGTTGTTTTCTGTGGCAGGGTCAGGCCAGGACATGGCTTTCCCATTGGCTATATGAATTTTACTGCTGTGTATGTTCCAGTAAAATCAAAGGCCTTAGAAAAGGGATTCTGTGGAAGCTTTTTTTTTTTTGTCAGGGCCTTTATACTCATTAGTTATAGTTTAGAGCACAAGCTGCAGGGCAGGACCAGCAGAGCTGCCCCTGTTTGATTGCACAGGAGTTGCTTCTTCAGGAACTTCCATCACTTTGTGGATCAGGGATGACAGATGTCCCAGCCTCGTTTTTCCAACACATTTAAGAAGAATGCTCTTCCCTGACCATCTTGTACCTCTGTTTATTAAAGGGAGGACTGATTGCCTGCTCCAAGATGCCCATGGTGACAGTCTGCCTGGCCTCATCCCTTCGAAGAATTTCCATCCAAGGGCTTATCTTTGCTGCAGAATGAGCTGGGACTTCCAGCCAAGGGTGCTCTGCTCCCTCCTCTGCCTGCACTCCTCCTGGCAGGGTAACAGTGAATGGCAGCTGAGTAACCCAGGAGTTGCTGTAGATGAAGAGGTTAAATGGTGGAAAATGGCTGCAGACATCAAACCCATTGCTCTCCTCAAATCCCCTCGTGCCTCCCTTGAGTCTTCCCAGTGATGTTCTTCCTTGTTACCGAGGCACTTCCCTGATTCAGCTGAACTGGGGACATTAACAATTAATTGTGCCCATTTGGATGTCACTTGGGCAGGCTGCTGTCAAACATTTAGCAAGAACAATCTGGATAGGAATATTGGGCTTTCAAAACACACTTCTGGCAATATAAGTGAGAGAGAGCTGTCAAATGCAGCCTGGGCTGGGAGTAACAACCAACACTAACCTGCCTGGGGAAGCCACGGATGCTTTTATGTATTTCACTCCTATCCTTGAAGGGTTCAGACAGCATTTTTTTAAGTCTCAGAATGTGTTGCTTTCTTCACCATTAGGGATTCCTTTTTTTTTTCCCCATTGTATCTTTTAAATATGCCTTTATTTTGCAAAGGTACAGCCTTTGTGCTAATCAACCAGAAGAGACCAGATCCTTAACTCTGACTGGATTCTGACCCAGCTTTAGATCATCTCTGAAGTTTAGATTTACTCCTCCTTACCATATTTATGGTGTTTTTTTACAATTAGTTTTATTCCAAAGGGCTTGTCTCTGGAAACACATTTCAACTAAGTTTCCTTTCATTCTACAGAAGGAAGCTCTTGGAGAAAATATTATCCAACTCAGAAGAGAACTTCCAGGGAGCAGATCTCCTGGTGTGAAGGAACAATTACATTATTATCTCTCTGGAGCTGGAGATAAATGTGATTTATCCTCTGAGGCAAAGCATTTATCAGACAACAAAAGTTACAATTCCTGGTAAGGAACAAGGTTGGGCTGTGCAGCGACAAGTGCTTCTGGAGAATCAAAGCCCAATGCATGTGCTGAAGTTACTCTTTATTTTCTGATATTAAACCAGTCCCACATATAAAGGAAACAAATTTCGGCCTCTTCCTTACTCGGTTTTCAATGGCTGCTCATGCAATAGTTCAGCCAGCCAGAAAGGAGATGTTCAGAGATAACTGGAAACAAAACCAATTTCTGCCACTTCCATGTCTGGTTTGATTCCCAGATCTTCCAGCTCAGGGCTGGCATATTTTGCAAATCCTTGTAGGCAGGATTGCTGGTTGATAATTACTGTAATTCATTTAGGTCATAGGCCTTCTGCTCTTTCCTTTCACTACCTGAGGGAGAGCTGAAACAGAGATCACCCAAGGCACAAGTGCTGGTTTGACTTATTGCCACAGTCAGCTGAATCTGAGCTCTCTGCCCAGTATCCATGGCTCAGTTCACCTCAGGTCTCTGGCATTGCTTCTTACAATTGCCCTTCTAATACTTTAATTGCAAAACCTGAGAATTCTTGTGGTTTTAAGCATAATCACACAGTTATACCTCCAAATGAGTATGAGGCTATTTTCAAGATTTTAAAAAATCCATTTAAAATACTTGGGTCTGTATTTTCTTGCTCATGTATGCAGGTACTTTACTAAAAGTCTGTTCTGAGCAGTGTCGTGTGTATGCAGCCTGGGATTAGACTGAAATGAAATTCTGAGAATTTATGGAAAAGCTTTCTGTGAGAAAATATCCTCATCTATATAGCCTTAGAAACTAGAGAGTTAGAGGTGGAGCTCAAAGAGTGGCTATGAATATGGAGAGCCAGGAGTTGGAATAATCATAAGGGAGGCAACTGCACCAGCCAGGATGAAAGATGAGAGTTTCAGCAGAAAATTGATCAAGATAACGAAGCAGGGGGAAGATGTCTTGTGACAGCAGCTGGATTTGTAGCATCTCGCCTCAAATAAGAGCATGAAACATAAGTTTGCTTGGAGGAGGAAAAAAATCAATCAGGAGATTTCACATAGGATCATGAGACTATAGAAAGCTCCAAGGCACCCTGGAACACTCCACCATTTACCTTAATCAGGGGGTGAGTCAGCACTCAATTATGCTCAGGCAATTTTATATTCAATTTTTTATGCGTTGGCGACAAAGCAATTTAGATAATATGGTCACACAGCAGAATCACTTTCTTTACAAATCTGAGTTCCATTAGCTACAATAAAAAGTATGTCACTCTGAGCATTCATTTCCCATCATGGAAGATAATCGTCATGTGGGATCAAGAAGAAATCTCTTCTTCCCATTGCCAAACTCAATGTAATTGTGTGACATGGCTGTTTTATCCCTGCTTCTGAAGATCTTAGTTACAGCTACTCTTGAGACTGCACAGATCCACTGCTGTGTGCAGGGGCTGTCTGAAGTCTTTGCATTAATAATAGCACATGAGATAATGGCTCCTACTGGGTTGTGTGTTCTAGAGAAAACATTCTGTTCTAATGAAGTGGGTCATATATATGTAGGTACACAAGGGTGGCTCAATCTATCCATCACAGGCTAAAGAGCTGTGACCTGTAAAACAGAAGAATCTCTGTGAAATTGTGTTATTGGCAAGTCCCATGAGCACTATCCTGGGGAATTTCGAGGTGTGGCTTTATGCAGCATTTTGACATCAGTTCAGGAAAGATGTTATGCTAATATGACCTTCTGCTTTATCTTTTAAGGCACTTATTATATTATGTTAGGAATTACACCTTTAGGAATCAGAAGTTGGAGAGGAAATGAGTGATTTACTATTTCAACCGAGTGATCATTTCAATGCCAGTGACAGTCTGAGTCTGCCATGAACTGCTCCTTACATGAACAGGATGCACAACTATGTAAAATCCACTTTGTATGTCTCAGGAGCAAACACACAGCTTCAATCTTCATTCCCTTCCATTATTCCTGTCTTTGTGATTCAATGGACTTTAATAGGAGCTGAATAAGGATCAGATCTGTAGCACAGCAAGCTCAAAGAGAAATTTCCATTGGCTTTTTTCCCCCATGGATAATACCCTTAAAGATTCAGGGTCAAACCTTCAGCTGTCATATCCTGACATCTTTCCACTCAACTAGCTCTTCATGTCTGCACAAGTACTGGGTTCCTGTTCAGCTGAAAAGAAACACCCTTGTTGGTGTTCGTTTGTTTTTTTTTAAATGAAGACAGTTTTCATTCTCGTGAGGACCATTTTCAGGCTGTATTTATCAAGACACAGACATTTGAACTCATTTACTTTGAAGTCACCATCACTCACACTGTCACAGCATGACAGCACAGCAGGTTAATTCAGCACTTCTCAAATCAGACTGCCTTCAGACCCAGTATCAACACCTCTAACCAGTGCCTTTCCTAAAGGTGATATTATGCCTGTCACCTGGCAGTCACTAATTAAGCTCTCCACGTCCTGGGCTCAGAATAAAATACTGCTACTGATAGCAATAGTATGCAGAAAGGTATAAGAAACCCAGTCCACAGCCACATGCTCCAGAGAAAAGGGATTGCCTGAAAGTTCAAAATATGGATGGCTTTTTACTGAGCTGCACTGTTCTTGGTTGTTTTAAATTCTTAGGCAAGAACCAAGGGTGATCTTCTGGGAATGTTAAAATTATATTTTGTTCTGTATTTTATTGCAAAAAATTGAGGTACTTTCCAATCTCGTTAATAAATTGACAATGCAGGGAAATATCCTTCCTCCCCTCTCATTCAAGGTGTGTCTACATCACTTTGTTGAAGAACTAGAAAACAGTGAACGCTTCACTGATCGTTCCTAAGTAAACAAAAAGTGTTGCTGGGAGAGCCAAAGGGTGCAGATTTGGCTTAGAAGACACTATGGTTAGTCAGGAAAGGTGGTATTGCCTCAACAAAGTTGAGTTCCCATTTATTTCAGAAAGACACCCCTGGTAATTCTTAGATTATTATTTTTTTATCCTAGCTGATGATAATCAGAATGTAAAAAAACTAGCAGAATTTTTGCGTTTATTGGACCGTTTTGGTAAACAGTCACCCCTCCATTGCTCCTTCCTTCAGTTTAAATGGACTGAATGAAAGCTATTTCTTTATACTGATGGTTTTTTCCCATTTATTACCTATTTTTTTCACATTCAGTATCTCTCTTGAATAAGACTGAACAGTTTTCCTGGAATTCCCTTTTCAGGGAAAAAAATAATTACTTGCCTTCCTGGAAAATTCTACGTACACAAAATTCTTAAGTAAATTCCTAGTGAGAAGTTTCTAAGCTACCTTATTCTATTCAGAAACTGAAAAGGCAAAAGATCAGCCCTTCATCGTCAGTCTTTATTTTTGATCTCCATGAAAGTACTGTTAGTTTAAAAAGCAGCTTTCTGTCTCAGCTTTCTGTCTCTTTAAAACTGTTTATGAATCATTGTTTGGAATGAGCATAGTAAAGCACTTGAAGCTGATTAACTTAGAAGTTCCATGGCTATCAGCTAGGACAGTCCACCTCATAATTTTATCTATTAACAGATACTGCACAAGTAACTGACATTAAACTGGCAGGATCCCAGTGCAAAGGTGAACTCGAGGAAAAAATTATATTGGATTTTAATAAAACTTTCTTCAAAGGTCAACCTCTCTAATGTATGAAATCAATCTTCCTTCCTCCTTCTTCAGCCCATTTATTCACAGCTATAGGAAATTCTGACGCTCATAAAATATTTCCCATTCCCTCCCCCTCCTGTTAAGAGTTTCTATCTACTTGTGACCATTACTTTTCACAGCAGTTTTGGATTACTTACTCCTCATTTCACTCTTTTTTACCGGCCTTCTCAGAACCTCTACCCCAATATGAAAATGTTGCTTATCAGGCTCCTCCTCTTCAAGAACAGATCCTATCTTATACCATCTTCAGGCACAACAAACAACCCACATTTTTACTTGAAGTTTCATCCTTGAAGGTGGATGAAACTTTGGGAAGAAAAAGGCTTTGGTGCATAATCTTTATTTCTCCTGGTTTTATTTCTCCTTCTTACCCAGCAGCTGCTTTTTGTGTCTTGCTCAGGATTCTATCAACTTTTTCCAGGTAAGCTATAATATTGGTAGCATTCCACTTAGGAGAGAGTGATGTCCTTGTGAGCTCTGAGCTCTGATCTCCTGCAGATCAGTTTCTTCTACTGATGTTGGCCCAGAAAAATTATATATATATATTTTTAAATTTATGTTTTAATTAAGACGAGCCACTAATATCTAAGAGAGTACTAACTTAGAAGGTTTTTTTCAGTGTACTCCCAACACAAAGCTGTATATCCAGATCTGGAACCTGCCTTTCAATCTGTGCATTCAAGCTCCAGCTCTTGGTAGCCAACTTTCCAAAATCTTGGCATCACAAGAGACACTAACATCACACACTGTAACAGCAGAGCAAGTCCTGTTGCTGGTGTTTGGACTTGCCTGCCCAGCTAAGCTGTGGGGCAGACCAAATCCAGAGCATCCCATGAGAATTGATAGCCAAACTTCCAGGGTTTCCAGGATGGGGTGATCAATGCTGGGCTGTTCTCAGCCCATCAGTACTGTAGCGTCTGTCCTCCATTCTCCCCATTTTACTGCAATATTTCCCTCCTTCCACTTCAGTAGCTATTCCTCCCCCTTGTCACAACTGTACCTCTGCTCAAACCTGGTGACAGACACTGCCAGGTCCTCCTGCCTCCATCCCTTCCCTGTATGTTCCCAGGACACTACTCCTACTCCTCAGCCCTCTGAGCAGCACAGGGCCAAGCCTGGGCACAGCCTGGGCTGTTTGCCCCGGGGGCAGGAGGTTGCACAGTCATGGCACACATCCTGCCATGTGCACTTCCTTGGCAGCTGGAGCTGTGCCAGCCCCTGCCTGCCAGCTGCTCTCCACTGCTGGGACCCAACACGAGCACCTTCACAGGATTAGAGACAAGCTCAGGGCTCACCTAGAAGGTGACCTGGCTGTTTTGCCTGAATTCTGCTCCTGCTTATCTTTTTACTCCATTGAAACAACATCACTTACAAGGTGATTTTGTGGTTTCCCACCTCAAAAAACCTTTGTGGTCAGAGAGCTCTTGGTACTGGGCAACACCTGATAGGTCCAGACCCCCTTTCTAATCAGTATTTATGGAAAAATCACTGCTGGTAAAGTGAAATGTAAGAGAATCCACATTCCATTTCAAACTCAGTGCTAAGATATCTGCTGGAGAGCAGCCAGGCCTGGTTGCTCACACTGATAGATGGTGGGGAAAAGGAACACATGTTAAAATCAGCAAATGGATAAAATTGGGCTAGAGAGGGATGAATACAATGGGGAAAGCTTTCCATTTTTCAAGATCAAAGCCCAGGCTCCCACGCTAAAAGGAGAATTGTGATCCTAAATAGGAAAATGTTAAAAAAGAGACAGCACTCTATTCGAGAATGTATGATACAAAGCTCCATGTCCACCACCAGGATAAAGCTTATATATTCTGTACAGCAAAATTCATTTGGCAGAGAAGAGGATTCTGTGAAAACGATGGGTGGTGGAAATTCTGAGCCTGTCTTCCTGCAGCTTTAAAATTCTTGTCCTTGTTGACATAACTAGTAAAAATTTTCTTGGTTATATATAATTTCTTTAAACAACTTTTAAGATTAACAAACTGTATTTTGGATTTGGACATTGTGTTGATCAATAAACAATGCCAATTTAGATTTTTAAAGAGTACTAGTTATTATTTGAGGAACCAAATTTAGATTTCTTTAGCAGAAAAGAAGGTCTCTTTGTCAAGTCTGTGCAGTCTCTGCAAGGTTTTGTGGTAATGTAGTTGTTTTACAATGCAGAGATCTTAGATTTAGAGATTAGTCTGCAGAGACCCAGACTGTGGAAATTGTAGTTCAGTTGCTGATGGCTGTCTGCTGACCAGGATCAGCAATGAACAGGGCATGAGATCAAACCCTTCTTATTTAATATAGATTAAGAAAGTTTTCTTACTTCTAATCTCACTCCTGCCCTGCTCTGAAATACCTGTGTTGATTTGCTCTGCTGGGGAGAAGACTTGTCAAAGTCTCTCAGGAGAGATAAGAATATATAGTTTTTCTTTTCTTTTAAGATTAATCTTCCAGCTGAACAGAATTGGCAACACGAGTAAAATTTTGCTGTTGGAGTTATTTTGTATTGATTGCATTTTAAAAGATTTTTCTAGCAGAGAGGCAGACGTTTTGTTATTGCTGTGTATTAATCAAAAGGGCTGAAAAACACTGCAGGCCCTACTCTGACCCTCGTGAATCAAAAATCCAGTAGAGGTTTTAAGAATACAAATGAGCCTGGATTAAACTCTGCATTTAGGTGTTAATAATTGAACACTTCTACAGTTTGGCCTGTACCTACTTCCGACATGCTGTATGTGGACCACACTGTGATCACTGCAGTTTAAAAGCTATTTTTTCAGACAAACAAGGATAAATTGAAACTTTCACTGGAACACTAGAAGTGGGGTTGATCCTTGAGGAGGTTATTCTGGGCCAATGACCTGTCACTAACATTTAGAATCATAAAATGGTTTGGGGTGGGAGGGACCTAAAAACTGGTCTAGTTGCATTTAACACCAGGTTTTTCTACAGCATGGACTGCATGAGAAGCTTTTTTCCCATAAGGCCCAGAAAAAGCACATCCTGATTTTTACAGCTTTAAAGGATCCTATGCCTGTCTTGATTACCAATGTCTTACCTATGTACATTTAATTCAGTTCCTAATGCTTCTCATGTAGCACTAAAGCCATTTAAAAGAAAGTCTCTGCTTTTAAAACCTGGCTTTTTTTAGCAGCTCTGCAGCAGTTACTGCGTTTGTAAAGCTCCTTATGAAATCTCACCTGAAAACACTGATCTGTGGCACTGTGCAGTTTTTCCCACTTCAAGGGGAAATCTGCTGCTGCCCCCCCAGAACTGAGCACAGCGAGAGCTGAACCCTCACCAGTGGCTGATGTGGGTTTATTGTTCCATGGAGACTCCCCAGCTCTAATGTCAAACCAAAACCAAAACAAAACAACCCCCTCTATTTGTCTTTTCACCTTCTCTGTTTAGGGAGTTGTTTCACTTTGTCTCTTTCTGATCAAAACAAATATCCAGGGCTCTCCTTCTCATTCCTGGAGATGCTACAGCAGTTCACAGTAGCCTCCCAGTTGTCAGTGCTTGTAATGTTAGAATCTTCACATTTTATTTTCCATTTGGGGTGCATAGTGACAAGTGACTCAGTTTTCACTGAAGGCATGTTCAACCCTCCAGATTTAAAAATGGGTGAGAAATGCAGGGGGAAATTGTAAACATTTTGAGTCTTAATCAAGATTTTCAAGTTGTTTGCAATACCGCAATCCCAGTATCTAAATAAAAACTATGTTTTACAAACAATTAAGCCTTCCATCAGAAATGTTAAGCTGTGGAAAATCCTAAATATTACCCTCTTCTTTCCCTTAACGTTTCAGCTTTTGGGTTACTGGCTCCCATTCTCATATATACTCTGAGTTCCAAAAGGTTAGAAGTCCTGGCATTTCTTCCGAATGGCATTTCCAAATGCTTTATTACTATACAAACAGAGAAAGAGGCGGAGAATTTAAAAAAAAAAAAAAAAAAAAAAGCCCTTCACATTTT
>VWZS01005076.1:1690711-1797638 GCA_013397075.1 Rhabdornis inornatus
AGAAACCGCCCCAGCGCCAATCCTGAATATCCCGAGAGGTGTTTAAGAGCAAACCCGGGGATGTTCTAAGGGACACTGGGGCGGGTCCCATCCCAAACGGATCGGATGGGATCAGATCGGGTCCACTCCGCCCCAAATGCCCACGGAGCCCCCCAGGCCGCAGCAGCCCCGCCGGCACTGAGGCCCTTCCCTCTCACCACGTCCCACCCTTGCTCCCCAAACCCGGCCTGGCTCCGCCNGGGCTGTGAGGGGGCTCTGTCTCCGGGCGAGGAGCGGGAGCGGTGCCGGCTGACTAATGGGCGCTGGGCCGCTCCGGGAGCGCCCTGCGGGACCTGCCCGGCTGTGCGCCCGCAGAGGGGCCCTGTAACCCCCACCCGCCCAGATATCCCCCCTTCTTCTTCCTCCTTCGCTTTCTTACCGGCTCACAAAATGCTCTTCCTCCTCCCGCTGCCGCCGGAGCTCCGGGGCTGTGAGCAGAAATCTAATGAGATCCGACTGCCTGGTTATGTAACTCCCACTGCTTAAGGCTCCTGCCAGGGCGCTGCTGCCGGGCCACGTATGGGCTCGGATCGCCCAGAAATACTTCCCATAAATACGTAAAAAGAACAAGTGCGAAATGATCGAGCCGATATGTTTGATCAGTTGCTTTTGTGGATCCGTTTCGCGTCGGGAAATTTACAAGCGTCAGCCTGGTGCGCTCTGAAAGGAACATTCTTTTCTTAAAGGACGTGGGGGAAGGGAAACAGCACAGATGGATTAATAAATCATTTTTAAATGCCCCGTTTAACCACCCAATCAGCTTTTCGGTACTGATTGTGCCCCTTTTGTAAATATCTTCTGTTTGCCCTTGATCTTTTCCTTATCCCCACCCGGTGCTGATCCAGCAAACGTTTAAAGGTCGCCTTATCATACAGCCTTTCAAACTATTCCCATACCATGTTGGGGAGAACACGAATGGCTTGGAAATAGGGTTCCAGACTTTAAAAGGAGATTATTTGGAGCAAGAAATAAAAAAGCCGTGTAGTCACATTGTTAATATCAAAATCCTTTAACTCTGATTTCTCTAATCTTTAGTGACAGCTATGCTAAATTTTGTTCTTAGTGATGCAGTGCAGAAAAGCCCACTGTTAATTGAAATTCTCTTTGGGCTTTTAACTTGAGCCAAAAACAATTCCTATATTTTGTTTTATTGGAACTTTTTGACAAAGGTGTGTGGTGTGTATGAACGTGTATACCAAGGTGCTGCAGGATTTGTATTAGCAGTTTGTGTGCTAATACCTGATTCTTGTCCCTTCTCTAACTTTAGACGGTTAATTTCTCTTTTGTCCTTTGTGAAGGAGTGAAAAGCATATGTTAAATATAAAATATTACAACAATATTTATATATAATACATATTTTATATATATAAAATATTGTATATTAAATATAAAATGGAGTCATGGAGAAGGAGAAAGGCAATCCAGTTTGAGGCTTTCAAAAGCCCTGTTAACCCAGGAACTTTTTGAAATCTGACCTACAGACAGTGCGATACAATAATTGAGACTATAATTGCATCTTGCATCTGAAAATAGAGAATAATTTGTAGAAAGATAAAAATTTGTGAATTAATCTATCAGTCTTAGCCACCCTTCTGACAGAACATACATGCAGCTATTATGTATGTGCTGACTGCATTTCAGTGTGAACTGTTGGATGTGCACAGCGGACATTTTCTCCTCAGTTTGCATCATTTCACCCGTGCAGAGTTTAGGGAGATTTGCTTGGACTTAAAATAAATGTTGCATCATTTTAGCTATTTGTATGAAACCTTCTAAAGCAACTGTTAACATTTTTATAATTCTGCAGCCTACAGTTGCAGTCAATATGTTTCCAAACTTTAAAGTGATAAATGACCCTTGGACTAAGACCTTTCAGGCTAAACTAATGCTCTGGTACTAAATTTTGCAGCTGAGTACTATAAATCATCCAAATACGGGTTGGTAATTGAACCGTTGACAGGCTTGGCAGTTCTGTGATGTCTTAAAAATTATCCTTGCTGCTTTGTGATTAACTAAACACCCCGCTCATGTGATTTGGAAGTGCCCCATGCTGTATATGTAAACACAAGCCCATCCTTTCTAGTGTTGTTTGTAAGTCACGCTGAATGGAGCTGACATCCTCACCTTCCACAGGCAGGAACAAAAATAGTTTGTTGCACGCTTTTTCACTTAAAAAGTAACCTATTTTCTGCAGAAAGTGAAGCTAAAAGAATGGGCCTCAGAGCTTGATCTTACGCTGTTCTTATTTGGATGTGTTTGCTTTTGTTTTTTCTTAAAGGAACAAGAGCACTCAAGGTGAAGGATAATAATCAACTCGAATCAGCACTTTGAATGAAATTTTGTTTCCCTGTGGCATCTTCAACATTTTCTTCTTCGGGTTTTGAAAGAGACTTATAACTCTGTGGCACAGCAGCTATGCAGCTTGAAATCCAAGTAGCACTCAATTTTATTATTTCATATTTGTACAATAAGCTTCCCAGACGACGTGTCAACATTTTTGGTGAAGAGCTTGAAAGACTTCTGAAAAAGAAGTATGAAGGGCACTGGTATCCAGAAAAGCCATACAAAGGATCAGGGTTTAGATGTATTCATATAGGGGAGAAAGTGGACCCAGTCATAGAACAAGCATCCAAAGAGAGTGGTTTGGACATTGATGATGTTCGTGGCAACTTGCCTCAGGATCTTAGTGTTTGGATTGACCCGTTTGAGGTTTCATACCAAATCGGTGAAAAGGGACCAGTGAAAGTGCTTTATGTGGATGATAATGAAAATGGATGTGAGTTGGATAAGGAAATCAAGAACAGCTTTAACCCCGAGGCCCAGGTGTTCATGCCTATTAGTGACCCAGCATCTTCAGTGTCTAGTTCTCCTTCTCCTCCCTTTGGTCACTCAGCTGCTGTGAGCCCGACCTTCATGCCCCGCTCCACTCAGCCTTTGACCTTCACCACTGCCACGTTTGCTGCCACCAAGTTTGGCTCAACCAAAATGAAGAATAGCAGCCGTGGCAACAAGGTCGCCCGCACCTCTCCCACCAACCTTGGCTTGAATGTCAATGACCTCTTGAAGCAGAAATCCCTCTCCTCCTCCATGCACTCTCTCTATGGGCTCGGCCTAGGCAGTCAGCAACAGCAACAGCAGAAGACTTCTGCCCTGTCTCCTAACGCAAAGGAGTTCATTTTCCCCAACATGCAGGGTCAAGGTAGTACCAGTAGCATCTTTCCTGGTGACAGCCCGCTTAACCTTAGTCCTCTCCAGTACAGTAATGCCTTTGATATGTTTGCAGCCTATGGAGGTCTAAATGAGAAGTCTTTTGTGGATGGCTTGAATTTTAGTTTAAACAACATGCAGTATTCTAACCAGCAATTCCAGCCAGTTATGGCTAACTAAAAATAAACCGAAAGCTAAATCCAAGTAAATACTATTGTACCAGTTAAAATGCACGTACCCAAGGGTGTATCTTTTTTTCCACCTCTTGAGATTTTTTTTAAGGCTTGTAGTATGAATACATTCAGGCTTGGTTAGATAAATACAACATGCATCATTTTTTCATTTGCCAACCAAGCACAAAATTATTTTATACTGACTGTACATTACAAAAATATACTCTCAAAAATATGGCCTCTTACAGTATTTAAGATATAGCAAGGAAGTGGCCAATTTTTTTATGTGTATATATATATGTGCTCAGACATATATGTATATATATTAAAAAATTGGCACTAATAGGTGGGTTTATTGGTCTTTTTCTAATTGTATAATTTAATTTAGTACAAAGTTTGTAAAATATCAGAGTATATATATTGTTTCTACAACATGGTATTGCATTTATATCTTTTTACTACAGTGATCTGTGACAGCTGCAGCAGCTTCATGTTGTATTTTTTTTACTGAAATTGTAAGATATCCATCTTAAAGACATCAATTCTAAAAAAAGTAAAAAAGTTGTGTACAGAATATTCCTTAGTGGTGGAATTAAAATGTATGAAATATTTGCTTTTTTCAAAAGAAACACAAATTGTATTTTCTGTTAAAAGTTTAAAGATTTTTGCTATATATTATGGAAGAAAATGTAATCGTAAATATTAATTTTGTACCTACATTGTGCAATACTTGAAAAAAGGTATAAAAGTATTTTGAGTCAGTGTCTTACATGTTAAGAGGGACTGAAATAGTTTATATTAAGTTTGTATTAAAATTCTTTAAAATTACTTGGCTGTGGTGGTGTGTGTGTTCTTTGTGTCCTGCTGACGATCTGAGCGCTGCGTTCCCTGTGCTGGCACTGCTGGGGATGCACCAGGGTCTGACTCAGCAGCAAAGGCAAGGGGTGGCTCTGTGGCTGCACCTCCTGGGGGGTTCCTTACCCAAAATACCCCTGACAAAGCACAGAACCCCATTAGGGACTTGTCTGCAATTATTGAAAAAATTCCACTTGTTTTTTGTAACTGCAGCTCACTGAAGCCAAAATGGAATTCTTTTTTTTTTTCCTTGATAATTAAGACTTTTAAGCTCTGTGAACATTGAGTTATGGAGAGATGGGATGTGTTTAGCAGGGACTCAGGTGATTCCTGAGGTAACATCTCCTTTCCATGCCGTCGGGATTATTGGGACTATCCTCTCGGGAGGTCCTAGACCAGCAAATCAGCATTTTCCCTCTGTATTAGGGATTAATAGCTCAGAAACTAAACTGAATAAAAGTGCTGATCAACAGCTACTAAACCCATTGCAAACTGCCATTTTATATGCTCTATTAAAAAGAGAAATGTAATGCAACTACACTGTGACATTCTAAGGTATTTATTTTAGCAGATTTTACCAATTTTAACTGAATAGATTCTCAAAATCAAATGGGAGTGGGAGGGGAAAGAATTCAGAGGCTGACAGAACAACTCAGTTTTTCCAGGGCTATTTTGAAGTTGCATCACTTACTCTTTTCCATCTGCTCAGCAAATAGTGTTCCTTGTTAATGGGCATTGTCAAGGGGAAGAGAAACTGCTTTAATATGTAAATCTGACAAAGGTGAGCGGACGCTCCGTGGCAGCTCCAGCCATACAGAGCCCCAGTGCTAAGTGGACAGTCCTTGGCTCTTGGCAAGGAATTGTGAGCTACAGACAGAGCACAGGATTAAAATGAGCTGAACTTCAGTGTTCTGACATTGGAATTTGAGACCAAAGGTCAGTCCTTTCCTGTTGGGTGCACTTGTTGTGACAAAAGGTGGGATTCCATGCACACACCCCCGTGTTTGGTGGGAGTGGAGCTGTGCTGGCAGCAGCCTGTGCTTTTCACACCAGTGTGAGCTCCCTGCTTTGGGCAAAGGCTGGGAAGAGCTGGCCGGGCAGAGGTGGGAGGCTGACAGTGGTATCCATTTCCAGTGCCATGACAACCAGTTCAAAAGCAATAATGGAGCAAAGGGGTTTTTTTTGGGCATTCATCTGTGTCTGTTTAACTGGCTCCCTTTTATTGAGTTTGCCATCTGGTTTATCTTTCCACTCACGGCACAGCCGCGGACAGCACTGGCCTTAAAAGCGTATCATTTGGTTATATCTGAAACCTCATTTTAAATGGATGATTTTGCTCTTAAGAGGAGTTAGAAAAATGCTGGATCCAATTGCTGGAAGACAGAGAATACCAGCTCTGTGTATTATTTCTATTTGAATGCCTAGACTTTAAGATTTACTACTGTTTTACTATTTACAGCACGATACTTATGCCTAATCTGCCCAATTGCCAACCAGAGGTTGAGCAACTTTTTTGTTGGAGACTCTTCATGTGTCCTGTAATATTTCTGTTCCTGTGATTTAAACTGAGATCATTTGTTTAAAGGTCAGTGAGCTTATCCTCTTCCCAGGCTGATTTATTCCTTTCCACTGTAACCAGCTCTGTGTCTGAAGGGCCACGCAAGGAAAAATCTTTTGGAATACGCATTTTTTTGCAGCACCTTTCAATATAAAGATTTGACAAGCAGGCTTTGGTTCTGGTGCTTTGAAAGGTGACAAGTCAGAAAGAGAGCTTCAGGTTCTCTCAAGGCAAGTGTGGAGATTTGTTGTTTTAAAGATTTTTAACATTTAAGTGTGAATAATTTTTAAAATCTTCTTAGAGGAATGAGAGATGGCTGTTTTGTGTTCAGTCTGCTTCACCCAGTTATTTATCTTGTGCTGAAGTTTAGTGCTGAATTTCTGAGACCAAACATTTACATTGCAACATTCTGTTCTCACGGAGAGTCAGGTCATTCACTGGGGTCATTTGTGCACACCCAGTATTCAGCTGTCAGGTAAATGCACTTGCTTGGATAGCAAGGACATAAAAACAGGGGAAAGGAAGCATTTGCTCAGGTGTGGAAGTTCTTTTGTATTTTCTCATGTGAACATGCAATTTGCTTCATTAGAATTACCAGTGTGAGTTAAACCTTGGAAGGTGACTTTAATTTACAGTGAAGGAAAGGGCAGAAATAGTATGTGACTCCCTCAGTGCTGCTTAGTGCCTCCTATCACCTCACCCCAGGTCCCCACCCAAGCACCAGTTCAAGGTACTTTGATCTGTAGGGATCACTTAATTCAGCACAAGTCAATAACTTTTCAAAATTGCAGTCTAGGATCCCTGAAGCTGCTCAGAGGCTCCAGCATGGCTGCACAGAAGGTTCAGGGGACAGCTACAGTCTGTGCTGTGTTCATTCTGTGGGTAGGGAACAGACCTCTCTCTTGATCAGTCTTGTAAATGGCCACCAAAATTAAACTGGTCTGGTTATTGGGCAGCTGAACTGTGGGTGGAGTTCACAGAGCAGTGCTCCTTTGTTGTGAGCTGAGTCCAGGGCCTGGCACTGCAGCACAGTGAGTACAAGTTCTGCAGCTCTCAGCTTCAGCTGAGGTAATTCATACACATTGAGGATGGGGCTCTGAGCCACCTGATTGAATTGAAGCTGTCTCTGATCATTGCAGGGAGTTGGACTAGGTGAGCTATCAAGGTCCCTTCCAAACCAAACCAAACCAAACCAAACCAAACCAAACCAAACCAAACCAAACCAAACCAAACCAAACCAAACCAAACCAAACCAAGGCAAACCATTCTACGGTTCTATAAGCTACAGAAGGATCATCCTTCCTTGATGATGCAAAAGTAGAAAGCTGCTGAACATTGCTTGTACAATCTCTTGGTGCACAGCCAGGACAGATCCCCCAGTGCTGCACTCTCTGCTCCTACTGCATCCCAACCTGCAAAAGCCTGGTGAGAGCAAAAAGCCCAGCTGCATTCTGAACTGTCAAGTAACCAAACAACGAGTTGTTAAATCAGCTCTTTGGACTGACATGGGATCAAAGCAGAGTTCATGTACTGATCTGATGCCCCAGACTGTTCTATTAACGTTTCAGGAATAAATACCTCAGGGTTTGTGTTGGTAGTTTTGGAGCAGATGAAGCAAACCGGTGGTTCAGCACTCTTTTTTATATCATCAGCAAGTTGATTTAAATTGAGTGTACAGAGTTGGCTGCATTCCCCTCATGAGTTGCATAAAAAGTTTGCTAAATCGAAGTGCCAGAGCTGTAAAATCCTGCTGAAGGGACTGTTTCCAAAGATCAGTGAGAGGAACAGTTAAACTGTTACCGTGGCAGTGCCTGTGTGACTTTTGTCCTCTTGGATTTATTTTAGTGACAGTAGTAAGGAGTTTTGCCTTACAGAAGGGAAAAAGCATTAGGACTCGGGAACATAAACCACATTCCCTTTGGCACTACGAGTTCTCTACCTCATAGACAAAATATGATCAGTGTGTGGAACAAATGGCAGGTGTACAATATTTTTAGAAAAACCTTGGCATGCAGTGCAGACATCCCTCAACCCCCATCCTTTATTCTGTCAGCTTTGGTTTGTTATAAACAACCTCTAGTATAGATGGCTGGAGTTTTGGTGGAACTTGCTGTAGTTTGCATTTGGTGATTTAGCACTTCAGAGGCCTAGAATCAGAGCTCTTTTGCTCTGAGTTTTGGGACACTTATATTTACACAGTCTGTCAGCCATGGAGCTCATTGTGCTGCATTCCCTTGCCCCCTTGGCTTCAGGATTACCAAGAGCATAAAAGAAAAAAGGACTCTGGGAATGCAGAGCCTTAATTATTGTTGTTTAGTGCCCCTGTGAGCTTCTCTGAGAATTTTTTACCAACTGGCTAATGCCTCTAAAACCAGGCCTGGAAATCCACCTTTTTTCCTTGGTATTCATTCCCTGTTACACCCATAACCATGGCTTTTCTGCCTCCCACAGCATCCTCAGTAGTTCTGTGTTGCTCCCTCTGTTCATCACCTCTTTGCCATTTGCTGTGCTGCTCCAGGCTTTCATTCTGTTCCTCTCTTCACTTCTGCCTGAGCTCAGCTCTGAACTGCTGGAGCTGGAGCTGTTGTGCCAGGGGAGGCTCCAGCCAGAGGTGCCCTCTCCCAGCACCTCCTGGCCTCAGGCTTTCCTTGGCTTCACTTTAAAGAGCTTGGGAATGTGGGAATGTCAGAACACAGGGAAGGGTGGCAGGAGGTGCTGTCAGTCCCAGGGAATGGGTGAATTTGCAACAGTCCAGGAGTTTTCAGCCAGGCTGACAGAAACCAGAGGTGGCAGGTTAGAGAGGAGCATGGTGTCAGGGTTGATAGCTGAGGCACACCACAGTCCAGAGCTGATTCTGGGCAAGCCACTACCCTTTTCTGTGTTGTTTCTGTCTCTGTCTCCAATGGGATCTGCTGTTGTAAGTGTCAGACTTTCCCTGGCTGTTTGCTGTAAGGAACTTCATCCAGTTCTCTGTGCCATCAGAACATCCTCTGAGGCTGACCTGCCATTCCCTCCTTTTATTGCATTTAGTCTCTGTGGCCTTGGAGCGTCTCCTTTGTTGCACAGTCCTCTTAACCTGGATTAGATGACCTTTGTGTTTTGAAACAAGGCATGCCTACAAAAGTGAGGCACCGGCTTTTCATTGTCCATAGTATGTGGAGAGTGATTCATCCCTGTCAGAGCAGAAGGCCTCTGGAGCAGTGAACTCTCACTGACTATTGTGATTCTCTAAAAGAATGTCTGTGGATGTTTCTATAGATATGAAAGTATATATTCCTCCAGTAAAAATCATGTGAAAATTTTGCAACAGCCTACCCACTGAAGTTGCTGCTGGTCAAAATTAGATTTGCAGACAGATTTTACAAACTAAAACAAGTTCCTCTTTGCTTTTCATTGGACCCTGATGTTACACATCCCACATACCAGCAGAGACAGGGCTGCTGGGCTCTGCCACAGCTGTGCTAGAGAAGTGTGAGTCTTCCAAAAATCGACTGGGCAAGAGAAGATTTGGTGATTTTAAGCCCATATTTGAGCCTTTAAAGCCCTGCTGAGTCCAAGATGTTGCAGGTAACTGCAATGTGTTTTTGAAGACCAGGAGTCTGTGCCTTTCAGGGTTAGCCAGGTACACACAGCACCTCTGCAACTGAATGGAAGAGTGCAAAATTCCAATTACTGTTGAAAATATTAACACCTGGGGCAATTACCTGCTTTGCAGGTATATGAATACTACATATTGAATCTCATGTTGTATTTATTAACTGCTTTGAGACATAGCTCATATTTTACTTGAGAAAATTGCTATTTAATTTTTGAGTAACAGGTACAGATGTTCTGCTTTTTTGCCTTTAGACTGTTACAGTGCAGTCCTTAAAGACTCATTTCAGCATTGCTAAACCAAATCACTTGGGAAATTGTGATTCAGTCTTCCAAGAATATTTTAGAAATTATGAGGTAATCATAAATAATAATGCACCTCATATCACATTAATTTATCTTCTGGGTGTAGAGTTAAATAGATTTCAGAGTTTTCTTCTCTCCACAAGTCCACTAAGAACTTATATTTATGTGAAAATTTAGGTTCTTAGGAAATCACAGTTTCCCTGGAACTGTCACTGCACAGGAAACAATATTGAAGGGATAGTGATGAGCTCAGAAGTGCTGGCAATTAACCACAGCTGCTTAATGGAATCACATTTCTAAGTGACACAGAAGGACTGAGACCTCCTGTCACCCTCCTGCCTGTGTGCTTTGCATGACAGATTTGACAGGCTGGTGGCAGCAACTGCAGGCAACCACCTCAAATTAACCTGTACAAACTGATAAGGGACAGAAACACTCAGTAAAGAGATTAACCACTGCATCTTCAGCCTCTCACTCCTCCCCTGCAAGGAAGGTCTCCAGAACTGCTTCAGAAGACAATCCAAGTACTGAAATTCCTGACTCCAGGTTAGAAAATCACATAGATATTGGCTGCATATTACATTATGGTTTTTGCTACCACCAGACATTCCTAGGCAATAATTATTCCTATCTCTCTTACTCTCTCTTTGTGCCATAATTTACATCACCAGCTGTCCTCTGGCTAGCATCCTCCCTTTGATAACAGGAACCAATCACCCCTTGTCTCAAATTGCCTCATTCATTAATATAATGAAGTTTAACACAGAATAACTATTCTCAATCTGTATTTAGCTTTAAGGTTATTGCTTCTATTTCAGATCTGAAGCAGCCTGATGTTCCTGCAGTCACGTGTAGTTTTTCTGAGTGTGCCCACTGACCCAATAAACGATGTCTCCTGTCCCTGCCCTTGCCTCACTTCCATCTTGCTCTGAGGCCTCTGCTGCATCTCTGGGCTTGTTCCTGCTGGGCTGAGTGTGCCAAGGAAGGCAGAGCCTCAAGGAGCTGCTGTGGGAGGTTCTCTGCTGGCCCAGTTTGAGGGGGAAGCGCAGGCATCGTGTGTTGGAGCTGCTCTGTCTGCACTGCCCATCCCACCTGTATCCCAGTGCTGCCTGGCAGGGGCTGATGGCAGGTGAGAGAAGCTGCTGGTGACACTGGAGAGCTGGGAGCAAGGCTGGCTGGATGATCATTTCCTTTGACAGCACTCATTTGGGGGCAATGAGCCTTTAGAGGTCAGTAAAGTTGTCTTTCATTTTTTCTTGATGTCTCTATGGTTTTAAGTATTCAGTGTTCAGAGTCTCTGACCTGCCCAAAGCAAGATACCAGAAGATCTGATTAAATTCAGCATCTGGATCTAATCTGTATACATCAATCCTTTTCCCAGTGTTCTGCTGTACAACCTCTCTCCTACCTTGTTTAGTCCTTGAAATTTCTAGGTTTCCTCCTCCTGATTTTTCTTTCTGTTTTCCTTCAAGGTCTCCCTTAAAACTTGTTTTTCTCAGTTTCCTTCCCAAAGCAAGCTGTTCTCCCCTCCTGCTTGTCTGAGGTCTGTGCCTCACCATGTATAATTTGCAGTGTATTATCTGATGGAGACTGCAATCTCTCCAGGGCAGGGCTGTGTCCTGCCCCAGGCTCACAGTTGCCTGTTTTACTCTATGAGGCTGAATAAGAAAGACAGAAATAGAAGAGTACACAGACACTCCCAAATAAACTGTGTTTTGTGATCTGTGTTCCAGAAACAAATGCAGGAACAATTGTTACTAGTAACTTGGTTTATGCTGTACCACTGAGGCTTGGGAAGAAGTAGATCCTTTAGGCAAAGAAACCTCCTTTACAAAACATTGGTGGAATGTATTTATCTAAAAATACAAGGGCTTATGTTAGAGAACAGCGTTCCTCTGCTGATTTATAGTTAACTGTCAATGGCAACACAGGACTAAAACCTTTTAACCAGTCCTGCTGTAGTAATATCTTAACTTTATCCCTTTCCTTCTCTGCAGCATCCCTTCCAAGGCTGATTTCCTTGGCGTCTGCTGCTGCTGTTGGAAGAGTCCCACTCACTTGGCTCTCCCACTGTGGGAGGACCAGAAAAGGAGGATGGATGAGGAGCAGGATGATCCTACTCACAGAGGTAAAGGTTGGGGGTGAAACCTCAGGCATGCAGGACAGACTTCTGCTTTTAGAAAACTGAAACTTCCACTGAAACATCCCTCTGTGCATGTGCTGGGGGTAATGTGTGGCTCATAATGCACTTTAAAATGCATTTTGGCCAGGGATCTCCAGTGAGTTGGACTTTTTGCTGCCTGCACAAATGGGTTCTGCACATAAACATCTCCCTAGTGGAATAGGAGAATGAGCACTGTGTAAGTGGAGATGAGGATCAGCTGTGAGCCCAGCTTGAAGATGCTTCCCTCCAAAAGCCAGAGTGGTTACAGAGATAGGATTTTGAGTTTGCCTCTTTTCCAGAGAGATCTGGGGCTGTCTAGCCCAACCCTGCTGCTGGGGGCATTGCTGCAAGGTGGCAAGAGGAACAAAAGGCTCCTTCTGGCTGTGGCTGGGCTCTCACACTGTCCAACTCCCAGCTGCTTTTTGGAAGGAGCAGTGCTGGAGTGCCCAGCTTGAGCCCTCCTCTGGGGCACTGTCATTTTGGATATTTTGGTCTTTCGTTGTGTATAAGAAGTTATTTGTGTTATTTGCAAGCAGTTAGTCATCTGCTAGCCAGAATGGGTTTGTTTCCCTTGAGGATGTTTAGGATCACATAACTCTTACAGGCAGAGGGGGAAACGTCTGAAGATGTTGGGATTAGTCATATAACTGCTGCAGTTGTCTTCATCCAGAGCCTTTTCTTTCATTCCTTGTTAGAGCTGCTGAACTTGAGGGCTGTATCTTTTCTCCAGCCTTTCCCAGAATGAAATTTATCCAGGCAGGCTGGAAGACAGAGGAGCCCAGGCTGTACAACCTCTATCCAGTTATTTCTTTCCTTACTCGTTTTTCCTTGGTTTATTTTGGTTGGTTGGTTTTTTTGTTGTTTTTGTTTGTTTGTTTGTTGTTTTGGTTTTTTTGTTTGCTTTCTTTTCATAACTACTTGATAAATCATGCCATGGAGAGCTGGGAATGGGAGCATATGACCTGCTCTCCTACTCCTGCCTTCCAGCAGCAGTTCTGGTTTCTCTGGGTTCCCATTCCCCGACAGAACAAGGTGTAACCCCATTTCTGTGTCTTGGAGAGGAGCTCTAAGGTTTCCTGAGGAGCTCTAAGGTTTTCTTGCCTGAGAGCTCCGGCTGACCCTAAGCTATGATAGCACTGCTGTTGTAAAGCACCTCCTCATCACCCCCAGGCTTTTATCCTCAGAAAATTCCCCTGTGGAACTGCTTCCCCTGCTGAGGTGAGCCCTGGACTTCGACACCACGTTTGCCTTTTTCTCCTGTGAAATGCACGATTCCTCCCACAGCAGGGACAAGGGAAAGTGTGATTTGCTTTCCATCCATTCAACGTCCTGTGCTTGGTGGGGATGTGCTTAAAACTGGGGACAGCTGATTATGGGGTGTTTTCAAGGGAGCTGATGTTGAGTAGGACTAAACAGCTGTGACTGTCACTGCAGGCAAATCCTCTCTGCTGGGGATCACTTGGGCTGTGCCCACAGTGAGGATCTTAATGGGTGTTGTCCAACACTCAGTGGCATCCCAGCAGTACGGGGACAAGCCAATTGAGACAAAAATGAAGGAAAATTGGAAACTGGTCACTGTTATTTGTAACTCTTTGAGATCCTTTTAGAAACAGACCCCAAAGGGCCACAAAACCCCGATGGATTTAGCCTGATGGTCCCTCTGTGGTGCTGTAAGGCTGGGGTGAGGGGTTTGTGTCTCACTTGGCTGCTTTAAGTGTTGTTCACATTCACACAGGTCAGGGTTTGGGAGGCCACTTGCAGAGCAAATGCCTTTGCTGTGCACCTTGTCCTCGTGAACTGGAAGAACCTGCAGGACTGGTGAAATGGGGACTGCAGCCAGCTCCTGCCAGGATTCGCTTGGGGATTGTTCTTTCCTCAGTCCTTCCAGAAATGAAGTAACATTTGCTGGGAGGCGCCTTCCCCCTTGGCGATTGGCCCACGGAGATGTGCTGAGGCACGGCTGGGGCTAGGATGCTCTAAAAATAAAAGTGACAAGTGTAAACATTGCCTTTTGCCAGGGTGTCTGCAGAGAGGTGCCAGGGACAGCCAGCGGCTGCAGGTGGCACAGCAGAGAGGGGCACAAGCTCTCTTCCTCTGGGCTCTTTTTAAAGGGTTTTTTTTAAAAAGCACTTATTTAAAATTCTAACGGCTTCACACGTTAAAATTGCAGTTTTTCCCTCATTGTGTCGCGGTAGCCACGTTTCAACAGGTCAGGGAAGAGACTGCAAGGGGGAAAACAAGGAAACGAAGAAACAGGAGAAACAATGGAAGGAGAAATGTCTCCAGCTTCTCCCTCCCCCTCAAGGCTCTCTTCTCCGTTTCGTTTTCTTTCTAAGCCCTAAAAGCGAATACAACAATTAGGAAGGAGGTGTCCTGTGCCCCCTGCGGAAGGGCTGGCACAGGGGACAGGACAAGGTGACACGGAGGGTGACACGGCGGTGCCACGTCAGCTGCTGGCTACAAACAAAGGTGGCCATTGAGAGCCACCGTGTGCGAGCGCTGGCCACTGCCGGGCTGCGAACCGGCCGGGCGCAGGCAGCTGATAAAGCCACGTGAGCATCTCCTCCTCCTCCTCCTCCTCCTCCTCCTCCTCCTCCTCCTCCTCCTCCTTCTTCTTTTTCTTCTTTTTCTTTTTCTTCTTCTTCTTCTTCTCCTTGTCCTTCTCCTTCCTCTTCCTCTTTCCCCTTCTCCTTCCTCCTTCCCCTTCTCCTTCCTCCTTCTCCTTCTCTTTCCTCTTCCTCCCTCTCCTTCTTCTTCTTCTTCTCCTTTCTCTCTCCTTCTCCTCCTTCTCCCCCATACAAGCTCTCTCTGTGTCTGCGGAGCTGCAGATTCCAGGGTCATGCTCCCCCAGGGAAATAGCAGCTCCCATCCAAGCACCTAAAAAACAAACAAAAAAGTGCTTTCCCCCACCTCATTCACTGTTTTGTTTGTTTGTTTGTTTGTTTGTTTGTTTGTTTTGTTTTGTTTTCTTTTCTTTTCTTTTTTTGGAAGCAGCAGGATAAAGGAAAGCAGCTTTTTATTTCTGACTCCGGCCATCCCCCATGTGCAGCTCCAGCAGGGAGGGATAAAAATTATTGTGTTTCAAGGCACTTGTGCTCCAGAGAATAAAGTTACTCAGCATTTACAAGTCCAGGTCTTTGGAGATATTTTTATTCTGTGCCTGTTTTGCTGTGCCTGCAAGTGATGTGTTGTGGGTGCTTCCAGTTAACAGTGCCTGAATGTAAACAATGCTTTACTCTTATTTACAAATCAAGAGATTTTTAAAATTATTATTATTAGTTATGTTTACAAAAACATATTCATGTTCTGATTTTTTTTTATGCAGAAATGAAAGTACCTGAACTCCAGGGCAGGGAGGTTTGGTGAGCAGAAGGGGTAGAAGCCTGGTGCACTGTGTTATACAAACAAAGTGCTGGTTTTGAAAGCAGACCTAGAGGAGTTTGAAATGTGTTTATTTAGGCCAGGAACCCATCTGTGCCTACCAGTAATGGATTCACAAAGCAATTGTGTGTTTGCTCAGCTCACAGGCTGGCAGGTTTTACATATGTTACATGATTTGTACCAATCAATGCAGAACGTGGACACGTGCTCACATCTGGAACATATGAGCCATGAAGGCAGGGATTGAATAGTGATCTTGCTAGCACCTGGCACTGTCTGGATTTGAGGGTAAAAATACATATTTTTATTTGTTTATTTTCAATGAGCTGTTAGGTTTCTGAGGCACAGAGTGGCAGTGCCCATTTCATTGCATGACTCCTGCAGGATGCAGCTCTACCACAGAGCAAAGCTGGGAGCTGCCTCCCTCACCTGCCTGGCCAAGAAGGAAAACTCCAAATTCCGTGTGAATGTAGCACCAGACAGGGATCACAACACTGGGTCACGATCTGCCCCTGCTCACAGCACTGCCAAGGACATGACAATGCATTTCAGTTCTGGCTATGGAAGTAGGGAAAAGAAAGCTTTATCCACAAAGAAAAAAACTAGATCTTTGTGTGGGAAATATGAAATGGAAGCAAACTCCACGACTGTACCTAGAAACACCTTTCTGAGCCCTTCAGGGTGCCCATAGCCCTTGTTTCTGGTTATCTGTCCATGTCTCACAGATTCCAGAGGCTCCAGGAACCTCCCATCTTTCCAGACACAGTTCTGGAAGCAGCACTTTTTCCATGGTGCTGGAAAAGAGCACTTGCAGAGCTCCATCTCTGAGGGTCAGGCCAGAGCATCTCCCCAGAGTCTGATTTAAAGCCCTGTGCTCACCCAGCAAAACCCAGGGCCTGATTTGGCAATACTCTTCCTTGAGCAGACTGGTGAGAAAAGTGGAGGCCAGGAACTTCAATTGTATGACCTTGTAATGCCAGAGGCTCAAGCCTGTGACTAAAATCTTGCTGGTCAAGGCAGTTGCTAAAAAAAAAGGGGAAAGAAAAAAAACAAACCAACCAACCCAACCTGTTGTCTGTCCAGATTGCTAACTAAATAACTTGTACACTGAAATAATTCTGCAAAAGATGGTCTCAGGAGTGTTTTTTACTGTGAAAGTGGTTATAAATAATAATAAAGAAATGCATCTGTGTGTACTTTACAAAGCAAGTAAAAAATTTCTTTCTCTTCAAGCCCGTGGTCTGTGAGTAATTTGTGAACAAGAGGAGCAGCTCCATCTATCTTACACGGTGTTTGTTACAAATCGTTTGCTCGTGTGTTAATCTTCCTGTCAGGGCGGGAGCAGCAAATCCTCCTCCGGTTTTTGTCTGCTGAAAAACTTCAATAAATAAACAGGAAAAATCTGATTGCTAAGTAAAAGGTGTAGGGGTGCATCCTGGGGGTGAATGTGCTCCTGGAGCCTGCGGTGGAGGGGCTGTGACAGCCTTTACCAGGGAGCTGGAGGAGGAGTTCTGGCTGGCACACAGTGCTGAGCCACAAGGGCTAATAATTTTGTAGGAAAACAAAAGCCAGGCCAAAAAGACCATCTCCAAAACCTGCTTTCCTCCCAGGACTCCTACAGCGAGCAGACAAACAGCCACGACCCCACAGAAACGCGTCAGAGCATCCCAGCTCGGAGAAAACTCTTTTAGAGCTCTCAGGAGTCCCTAGGTGGCAACACTGCTCCTCCAGACCCTCCTGGGAGCCTTGTCCTGCATGAGAGCTCCAGCCCCAGCTCTGGAGGCAGAGACAGACCTTAAACTTTCATTCCCAAAGAAAACTGAGGAAAAGAGTATTTGTTTAATGCTGGAGGTGGCAAAGTGTAAACCTGTGATTGCTGGAAGGCTCTGCCATCTGAAGGCAAACAAAATGAATGACCAAAAACCGCCAACAATTTATTTTTTTAAAATAAACAACAGGAATTTAAAGCCAGTTTTGTAATGCTGGGAGATGTGAGTAGTGATTCCTAAATGCTTTGGGTTGCCACTCCTGGTATTTCAGGGGAAAAGCACCATCAGAGACCCAACAGATAAAGAGATTTTGGAGTAAGTCCTGCTGCTAACACCTGTTAGATTAGTAGATTTGAGAAGGCCATTAACTTTTTCCCTTTTAATCTGTGTTTATTTTCTGCTGACTCTCTGTGCTCACTGACTGCTCCATCACCAAAATCCAAATCTCCCAATAAAAGTAGCAAGTCCATTATGTCAGAGATCAGATACTTTCAGCCACCTTTTGATGAGGTGATCTTTGGAACTGGCTAGCACAGTAAAAACTGAGGATTGCAATTATTATAACCAAATACACAGTTTGAATTTCATCCTGGGTTAATTACCTGAGTAATTCATCCACATCTGTTAGTGACAGCAGAAATTACAGCAGAAATGGAGAATTTAGTTGCAATGCTACTGCAATACTCACTTTTTGGATGATCTGCTGGTGGAGTAATATCCACTGAAGAGATTAATGAATAATTTTTAATAACTGGACCAATATCTTTAGAAACTGCAATTTGCAAACAGGGAGAGAGAAAGTCTCAAATAAATTATACATTGTGGCTTTTCCCTGCAGCTCTGGAAATGGATTTAATTGCCTTATCACACTCCCCACCAGATCTTTTTCCCCCTGATAAACGTAAAATCTCTCCTCCTGTTTTGCTAACAAGACAATGATGAAATCAGTGAAGCAGGACCCAGCTTGGCAGGGAGGTGTTGCTTCCACTCAGAGAAAACAACAATTTTATTAATGAAAAATACAAATGCTGCGGGCAGGTGTCTGTGGAGCAGTTCACTGGAGCAGGGCAGGCTCAGCAGGAGGATGCTCCTCTCTCAGGTGCGGGTGCAGCGGCTGCGGGCGGGTCCCCACGCCGAGCCCCGCCCATGTCGCCGCCCATGTCGCGACACCACGCGCCACCTCGTGTCGGGCGCCGGCAGCGGCTGGAGCCTCCTGTCCCCATTTCCAGCCACCTCATGTCATGCCAGTGCTGAGAGATAAGGGCTTTTTAAAAACAATTTGCTCTCCAGTATTGGCAAAATAGGAAGGCGACACCGTGTGAGGCAGACCTTGGGTCACTCGCGGTTGCAGTGACACTGGGGGCTGGTGCTGGCTGTGGCTCTGTCACTACATTTTGTGTTGGGCACTGCAGGATGGAGAACCTGGCCCTGCCTGTCCAGGGAGGATGGAGACACCCTGGCACAGCCTGCCCAGGGAGGTGGAGGATGCTCCATCCCTGGAAACATCCAAGGTCGGGTTGGATGGGACTTGGAGCAACCTGGGCTGGTGAAAGATGTCCCTGTGCGTGGCAGGGCATGGAAAGAGAAGGTCTTTAAAGGTCCCTTCCAACCCAAACCCTTTGATGATTGTACAGTTCTAGGATAAGGTGAGTCCTGCTGAGGCTGGTGAGCCCCCTCTGCCCCACAGCTCCCCTGGAATATCCTGGTTGCATCTTGCTCTCTCTTCAGGGATGGAGGGATTTGGCCAAGGCCAGCCTTGGAGGGACTTACAGAAGGAGCTTTGTGATTTCCAGCATCTTCTCCAAGCACCAGAGATGCAGGAATTGTGGGGATCTTCTGAAGAGACTCGAGGCTCCAGCACTGGGTTTGGGTCCGTGCCTGTTGTCCCTCCTGCAGCACAGGCTGCTTGTGGGGGCAGATGCAGGTGAGGTGCCTGTTTTAGCAAGACCTGACATTATGGGGCTGGGATTTATCTGGGGATCTCAAGAGCACGTTCCTAATAGCAAGGAGCATTCTCTTAGCAGGGCAGTAGCCTGTCCAGCCTGAACATGTGCCAGTGCTGCTGGGATTTTGAGATGTCCCCAGGCTTTTGTTCCTGTTAATGGGAATGTTGCAGGTCGTCAAGCTGCTGGTGCTGTTTTGAGATGTGTGATGTGTAGGATCTGCTCAGGGGCTGCCTGCACAGAAGAACCAGGCTGGACCCCCTGGTCAGACCCACGTGTGGATCATCCAGGTCTGGAATGGGAGCAACTTGCTTAAGTTGTCATAGAGACAGGACTCGATTTCCCCCATGTATATTAATCAATATCACATTTCATTTGCTATTTTATCATCCTGTCACTTGGTATTACTGCAGCTCCTCACAGTCAGCTCGTGGTCTTGCAGCCCTGAAAAACTTGATCTCAACAACAACCTTCATATCCTGCCTCTCCCATCCCTCTCCCAGACCATCTCCACAGGTTCCCTGGACAGTGCTGATGATTATCCTCACAATGAACACTGATCTTTTGGTCCCGCCCTTTCTTTCTGATGTTTCAACTATCAACAACATCCTGAGTTGTTGGCTCAGGCGGCTGTCACACCTCTCCCAGACTCGGGACAGCTAAATGACTTTAAAAGCCTTGGGTGAGAGAGCTGGAGCCCTAAGGCCTTGATCCAAGTCAACTCCCTGAGCTAAATCATCCCTGTGCTTGTGATTGCTTCAAAGGAAGTGTCACAGAGGATCACTTCCCTCTGCTGAAGTACACACACTCTTCCTCCTCACATCCTATTTATCACTCAGCTGTGAGTTTTAACCTCTCTTACAGTCTCTACCAGACTTGCTGAGTTTTCATACCCAACCCTTGGGAACCCTCCTCTAAAATTAGCCCCATGTTTGCTACCTTCTGTGCTCTGGTCCTGCCATGCACTGAAGCAAAGGTTATCTACTGCAGTTAATGGTTAAGCAATGTTTTGTGTAAGTACTTTTACCCTTGGGTGAAAACCATCTGATCCTGGAGATTTATTACCGTTGTTTTCCTGTTTATTTCAAGCAGTAGAGGAAGCTATGTCCATTACACGTGTTACATTCCCCCCTTGGCTCAGGGCTGTGAGGAGCAGAGCAAAGGAGAAAGAGCAGGCACAAAGCCCTTTATGGTAGTTCTTTTTGTGCCAGGTAATCTAGAACAACTGTTCTAAGACCAGTTTAAGGTGAGAAAATGCTCCCCCTCCCTCCTCTGGAGGAATCTTTCCCTCTTTCTTTTGTTTCCAGCCTTCTCCTTCCCTCCTGCATATCTGAGACACATGAGAGGGGTTTGGAATTGCCAGGTGGGACAAGCCCAGTAGTCCTTTCCATCCTATGGTCACCAGTCTCCTGGCCCAGGGGACAGTACCAGGGCTCTGAGGAGGCTTGTCCCCACCCTAAAGTGTCCCTATAATTCTGAAACATGGGCATTTCACTCTCATTGCCTTTGTCAGAGCTGGTCCTTGGCACATGCAAGTCTGTGTCCACCAATGAGCCAGAGGTTTGGACCCCAACACCTTTTGGCTGGGCTAGCACCAGGGACAGCTGGGTGAGAAGAAAGGTGGATGCAAGGATGGGCACAGAGAAAAATACTGGAGTTAGAGAGTTTCCTCACTGAAACCTGACCCACCTATCAGCCCTTGGAAGACTTTCCATTTGCTTTCTAAACTCTGAGGCCTAAATGTCATATAATTTGCCCAGCCATAAATACCTGGGAATTAAACAGACTGTTCTGCTTTTTTGGCTAATAGATTCGTCCTCTAGTGCTGCAAACTTATCTTCAAATCCCACTGCTGTTTGCATTGGAGATCAGGATCTCAAGCTGACCTTTTCTTTCCAAGATTTAAAGTGCTGGCAGAACATTCATTCAGTTGTGCAATCTCCATTCAGAGGTTCTCAGGTTTTGGGCATGGGGCTAATTTTTTGCCCTTTGACAGCTGTAAATCAATACAGCAGCTGGAGGTCACTTGTAGTCAATCAGTAACCAGTCCTGGCAGAGGACTGGACTAGTGTTTTTAGAAAACACTAAATACTTGGTATTAAAGCAGGCTCTAAGCTGGATGTTCTTGCTCAGGCTGACATTTTCACAGCTGTGCCTTTAAAATCTGGCTCTATCCAGCCTCACTGGAGGTACCAGCCTGGCCATGATCTTTTCCTGGTAATTATCCACAGGGAGAATTTCCCAGCACGTGCACATGCACAAATTACAGCCAACTGGGGCACAAGGCGCTTCAGGTGGAGGAAGTGGGTCCTGTGGTACAAGGTGCTCATTTGGTGCCAGCTGAATGAATCCTCCTTTTTGCAGGAAATCATTAGGTGTTGGCTGAAGCTGTCTATGACCTTCATCACAATCACCTCCCTCAGGAGCTGAGACCCGTGGCCAGGGGGGAATTCTTGCAGGGGTCCCTAATTTCTTTTGAAACTAGTGGAAACTGAGCTCTTAAATACCTTTGCTGTCTGAATCATATTCCAGTGGCATCATCACCGCTGTCTGCTCCTTGTTCTGGAACTGGTTGCCCATTAGATCTTCTGCCTGACCTCATCTAGAGCAATGAGAACATGCTCAATTGCCTCTTTCCTTTGAGCTCAGCAGCTCTGGGTGCTGTGGGTGATACAGGATCTGTCTCTGAGTAATTGTGACATGCCAGGCCTGCATGGTATGGCCAGGTGTTAACTCAGAACAGTTGGCAAAAGAGAGATGGGCACGATTTGGTGACCCGAAAATAAAATAGGCTTTAATGTGCAAAACAACAAACTTCACAGAAGGGGATGTCAGTATGGGGTGTGCCAGAAAGGGCTAGGGTGAAACAGTAACTTATATAGGGTAGGTTAGGGGCAGAGTCTGAGGGAAGGGTTCCAATCACAAATTGGGGTTAGGAATATTAAAATTACTGCACCAAACATGAACCAATGACAACTGGGGAAACAAAGAACTTTCTAGTAACATTAACATGAGGACTCCCAGGGGGCAATGAGGGTGAGCTGTTGCTCACCATAACTACGGCGATTTTTCCCATGGCTTTAGGCAAAATCCTTCATCCTGTTCCACCCCAACAAGCAATCACCCAGCCAGCTCTTGATGCGTGCAGCTCCTCATGCCCTCGTGCCCTGCCCTGTGACACCAGCTCTGGGTGCCACCAGCCCTGGGTGCCACCAGCCCCACCTACAAGCCCTGTGCAGCAGCCACACGCCATTACTTGGCTGCTGCTGTTGTTTGTCCCCTGTTAACAGAGTGAGACACAGCCCCCTGTGACTCCCGTTGGGATCCAAGTGCCGGATGGTGTCTGTCCAGCTGCAGACTTGGGGGTTGCACTTCTCATCCTCACTCCAGGTTGGGAGTGAGGGAGGTGGGTGCCTCACACTGGTTCAGGGCTGTCAAGGTTCCATCAGATCCATCCCTGAGCCCTGGGGAACTCCTGCAGGTCCCAGACCCAGCCAATGTGGGTCTGTTCCCAGCTTCTTGGTGTGACTCAATGGTCTTAGGAGGTATTTTCCAACCTTAATGATTCTGTGTTGCTTCCTGAGCCAGTGCCTGTGGGGAATGCTGTTTCCCTCCTGTCTGCATGTGCAGGAAAGCTCTGACATCAGTCACTGGCCACAGCCATGTGGCTTTGGAGGTGGCATCAATGCCCCAGCTCTTCCCTGGAGCCTCACACAGGCACTGGTGCTCCTTCTGAGCCCACAGCCATGCAGGAAAAGGACTCAAGGAGCCTTTTCCCTTTCTCTCTCTCCTCTCATGCATTTTATATAAACTTTAAATTCTGGTATTTCCTTTCAGCTTAGGATCCTACAGAGCAGGATGCAACCTGAGCTTATGAGCAACACAAAAGGGATTTCCTGGTGAGGAGCCACATGCACATGCCCATTAGTCCTGAAAGGTGGAGAAATATCCTCTAGCGCTGGCCCCATGCAGCAGCAGCCCTGGGCTGCTGGACTGGTCAGGCTTGAATTTTAGGCTTCTTAAGGGTTTAATAAGAGGCTGAACTAAAATACTGGCTTTGAATGGAGAGCTGAATTCTTCAAGGTCAGAAGGTGGAGAGGCTTGGGGTTGGGGTCAGTCCCATGCCATGGGGAGGTGTGGTGCTGCCAGCACTGCCAGGAATGTTTTTTTTTTTCTGGTGAGGGATGCCTGTGGCACTGCTCCTTCTGCCTCAGGGTACCTGTGATGGTTCTATGCAGTGGGGCAGAGCCAGGGGCTCACAGGACCCAGTCATGTCTGGTTTGGGCAGGAGCTACATGAGAGTGGCTGTGCCATGTTAGGGAGTTGGGCTGGTCTGCTCAGTGTCCATCTCGCCCCACCACACTGGAAAACTGACCCAGAGTGTCCCCCGGGGTCCCTTGTGCAGGAAAACCTCACACACCAGGCCTATGTGACCCAAGGGGGTGGCAGACACCTCACACCTGGCACAGCCCTGGCTCTCGGTGCCTCAGAGCACTTGCACACTGCATTTTTTAAGTGCCTGCTGCCTTCTCAGGGGATTCAGCAGGAGGGAAAACCAAAAAAGCACTTTAGAGCCAAGGCTTCAGCACTGTACTGTGCTGGCTGGAGCAGCAATGCTTTCTGCTCCCAGCTACATTTGAATCCCAGCTCTTCTGAACAGCCAGCTCCATGTCTCCTGAATCATTCCAATACTCACTTCAACACTCCCACACTTGCAAAATCCCCAACTTTAGGAAAAAAGGAGCCATACAAACCTTGTCTTTATTAAACCTTCATCTTCAAACCTTTGTGTTAGTATGGCAAGAACGTGCCACTTCCTGCAGGTTGCTTAAAAAATGGCAGATGAGCCATGGTCAGTGGTGGCTGCCACAGCCAGGGATGATCTGGTGGACACACTGGCTGCTTCAGTAGGCAGCAGGGCCAACATCTCCCATCTGCAGAAAACGGTCTCCATGAGAACATACACAAACATTATGGGCCTTTAACTGGAGGGTTTTTTCACATACACTTAGGAAAGGTACAACAAAAAACCCAGCAGGTGTTTTCTTGGTCAGCAAAGCCTGGCCCAGACTCCTCTCTCTCCCTCCCATGCAGCTTCTTGTGAAATTATCCAAATAACTGGAGATTTAGATCCATTCCTATTGCAGGAACATTTCAGAAATAACCCAAGCCCAAACCACTGGGAGAAGAGCCCAGTTTTTCATCCTGCAGGGGTCTCTACCCATGGCTTGGCTGTTGGTGCAGAGCGTGGAATTGGGGGAAGCAGAGCTGGACTCACATCCAGGATGCTGTTTCTCTTGCTGGGAGTTTTCCTCCCTGCAACTGCCACATGCACAGGCTTTGGGGGGTGCAGATGTGCAACATCTGCCTGTTTAATCTCCTTCCCCAGCCCTTGCCATACCCAGCCCCAACTCAGCCTGCAGCAGCATGTGTGTGCCCACTGCCAGCCTCGGCTGCCCTGCAGTGAGCCCGTTAGATGGCACCATGGGGCAGCACTGCCTGCACCTTCCTACCTCCCTTCCTCCCTTCCTTCTTCTCACCCAGACATGTCTTGACACTGCTCCAGTCCTGAACTGGCTCTTTGTGCAGGGCAGCAAGCTCTGAGCTCTGCCACAGTCGCTTGCCTGAGCCCACAGAACAAGGAGCAGGGACAAGGCTCACAATGCCATGCTCACCCCTCTTCCCTGCAATCACAGTCCTCAGCAAGGCAGGATGTTTGCAGGATCAGCCTTTTCTTTATTTAAGGATTTTGTATAGGCAAATGTTACATTTTTTGGACACACAAATGTTAAAATGATTGATCCTATGTGTACTCACCTTCTCCCACCCACAGCTCGTGCTAGCTGTCTTAGGGGATTCATTCACACACTGATATACAGCGGCCTGGTGGAAAGTGTATTCTGAGGTTTGAAAGACTCTAAAAAGGCTCTGAAAGGGTGACACTGATAAAAGCCTTTAAAGTGTCCACTTTGTCTTCTTTGTGCAGTTCAGATTCAGGAGCTTTGTGTCTGCCTAATGCAGTTTGCAGACAGTGTATCACACTTTCCTAGGTTGAATTCTGTTCTGACTCCTCTTACTTTGCTCTCTCATCTATAAAAGCAGGATTGCGACTGCAAATAAGCAATAAAATCACTGTGTATTCTCAGGTGTAAAGGCTTTTCAAAAGCAAGACAACTGGCAGCATACTGCTGTCCTTCTGGCTTGGACTTTGTGTGATAGACAATATATTGATTGAAACTTAAATAAGTAACAAGGGTGTTTGCTGACCTTGTTCTGGTGACAGAAATGTCATTTCAGGGTGAGACTGTACCTTGAGCTTTTACAGGGACCTGTTGTCCTGGGCATAGGATCAAGGGAGTTTCTCCTTCAGTAAGGATTGCAAGATAAGTAGCAGTTGCCATTTAAAAATGAGGTTTTTAAAAGGAAAAAAAAAGGAAAATTGCAATTAAAAGAAGCAAACTCATAATTCATAGGTTGGTTACATGTGCACAATTGTAAATGCAGAAAATAATTTACAGGCTTTTTTTCTTAAAATATTAGTGCTGCTATAAGAAGCTAAGCATGTACCTTAAAACGACGAACCACACTGAAAATGAGACAGATTAAATTGACATTATATATTTCTTAGCTGTGTACCAACTAGCCAAACAAATACTATGAATTCTGTCATATATGATGGAAGCTAGATAAAAATTTTATGATTGCTGAAGTGAGTCACCTAGTTAAATGGCACTCCTATATGGGCAATTTGATTTCAATGCAAGATTAATGGCCTTTTGCTGCTGGTTTACATGCTGGCCAAAGACCAAACTATGTTGTTGCTAAGCATCATTAATGGATTAAAATAGGGGTTCTGCATAATTCCTACAGTGTATCTTCAAACAGTGTGTTTAGTTTGGCACTAGCCTATGACTTGTTAGCTCTACTAACACACGGATCAGGGCGGCTCACACGTGTGAGGGAGGTTAATGCAATCCCAGGAACTCTTTCAAGAGCTCACAAGTTTTCTTGTGGATGACTTCGCGGAGCTTGCGCACGCGCCGGATGCTGGAGGTGCCCACAAAGCTGTCTGGCTGTAGGACGGCCATGCCGTTGTGGACATCCCCCATGATGATGAGCTGGCCATCCACTGTGGTCATGTTGGGACACGGGCAGCTCCAGTCCATGTTCAAAAGCGTGATTTCTAGTGGTTCCTTACCCAGGAATTTTAATCCCATTTTTTCATCCTTGAGAATCTCCTCCACCGTCACCAGGGCGTGTCCTGAGTCTTGGTCTTCGGTCAGCTCCGTGATGCGGCCCAGGATGACAAAGTCGCTTTTGCAGAAGCTGGTCACCAGCTTCTGGCGGGGTTTGCAGGCCTTGCAGTGCGTGTTCTTGGGGAAGGGGCACATCTCCTCACAGGCCTCCCGGCTCTCAAAGTTGTTCTCGTTGCCCCCACAGCCGCCGTAGATGAAGGACTGGCACTGCTTTGTCAGGCTATTGTAGGCCCACCTGGGCTCGTAGGCCTTGCAGTGGCCTTGAAGGGCTGGCAGGTTGCAGATGTTGATGGGGCCATTCATGCACGTCAGCATGCAGCTCTCGTAGGTCTCAAAGTGGTTGAGGTTGCTGTTGCAGTTCCCATAGATGAAAGTAAAGCAGTTGTTTTTCTTGGCATCGTAGTACCACCGGGTCTGCTCCTCCCCACAGTCTTCACTGTCCGGCTGCTTCAGGCACTCGTCGGTCGGAAAATGTGTTTTGTTCTGGGAAGCTTCCTTGGATGTGGGCTCTCCTCTGATGACTGACAAAGGGAAATCAGCCCGCAGGAGGCCACCGCTGTTCTGGGCAGTGCAGGTGTAGATTCCTGCATCCTGCAGCTGCGTGTTGTAGATGACGAGCTGGGCGATGTTGGTGACCACGACGTTCCCTCTGACGTGGTTTGGCTTCATGATGACTTTGTCCTTCCCATCGACCTGCTTCTCCCACGTGATTTCTGGCTTGGGTCTCCCAGTGACGTCACAGAGGAAGCTGACCGTCTCTCCCACGTAGACAGACTGATGGACAGGGTTGTTCACCAGCGCAGGGGGCAGGATATCGATGACTGTTGTCTCAGAGTAGGCGGTGGTAGGGCGAGCTGTTGTTTCTGGGGGGATGGGGCTGGTGTTTGGCCAGGTGAGATGGTACCTACAGGTGACCACGTTCAGTGTAATGCCTTTGATGCAGGCCTCTGCATCCATGTAGCACTTGTTGTAATAAGTGAGCCCATCAGAGGCGCAGGTGAAGCTTGGCTCCTTCTCACATCTGTCCTTGCACTTGCAGACGGGCTGCCCGTCCCAGATGTCGCACTCTGAGCCTTGCTGGATGCACATGAAGCGGTCACAGGTTGCCTCTTTGGGCATCCCCACAGGCCCCTTCTTCCCCTTGATGTCCATGTAGCGAGCGGCCACACAGCTCTTGGTTCCACAGACATTGGGGCAGCATTTCTCAAAGGTCTCGCACTCCTGTGGGGAAGGAAATTACCCTGATCATTACTGGGAATAGAGTAAAGGCCTTTTTGGAGACTCGGCAAGCAGAGAGCCCAGAAACTCAGCTCTGCCACAGATACCTGTGGTTTGAAACTCAGTGCCCCCCTGTCAGTGAGTAGAAATATCCTCTCAGCATTTCCCAGGGGCTTCTGAAGTGCTGAAGGAGAAGACTCTTGGAAAGGAAAATGTATTTCTGTTTCTTAAACACAAACCTCCTCATAAGTCTTTACCCCAGAGTCACATGGACTGCTTGACTATGAACCAAGTCCCCCCTTCCATGCTCTCTAATATGCCTGAAGACAAGCCCTGAGAAAAAAGAGCAGATGGAAAGTCTTATCATATGGCTGTAGGCAGTAATCCTTCTTATTTTCCACAGAAGTATGTAAAGTATTATTTGAATTCTCTGAGACTAACAGCCAGCTCTTGGAGGTGAAACTGCCAAGGATTTGTAATTGTTCACATTGTAGAAGAAATAATAGAATATCTCAAAAGTAAGGCAATATGTGCTCCAAAAATAATTTTTCTATGGTATTTAGAAAAACAAACCCCAAACAGCTCATTATGGCTTCTCTGTCCTATTTTAGTCCTATTTTCAAGAGCAGCATCGCTCTTCTAGTGATTTATTACACCCCGCCTCGGCTACAGTCAGCTCTAAATTGTGGTTAATTTTAGCAGAATTTTCATCTTCTGTGCAGAAAAGGTATTTGATAGATGTGATTAGGGTTGCTGGGTGGTTATGGATTACTTCAAAGGACCAGGGAAACTGCTACCATGTGCCCAACAGGGCACATTTCCACCGTGTGTTAAACCTCTACAAGCCCCCTAAAATCCATCAGCTTTCTCCGTAAGTGAGAACAAAATGGTTTTTAAGCTACCAAGCTAAACAGCTTCTCCTGAGTCCAGTATCCTTTCCTTATTGGGAAAAAGATGACCTAATACCAAAACTCTTTCCCCATTTCCAGCTGCACATTACTAGGTTTCAGAAGCAAAGCTAGAAACCAGGACTGGGGAGGTTTTCAGCTGGGTCAAGGAGTGTGGCTTGGCAGAGTCCTTGGTTGCCTGCAGCACACTCACTCCATCCAAAGTCCCAGGACTCTGTGCTGCCACTAGGCAAAAGGAATATTTGTAGCCAATGGCTTCTGGCTTTCAGGTTTTGACCAGTCAATTATTAAAACATCATTGTCTGCTGCTCCTGCTGCTGCTGGGGTTTTGAAAGTGTTTTAGTGTTCATTGCTGCACCTGGTAGTTGGAACAGAGGCGGCTTATTTGGGAATGGCAAAAGTAAAAAGAGCACCTTCATTCCTAACACATGGGATCCATCTGAGTAAATGTCTTTGTTTACTTATGGCCAGAATTTTTGTCTGTTTTTTCCCCCCTTTTTAGCATTGCAGAAACAACATACAGAGCACAAACCCAAACACTTTTTTTGAGCACAGTAAATGTTCCTGTCAGCCAGGTTTGGGCTGCAGAAGCATTGTCATGGGACATGATGTAAGAGGTAGGACAAGCAGGTATTTTCAGATGCCGGCTTGAGCTGGCAGTGCTGACAGGTTGAAAAATTAATTTTAGAGTGGTAAGCTAAACACATTTTGAGTTAGGAGCATCCCACAGAACATCTGCCTGGTCATTTCAGCCATGCCCTGTTCTGCACCCCAAGCAAGCTTTGCGTTTCAAATGCAGCAAAGGCTGATGATTTACGTGTTAAATTAAACTATTTCATACAGGATTCCTCTCAGGAACATAAAACATTGATCATGGCCACAACAAAGATAGATACTACAGATTGGCCCCAGGGCATGCTGAGTTCTGGAGTATCAAATTCAGACGTTTCTTCTGACATGAAAACAAGGAAAAGGATCAAAGAGAGTGAGCGCTATACCCACACCAGCAAAAGTGACAGCTGGCACACACCTCCCCTCTTAACTGATAACTCATCAAACCTTTTCTATGTTGTTTAGGTCACAGGTCAATTCCATACATTCGCTGTCTGCACTGGGTCCTGCCTGGTGCCAGAACCCTTCCAGCTGGGACAGAGGGCTCCCCCCAAACCCCCTGGCAGCCCCAGCAGTGCCCATGATGCAGAGACACAGAAATGTGCATCACTCACCAGGTCAGCGTCGCACTCCCTCTTGCAAGTGCTCTGCGCGTCGACCCACAGGTTGGGGTTCATGTCATTGGGGCATATCCCAGCGTGCGAGTACCGGATTGGAGGTAGGGCTCTCCCCTTCAGAGAGACCTCCAGAAGCAAGAGGACACTGCTCTTCCCCAGCAAGATCCACATCCACCGAGTGAACAGCACCAACAACATCTCAGAACTTCTCCAGGGCAGTGGCAGTGTCTGAGCTGGAAGTAGTTCTTGTTTGCTTGGGGTTGCTTTTTTTTTTTTTTTTTTTTTTTGTGGTAAGCCTTAAGTTTTTGAGGAACCCAGATGCACCTGACTTCAGTAAAAATTTCAGCAAGCTCCTCTGCTGCCTCTGTCGATAGTGCAGTTTGGTCTGGACCTCATTGGATTAAAGGTCCTAGGAAGTTCACCCCCTTATTTTAAGAGAAACGCTACTTGTGCGAGCAGAGTTAGGTCTATTTATACCCTGCCTCTGTTAACAAGTCAGAAAAAGTAAACTTGATTTCTTTGACAGGCACACGCTTCCTATGTCCTGGTGGCAGTCAGACAGATTTGTTGCAAGAAAAAAAAGCTGGAAAGAGTTCAAAAGGCTGGAACTGGCATGGTGGGACCCCTGCATGTTTCTGAATGCAGGGAGGCCTTCTTAACCCCTTTAGACCTAAAGTACTTCCCTATGCTAAGAATGGCATTTACTTCTGAAAGGGGACTTGTCTAAGTAACAGGACCGAAGTCAGGGGATTTCCCCACGGTAAGGGGCTACACAATCACTTGCTAAAAGGAACAAATAATAGGATTGAAGCAATTAAAGCCAGAATATAGTATTCTAACAAAGGAAGTAGGGAAGAAATAACTTATTTAAACTTAGGATCGACAAAGCAGAATGTCTTCGTAACTTCTCCCAGGGCTCCTCCGGGCTTTTTTCTTCTCTTTGGTTGGGAGATTTCCATGATGTTAAGCTTAATGCTGCCTTCCAGTTCCACTAGGAAGATGTTAAAAGTGTCCCTGAATTCCTCCATATTTCCTGACAGCCAGATCCCATTGCACAGTGCATTGCTGACCCCTTTAACAGCAACAACAAAAAAATAGTAGAAGTTAAACTCTATGGAAACCTGCATAAAGGAATGTACAGCATTTTTGCATTGGGGGCTGGGAGGGAAACTCAGTCAAGCTGAGTTCCTCATTCCCTGATTATTACAGCAAGGGGCTGATCCTGCTCGTGCTGAACACGTGCCAAAATCCAGAGATGAGTGGCAGAAGTCCGAGTTGCTCAGCACCTTCCAGGATTAGGGCTTCTGGGCTGGGTTTTGGGCTAGCTTGGGTGGATCCTGCATGTTGCTAAGAGCCTCCTGGGAGGATGGGGTAAGTTTGCATCCCACATGGAGGTTCTGCAGGGCTGGACCAGCAGCGCTGTGCCTGGGCAGGAGGGAAGGGTGTGCATCCACCCCGTGCCCAGCGCTGAGAGCTGCAAAGCCAGCCAGAGTCAGCCCTTACTTTTTTTCCATTTTGTTTATAAATCCAGGGTTGTTTTTCACGGCTGAGTTTGGACCTGATTCTCCCCTGAGCAATGATGACTGCCAACCAGTACAATCAGCGGTGAGCTGGGTTACCATGGGGTTCCTGCTCGTCCCCTGGGGCCAGGCAGCAGAGCACAGTGACCTGCTGGTGTTTCCCGGGATCACCTCTGGGAGAAAGGGAGAGCAACCTGGAGCCGACCTGCCCCGGGCTGTGGCATTTCTGTAGCCACCCAGGCTTACAAAAGGGGCTGTTGCAGCTCTGATCTGTGTGCCTGCATTAACCATATACACAGTATTTGAATTTCATGGGACGTGCAGAGCGAAGTTGTCCAAATTAGCTATTTATAAGGAGCGAAGTCAACTGCCAGGCAGCAGTTCGCAGTTGATTTATTCGCTCTGAAACTTTAGAAACCTGCATGACACTCGTACAAAGTGCGGCTGTGTGCTAAATGTTTTATTCAATACTTGTTTACAAAGACAAACGCAGCACCCTGTGATGCCTAAAAAAGCCAACCAAAAATGACACATTCCCAAAAGGTACTTAAAATTCTTACAGCTCTATTAACAACAAAATCACATGTATAAGTGGTCCTGTTGCCTAAACAAAGACACTTCATATTGTAAAACTGACTACAGATAAGTTTTGAAACGAGCTGTATGTGGATCTTAAGGAGTGCTGGGGAAGCTGCCTTGTTGACCCCGACAGCCACTGCACATGCAGGGAGTTTTCCTTCAATCCATGGCATTGCCACAGAGTAGCCATGGATATGATTTTTCCCTGCCAGCCTTAATCTTTTATGGCCGTTTTACCCCCTTATCTGCTGGACCAGAGCTGGATCTTACAGCCTCCATCTCCTCTCCTGGTGCCAGCCAGCCATGTCCTTGCTAGCTTCGGTGAGTGAGAGACACACTAATGTGGGCCACCGTAGGTGGAACTCTGTTCCAAACAGGAAAAAACAGCACTATCTTATTTTTAACTGTCCCTAACCAGGGATCCCTCGCCCAGAGGCACATTTCAGCTGCGGGGGAGAAGAGTGGGGCTCTAGAAATCAGACACTGGTTTGCATCAGACAAACAGTGCAGCCTTCTGCTTTGCTGTCCTTCTCCATCCACAGGGATATTCTCCAGCGACCGGTAAGTCCCACTGCAGCTTTCTGCTTTCAGCCCTGAGGGATCATGTTCCTGGATCAGTCCTTTGGCCACTTGAGCTCAGCCAGAAGAGAGGAAAACATTGCCATAAATCTCCCTGTGAATGTGGGCAGACAGCTCTAGAGGGCAGGGGAAGCAGTGAGGGCTCCAAACAACCCTCGACAGCTGCCCCATTCCTGCCATGACATCCCAGAGAAGCTGTTACCCAGCCTGAGGAGCACATCCAGGAGGGAAACCACTATACAGGCTGCCCCAGGTTGGCTCAGGGACACTGGGGATCCTGATTGTCCCAGCATGGACAGCCAAACTCTGACTAATGACTCACTGTCTCCTGGGTTTCATTGAGGGCTGTTTACTTGCCTGGTCTAAGTTAATTTAACTCCAGTGACCTCAGTGGATCTGACTGGACACTCCAGAACAACACCAGTTAATGCCCAGCTGTGAACTGGGGTCTCTGTCAAGGTCCCCTGGCCCAGTTTTTCTGTTCTTCCTTGTGTATAAAGCACTGTGCATTTTTTCTTTAATAGAAGCAATAAAGTAATCCCCATTCTCCATTGCTATGAACAAATCCATTATGAAAGCTGATTCTATGGCTTATCTTATCTCAGCCACGTCAGATACTGATGTGATAAAGGTCTTCCCAAAAGAGATGAAGCCTTAGAAGCAGCCCTATTACTACCCCAAAATACCCCTTCCTGATCAAGATGCTGGAATGAGTCTGCTGGATGGGGAACTGGGATGAACTTCTCTAGATCTCAGATGGACAAACCTGAGTTCTGATGGCACTAAGCAACATCCTGGGTCTGCTAGCAGCAGGGGATACATCGGTGTGTGACCAGCCCCAGTCCTGAAAAGCCCTCCTAGGGTGCCCAATGTCCCAGTTAGAATTGTTAATCCTGAACTGGCTTAACTGTTGTTGGGTTTTTTGTAAATTATAATTTCTTTGTCCTTTTTCCTGCCCTCGTCTTCTATGCCAAGTGTTGACCCAGTGTGTGGTGTGACACCTTTTAACTGAGGACAGAAACAGGATTCTCTGGTGCGCAGAAAAGTATAATTTTATTTGGGTATTTTTCCTTAAGCCGCTGCTAAAGGAGCAGCAAACTGTTGATCAGATTTACTAAGCCAGCAGTCCTCATCTGGAGTTACTCAGTGGAGGATTGATTTGCTGGTTTTATTGTGGACGGCTCTTGGCAGGAACTGTCACCCTGCAATGTTAAAACTCCAACTCCCATTGATCTCTTCCTCTGCACAGGGGCCCTTCCAGCCCCAGCCTCTCGTGCTCCCTGGGCCCGCTGCCACTGGCAGCCGGGTTTGCCAACACAAACAGGAGCCACCCCCTCTCCAGACAGGCTGTGACTCATCTCTGCCGGTGGCACTTTGCTGCCTGAGCCATCAGACCCTACCAGAGGGCTGGAGAGAGTGCCATGGATGTCCCCAGCACGTGCTGCAGATTAAGGCCGGGGGTGAAGGTTGGATGCTGGACCTGCTCTTCTCTGAGAGTAGCATAAAGCAAAGACTCTGTCTGGCCCTTGAAGCTGCCCTCCTCCTCCTCTCACAGGGCAGCTGGTGACAGCAGGGCCTGGTGCCAACTCACTGCAGTGCCCACAGCATCAATCAGCCCCTTCTTCCAAATGGGACACCCAAATCTGCCCTGCCCACAGGCACCCTAGTCATGCAGGCAGCTCCAAGGACATGCTCCTCTTCAGCCCCACCATCACCATGCACCCTCTCTAGGTGGCTCCTTGTCCATGCACAGCTGAAAATATGATACCTGTACTCTAAAAAACTGTTTCATTTAGACAGTAACAAAGTTCTAGGCTGTAGGTAAAGCTTGTTGCACTTAAAGCTAATAGCCAGACATTTGAAAGGGAACATTGCTGCCAGATCTCTTCTGGTGCACAGCTGCCAACTGCTTGTCTCAAGCAGGAACATTGCTTTCACAAAGAAATACAGATAATGCCTTGGGACCTCAGCTTTATCTTGTTTTGGACTGCAAAGAGTCAAACCTTCCCCTTTGGGTGATATCCTGAAACTCAGCAGGTTCAGGGGATGGCCAAGGATCTGAGCTTGGATGCCTTTCCACAGCCCTCAGAAGACCACACGTCTCCTGCTGGCTGGGTGGCTGGCTGAGTGAGGAGGATTTTTGGCAGCATGAGATGCACCTCTGAACATCAAAGCACAGGCAAAGGCGCTGTGCTCGTCACATGCTTCGGGGGCACATGCATATGGGCCAGGCAGATTTGGGCTGAAGGTGTACAATGGGAACAGCCTGTCTGGGTCCTATTTCTGCTCTCTTCATATGCATAATTAGCAGCAGAGGCATATTTGAGTTTTCCCCAAGTTAAGATAGAAATATCCCTGTAAGCACCCAGAACTAACAAGTGTTGTTTTGACTTCTGAAATAACATATCTGAGCAGATCCCAGAGAGCAGGGAAGGCTCAGTAGGCACATTTGGCATGGTGATTGCTCACTGAAAGGAGCTGCTGTTGATGTGCATGCTGCCTCACGTGCAGCTGCTTGGTAAGCAGGAGTTAATGTGGTTAGACAAAAGGGCTCAGTTTGGGGGGGAAATCAATAATGTCAGGGAGTTTATTACAGGGTTATGGGCCACCTGCTAGAACTCAGCATTAGGCCTGTGTTGCATTGTGTTTCGGGAAGAGCTGATGGCACTGCACTCAGACAGGGCTAGTGCTAGAATTATTATTTTATGCCTCAGCAGATGGCTTCTGCTCAGGGGTTTTATCTTTCAGTGCAGACATACGACTAATCATCATTTGCTTTCTCTTTCTCTGCTAACTTAAGCTGGGCAGGAAGCAATTGCCAGTTTGATGATGGTTCATTATTGTTTGGTTTATTCTATCTGAAACAGCACAGTAAGAGGCACCAAGGATGCAAAGGAAGATAATCAAGGAGATATCCATTATCAGCAAGATATAGGGAAAAGCTGAGCTCAGAAGCTTGTCTTTCACCAGCTCATCTCTTTCTGTCTCTGTTTCAGAGACAAAGCCTAAGATATCCCACAGATAATTTAGAGAGGTCATATTGGTATCTTTGGATTGTCAAGATTGCGAAGAGGAAATGTTTAGAATGGGTTCATCCTGCCTTAGAGCAGGATGATCTAAATCACTTCCTAAAGTCCCTTCCAGCTCTGTTCTCTGTCACTGTCAGTGCTGAGCGAGATCTGCTCCATCAATTAAGCTCTGAGTTAGGGAAATCTGAGGTCTGTAATGCAATCTAGAATGCCAAGAAACAGAAATCACAGCCACAATGGCATCAGTGCAGGGCCAGCACTTTCTGTGTTAGGCCCTCTCAGGTACCTGGTACAGGCTGGACCAGGTCCTGTCACCTGCTGAGCATGGCAAATACAGATGCCATGGACACACAGCTGCAGCACGGAGCCTTGAGCACCTTGTTTTGTTGCAGGTTTTAGGAGTTCATAGTTAGTTTCATGGCAAGCTTAAACAACAGCACTTTAGGGAACTGGCACCAAACCTGTGGTGTGTGAATGGAGATGTTGCCGTGACTTGCAGCACTGTTAGGGCTGTGTGAGCCATAGCATAAAATCCTCGGGATTGAACTGATAAATAAATCTGTTGTTCTTTATGACTTTCAGTTGTTCTGCTTAGTTCCAGCCCGGTTTGAATCAAAGCTCAGAATAAAAGTGAGGCGAGTGTTCAGCACATCTTTCACCAGAGCCAGTGGTGTTTCTCCAGGAATGTAAGTTATTTAGTTACCCGTGTAGAACAAATTAATATTACTGAACCAATTGCACAGATTCACTTCAGCCTGCAAATGACCCTAATTTAACCTCCCTTATTTACTTTTAGGAATTTAAAGCTGGGAGGAAATCACTTGCTGAGTATCACAGAGCAACAGCCACGAAAGGTTGGAGTCCCAAGACCCTGCTTCCAACCCCATGGGCACTATTTCCTTCTCAAAATCCAGGTTCAATATAGAAAAGTCACATTGCTTTTCTTTGTGATGTGATTCAATTTATATAAACAGTAAGGTTTTAACCTGCTGTACTAATTTAATTTAACCCCAAGCCTTAATTTCCTGTGACTTCAGCATGAAGGAACCATCTCTTTGTCAGCTGGGGCTCATCTCTTTTAGAAAGATGATGAACCTTTCAGTGGAGGAGAGTTTGTGAGGTAAGATTAAACTGCTGCAGATTTGCATGATTTTGTGCTCCATTGTGAGACTTTACCAAACCCTTGAATCTGTGGAAGTTTGGAACCCTCCTTGTGGCTGGGAGCCTTTCCAGGAGATGCAGATCAGTTCCCAGAGACTTTTCATCAGGCAATGAATGTTGGCTTCTCCAGACAATGTGGAAGTTCCAGAGCCCCTCCGAGGGTTTGGTATCCAAAACTTCACTGTAAACAAGCTAATTTTCACAAAATGGAACTATTTCCATTTCTGCAGATACCATGAAATCCCTTTAGCAACAATTCTGTCTTCTTGGAATTTAAATTTAAATAATGCCAAAATTTCTTTTTTACTGAAGAGTTATTGCCCTGGTTTGCCTTTGCTGGCCGTTAGTAGTCCTGGCTGTTACACAGCACATCCTCTGCCCATGCCCAGAGGGTGACCTCTGCCAGGAGCAGTCCCTGCCTTCTCAAGCTAGGCACATTAAGAGTCTTTCCAAGAGGTGAACTATTTTGTTTTTGTTTGCCCTGTGTGCCACCAGACACCAGGCATTATTCAGTTGGCGCAGACAGCAGCAAACAGAAGGAGATAGAGCAGCACTTCGGGGCTATTGCTGCCCTTACTGGAAGCACTCAAAGGAGCCAAAGTGAAGGTGCTCTTCTCCTGCATTCATTCAGCAGCACATCTGAACACATGCTGGAGGTGCAAGTAATGTCTGCAAACCAGTGATGACCCACTTCCATTGATCTTTTGAGCAGCTAGCCCATCCTTTCTGCCCTGGCAATAGGATGTTTGCATTTAATAGCATTTTTTCACTGTCGTTCTTTCTGATTCCAGCTATTTCAACATACATTCTTATTTTGATCTATTATTTTTTTCAGAGTCCACTTGCAGCCCATAGCACAGCAGGGTCTGCTGAGATGCAGCACTTTCTTTCCACGGCAGTTTTGGAGAAACGGGTCCTGCCTGACCCCATGGTGGTAGGCAGAGTGATCCTAGGTTAAAGATTCACGTGGTTTAATCGTTCCAACTTCCCTGTGCCTTTAGGGCCAGCACTTTGGGCTCAGTGCTCTGTCTCACCAGTTGCTGGGATTGTGTTTCATGACAGACGAAGCAGACGGTCTTTGAGCTGGGGGGTACAAAGGAACCAGAGCATCATTAGCAGTGAGTGTTTCAAATGCTCTCTAATGGCCTGATTTTTCTCCAGTTGAAGTCGATGTAAATATTCTGCCGACTTCAAAGGGGAATGGGGTGAGGTTACGGCCAAGTACTCTTGGAAATCCCACCCAGTGCTTGATTTTTCTTGACCTGAATGGCAGTTCAGTCAGCTCTGTTTCCACAAAGGAGCTTTCAGGAGTCCTGGAAGAGCCGCCGAAGTGCTTTTAGCGCTGGGTTCACATAGTAGCAGCATGTGAATTGCGGCAAGTCTAGAGGCCGATCCAGCCCTCCCAAGTTCTGACTCCACTTCTGCAGATGTCTGGCTGGCACCACTCTCGCTCTCTCCTCACTGACTGAGGGGGAGTTCAGGGCAATGGGATTCCCACGGAGGCACTCCAGTGTGGTGGGGTGAACTCCTGCAGTGGGGCAGCAGAATGTGAGGAACCTTCACAAGACTTTTGGCTTTACTGTGCATCAGCCAGGAGAACAAGTTGGTCAAAATGCCTGGAAAATCTCTATAATGTGGCTTGAGTTGTGGCTTTGTCTTTTCCCAGAACAGAGAAAATTATCTCGAATTCTTTTTCTCCTTTTTCTCTGTTTTTTTTCTGGAGACGGGTGTTTTATCTTTCATAATTTTACACGTTTTCTTTTGTGTTTGTGTAACATCGTACTTGAAAAACTCTATGAGAGTGGAAAATAAGACTTTTCTAAACCTTTCCAATATTTCTATCGACTAATTTCCTTTCGAAGTCAATCAGATTTGTCAGTTTGGAGTTATCTCCACAGGATAACTGTCTTTGTCACTGACTTTGTGAGCCCAGACCACTTGCTCTCTGCACTACAGCTTCCACCTCCCTGAAGGGGACTATAAGGCTCTCCAATGGGTCAAGTGACACCAATTTATCTTTGAAATCCCAACTTCTCGCCATTCCCACAGAGTCGTGTGAGTGTGAGGTGTGATTTGCTGCAATTGCAAAACTGTTGGGAAAAAATGGCAAATGCAAAAATCGTATCTCCAGCCATTTGTTCACGTCTCTTAAGATGAAGTTTAAGCACAGCCCTTTCTAATTCACACACACACACACACACACACACACACACACACACACACACACTTTTTTTTTTTTTAAACTTTGCCATGGCCAGAAACCTAATGCTGTAATTGTTTCAGGACATATATTTGTACTTTCTCAGCTCACTTTTTATTTATCTGAGGAATCTGGTGTACCCATGGCCATAAAAACCAGGTTAGTGCACAGTAGAGGCTTTCATGGCCACTAATCTTGATGACAAAACTATTCAAACAAACACTTCTTGTGTCACCGATATATATTATGTAAAACCTTGTGACTTTGATTATGTGTCTATAATACAGATTAGTCTGTTTGGGTGTTTGGTGCTGACCTCCAATAAGCTCCTAAAGTATTAGCAAGAATTTGCAAGTGACAGGCAGGCAGAGGTGCTGTTCTGCCTAATCCCATTCTCAAAACTCTGGCTATATATGTCTGAACAGTTTCTGCTGCTTTCCTTGAGGCACCAACCAGGTTCTTTCTTTCTCAGCCCCCTCCCAGCCACCTTTGTCCTTCTTTCCACTGCTGTAATGTGTCACAAATGTTGGAAAATTTCACTATCCTTATGGATTACAGCCAGGGAAACAGCGAGAACAAATTTAGAATAGGAGGCAGAGAATGTACCAGCTGGGAGGTGATGCTGTCAATCTCCATGGAGACCTCTTTAGTTACAGCTTTGCTAATTACTCTGATGAATTGTATAGCGCCTGGTTGAAAGGCTGGCCAGCTCAACGGAGATTTCCAAACTGACTGGCTGAGTCTTGTGCCCGTGAGGGATGCACAGGGCACAGCCCCTCGGGGCAACCAGCTATGATTTGCACTGGGGGCTTTCTCCTTGATGGCCAAAACACACCCTAAGGAGAATCCAAACACCCTTGTCTGATCTTCTGCATGACACCAGCTTCTTCTAAAGAAAAGAGCTCTGGAGAAATAAACGTATATCTTGTCTTAGCAAAACAATTTTTTTTCTCAGGCATGCAAGTAAAACATCTCTGTCATCTTGCGAACTTCCATAGGAATCAGACAATGTGGGACAAGATCCACAGAAGCCTTTTGACTCCAAATGGCTAGACAGGACACACCTCTATGCAGAATTCAGGCAACTAGTTATATATGCCCCTTATCCCCAGGAAGAACGTGTTTCATGGATTAGTAGAGCAAAGGGACTACAGACATGGGCAGAGAGGAATGCAGCTGAAAGTCTGAAGAAAAAGCAAAGGCAGTCCCTTTTCTGCACAGTTTTCTGGGTTAGGATGTCTTGGAGCTCAGAAGGGCTGACACCTGGGGACACTGCCACAACCCCAACACAAGCAACAACCATCCTCAGGGGGAGAAATCTGGCTCCAAGGCAGTGCAGCACAGGCTTGTCATTACTTGAAGCCAAACTGGCTTTAGACACTAATCCACTGAACAATTTCCAGTTGTTATCAAAATCTATTGGACTTCTTAACCGAGTCCCTGAGCTGATGTATCACACCCCTCAGGTTCCAGCTCCCTGATTTGTTTGTTCAGAAATTATTTATTTGTTCTACAAATAGAAAAAATGTTAAATTAACAACTGGGAGAACAGATCAGCTGCACACCACGCCTGATTTCTAAAGGGATTTGGCTGCCTGAGCAGATCTTTCCCTTGCAGATCACCATTACCCCAAATATAAATGCCATTTTCCAACCCCTTCCTGTCAAATTTCACTCCATGCTGCAGACATGTGCAGCTGTGTGCATGAGTGTGTGCTCACATCTGCTTAAATGTTCCTCTTTAGACACTCAGCAGGGCTGAAAATCCATGACATAGCTGGTTGCACTGTAATTCAGGGATGCTCCAGGCTGCTACAACCTGTCCTGAACCCCAGTCTTCTGTACCACTATCAGTGTGGCAATTCCTGCTGGGTGATTTAGTGAAAAAGCTGTCATTTATGGTCAAAAGAAAGATGATGGGTGAGTTCCCTGCAATTCTGGAATTCACTGGAAGATTTTTTTTTATCTCATCAAAAAATAAAGAAACTATTCTTGAGTAGAGCCCTATCCACCCTGCCTCAGGTGCTCATCTTGCCTGGCAGTAGGCAGCTGGAAACTTTTTAGTTCAAAGCTCATTCTCTTTGGATCTTTTGGCAGGGGGCAGAACACAAGGGGCATCTCCAGAGGATGACTTGGCTGTGCTATTTTAGACCCTTGCCCTGGGAGGAGATGAATCTGCCTCTGTACCGCATGTTTCTCCCCATGGACATGAAGTGAGTGTTGGTGACACAGGCTCAGACTTGATAACATGGAGGCTTGAATTGCACCTAATTCACCTACAGACTCTCACAGGGGGCTTCCATGGGGCCAGCACAAAAACTAGTATAGCATAAACTGCTTCTCATGTGACTTTTACTTCCTCCTTTGAAATTGTCTCCTTTGCCTTCAAACTCTCATTGAAAGGCCCAGTGTGAGCAGCACAGATTAATTTAAATCTGAGTGAATATTGGGCTTGACTTTTAATTCCACCTTTATTCTCCACCAGACCTTCCATTTCCCTGAGCCTTAATCCCATAACAGCTTTAAATCTGTGTGTGTGCATTAAGTATCACATGTAAGGTTTCTGTCTATCCCTAAATCTTATTTCTCACAAGTCCACAACTGTAGTGTTGGTTTAAATTGCCAGAAACATTATTTTGGTGGGTTGGGTGGGGATGGAGTGTTTAAAATATGATTGTACAGCTGTCAGTATCACTGTGTAACTGGGAATTAAGCTTTTAAAAAGATGTTTAATCATAACTTGCAGTGACTAAGGAGTTGATTTAATGGGGAGGAATGGAGTTCTGTGGGGAATGAAACCTGAAATGCAAAGGGAATAAAAAACTTCATAAGCCTTAAAAAATCCAGGAGCAAATAGCAAACAGACAGACCACGGTTTCTCAAAAAAAAGAGCCAATCCAGAGGATCAGGCACAATCAGAAGCTTGCATAAAGACAGATACTAACACTTAACCAATAAAATCTGGAAAACTTGCTGTGGGGACAGACTGGCCCAAGCCTCCCCTGTGGTTACTGCAAGGCTGTGATAGTGAGGTGCTGGCTCTGCTAGGTGATGCTGTGGGCTCATGGCTACACCCAGGGCTGGTGAAAAGGGAGCCCTGACCACCTGTAAATCACAAGGAAAACAAAACATCACAGATCTGGGCTCCAGACACAGGCTCAGAGCTCAGCGTGTTCCCACTGAAGGCCAAAGCCATTTAACATTTGGGAAGCAAAGTGGCTGCTCCAGCCATGAGCACCATGTGCAATTCCCAGCAGCTTCCAGAGGCGACTCCAGAGCTCAGCCAGCACCTGCCCCATGCCTCCAGATCCTGCAGGCCCTGCTGCTCTCGGCAGGGAGGTGTGTGTGCACGTGTGCCCTGCGCAGGTACAGGCACAAACCCAGCTGTCACGTGAGAAAGGAGCAGGGAAAGGACAAGTTCCTGGCTCTGCTGGGAGCTGGTGAGCATGACAGCAGTGCCAATAAACAGGGAGAGGACACATGCATACAAGGGGGTCTGAGGCTCCATGTGTGGGGCATGAGCAGGAGGCTCATGGCGGCGGTGGGGAACTTGCTGCTAATCCTCTTCCACACAGCCTTCCTTGGGGGAGGAGATCTCATGACTCCAGGGAGAAGTACATTGTGTAACTAAGCAATGGTGAACCCAAGCTCCATTTAACAGGGCTTGGCACAGGTGCAACAGAGTAGGATACTCATCCCAAGAGAGCGTGAGAGAGAGCATCTCATTGCCGGCTTTGAGTCCTTAAAAGCCCTGTGTAGCTTTGGGAGAGGAGCTCAAGTAGAGGGGAAAGAAAAAAAAAAAAAAAGAAAAAAGCCAATAACCCCCCAGACAGCAGCTCCCTGCACTGGGTTTCCCTGCACTTGTGTGGAAATGTTGCATAATGTCGCTTTGCACCACACGGAGCTCTGAAATCTGCAGGATCAAAGCTGTATGAAGACACTATGGATGTGCCAACACAAATTTAAAGGCATTTCACAATTACAGCAAGAAGCACAAAGCCACACTCTTGCTGTTCCACTGTGACATCTAGTGGCAGTGGCACTGGGGAACACCACAGGGATGGTGTTCCTGGTTTTAGGCCTGCACTTGTCTCCTGAGCAGATTTTCCCCATCCATCTGAGAGCTGTCTTGTGTTATTTTGCAAAAAGCTCTTCTGCCACTAATCCGACTGGATTTTTACAGATGTAAAAAATTGGGATTTAAAGCTTTCATAGTATGCAGGAGGGCATCCTGCTTCCTAGAATGTATCACTAGGTCTCCAGTTGTGGGTGCCTTGTCTTTGGTTTTATAGCTTTATGGCACAGACACTGAAAAAAAGACAAACGGGACCATGGGTTAAACAGTGATTTTTTTAAGAAGCATTTACTGAAAAAGCAAATGAGTTAAAACACAAATATTCAGGTCACAGCAGTGTCCAGTTGAGGGCTGGTCTTCCAGGTCTCTAAGGTTTGAATTTGCAGTTGTTGTCAGGTAAATCTTGTTTGCAAACCATTCTCCAAATCCAGTTGTTTTTCATACAGTTTGTTGAGTCTTCTGGAGGCAGCTGGGCAAAATTTTTGTTCAATCTGTTGCATGGGATCAAAAGCATGTGATGTGGTGTGAAAAACTTGCCACTAAGTCACCGCGTAACCTTTGCCATAGTAGTTAAAAATGTCACTGCTTGCTCCTCCCTCCTGCTTTCAGGAGGGTGGTTTGCAGGGCTGCTTCTCTCTTAGAGAAACATTTGGCTTGTGGGCCTCTGCCTCTCCTGACTGATGAAAAGGAAGATGAGTATTTGTGCTTTGAAGCTTCATTTATATAGAGAGATATTCAGGAACTGTTTGGATGGTAATGCTGCAGGAACTGTTTTCACTTAATGGCCACAACTACCAGAGAAGGAACAGCAGAGCAAAGCAACAGCAACACAAGGCCTAAATTAAATGGTAGGTTTAAAATAATGTCACTAATAAGAAAAGTAAGCAATAAAAGAGAGGCAATGAAACAAAAAAGCAGCTTAGTGAAAATTTCTCCTTGGTGGCAGACACTCATGCCAAAACAGAAAGCCTGGAGTTAAATGAGCTCCCCAAGACATGCCGCAGTGATTTAATTAAGAGTGGGAGCAACACACTGGAGCAGTAAGCGCTGGGAACTGGGGGTGCCAGGGCTGGAAGTGCCTGGGGAAACCCATGAATTTGAACCCATCCTTGTGGTCCTTTCCCAGCCCATGGCAGCCCCACAGCTTGAAGGCAGGAGCCAGGCTGCTGGTTAAAAAACACCCCAGAAAGGGCAAGGCCACTCCGGTAGATGATGGGGTGGACTCATAGACCTTGGAGGTCTTTTCCAACCTAAGTAATTCTATGATGTGCTTTTGCTGGCAGGCAGTTTTTACCTGCAGGCAGTTTTTTCCCTCTTCCCAGGGGCTCTCACCCCCCAGGCCCCAACACAGGGCTCAGGATGTCAGGTGAAGCTAGGATAAACACGTGCAACACTCCAGTCTTGGATTTTCACCCTGTCCAGGCCCCCATCTCAGCACCTGCGGCGAAGGGGGCACAGAATCACAGAATCACTGGGGTTGGAAAGGACCTCTGGAGATCACCATTCCTATCCCCCACTAAGGCAGGGTCACCCTGAACAAGTGACACACGAATGTGTCCAGGTGAGTTTGGAATGTCTCCAGAGAGGGAGACTCCACAGCCTCCCTGGGCAGCTGCTCCAGAGCTCTATCACCCTTAATGTAAAGCCGTTCTTCCTAGTGTTGCGGTGGAACATTTTGTGTTTTAGTTTATGGTCATTGCCCCTCGTCTTGCTGCTGGGCGCCAATGAAAAGAGTCTGACAGCATCCTCTGACACTCCTTGGATACATTTAAATGCATTGATAAGACCCCCTCTCAGTCTTCTCTAGACCAAACAGGCCCAGCTCCCGCAGTGTCTGTGCATCAAACAGATGCTCCAGACCTCTCATCATCNATCACCCTTAATGTAAAGCCGTTCTTCCTAGTGTTGCGGTGGAACATTTTGTGTTTTAGTTTATGGTCATTGCCCCTCGTCTTGCTGCTGGGCGCCAATGAAAAGAGTCTGACAGCATCCTCTGACACTCCTTGGATACATTTAAATGCATTGATAAGACCCCCTCTCAGTCTTCTCTAGACCAAACAGGCCCAGCTCCCGCAGTGTCTGTGCATCAAACAGATGCTCCAGACCTCTCATCATCTTTGCGGCCTTCACTGGACCCTCTTCAGCAGCTCCTTGTTTTTCCTGTGCTGAGGAGCCCAGAAGCGGGCACAGAACTCCAGGCCAGGGCCGTTCCACGCCCGCGGCAGCGCCCGCGCTCCCCGCCCGCCCCGGGCTCAAGATGGCGGCGGCCGTGAGGGGCGGCACTGGGCCCCGGGGCGGGAAGGGCCCGGCTCCGCCGCGCTGAGGTCGCCCGGCCCCTCCCGACGGGCTCCGGAGCGGCGGGGAGGGGCCGCAGCCGGACCCGGCCATGAGCAGCGTGGCGGAGGCGCGGGAGCTGGAGGAGCGGCTGCGGGAGGCGGCGGCCCTGGGGGACGTGGCGGAGGTGCGGCGGCTGCTGGGCGCGGGGGGGGACATCGACTCCCGCAACGAGATCAACGGCTGGGGAGGGGCGGCGGCGGCGCGCGGGTCCCGGCGCTGCGGGGGCGAGGGGCGGGCCGGGGTCACTGCGGGGCCCGGCTCCTCCCCCGCTGCCTTTCTCAGCGGCACTGTTCGGGGCGGTTGCGCTCGGGGCTCTCCCCAACCCATTTATCCGGTACGGGGTGAGGGAGCTGCTTTGGAGACGCAGCTCTTGTGTTTAAGTCTTAGTTTTCCCATTTGCAAATACAGAAAAGCTAATCTCGGGAGGCTCGGAGATTTGCTGCTAAAGAGGATCACGATAAAAGCAGGTCGCCCTCCTTTCGCCTGTCACTGCGTGTTTGCTCAAGGGCCCCGTCCAGTCGTTTGTGTGGGACAGTAGTGGGAGCCACTCTGCAAGGCAAAGGAGCGCCCTGTCCTGCGCAACTTAGAGATTCAGAACTTTAGGAAGTGCCGCAATGAAGGAAACTTTATTCCAGTTTTCACTTTACACATTACTCGGGTGAAGTAGGACGGGGCTGGTGAGGAGGAGCCGGGGCGATGCATCCCAACCCTTCTGCTTCCTTCCCGCAGGACCTGCCTGCACTGGGCCTGTAAGCGGAACCATGCCCAAGTGGTGTCCTGCCTGCTGGAGGCTGGCGCAGACAAGCAGATCCTCACTGCTAAGGGAGAGCTGGCGGCACAGCTAACATCGAAACCAGACATCCGCAAGATTTTGGGAGGTTCCCATCTTAAAAGTCATCTAGAATTCTTGGTCTAAACACTAAAACTTTTCAGTGCTTTTATGTGAGGCAGTAATTGGCAAAGCCTTGGCTAGGACCATTGTATCTCATTAGATAGCTGTGATTTATAACTGTAATTCATATTTGGGCAAATAGACATGGGGATTTCAGGTAGGAAGGCTTTGTGTTCTGAGTGGTGTCACCAAGAAGTGAAAGAACTGTAGACTTTGGGAAGCGTGCTGCTGCACTCCTCTTGGCTGTCATAAAGCTAAAAGCTGACATGCAGGCTGCAAATAGGGGCTTTACGATTGCACAGTTTGCTGTGGTCTGACCATGATCAATATTACAAATCCCCTCACAACTTTATCATTCAGGAAGTTATGCCTTCTGAGCACCTTGTTATAGTATGACTTGCTGGTATGGTGAATTTTTGCCGTGTAGTTCTGCCATTTTACACTTTTCATATGCACAGCAAACCCAGTTAGATGTGTGTGACACTCCTGAACAAGAGCAAGTGCCATCATCATCTAGGCACTGTGCTCCAGATTAAAATTCTGAAGTGCTTTACCTTTGGAAATGTGCTGTCTTCTGCAGTTGCACTTAAATTGCTCTCTACAATGATCTGCTCTTACATCAACAGTGCAGGGTCATCCTTCTCAAGGTTGCAGCTAAATCATGACTCAGGTTCCAACAGTTACACCAGAAGGAATGGCATGTTCTTACTTGATACTTTTGGTTTCTTTTGGGCAAGGTGCTCATCTCTTGGGCTTAGTTTGTGGCAAACGACTCACCTGTTTCTAACATCTAAACTGTCAAGCACGTGTGGATAAACTCTGTTCATAAATGTCTTATTTTTCTGTCTGTTAAGCTTTCATGTGTTTCCTAGGGAATAAACACATATCACATACCTTCTCTCCTAGCTTTTGTTCTGGGAGTGTGGTATCATTGAGCAGATCTTTCTGAACTGCTTTGACATCATTGCTTATGTTCTGTAATCCTCAGGCAGGAATGTCACTTACTGCAGTGCTTTTATGCAAGAGTTGAGTTTGTTTGGTTATTACAGTAAGTAGTCATTTCCCTGAAAAAATACTGGGTTGAATTTGCTGGCTTAGGTCATAATAAACTATTTACAGCACTGCTATTAAAAGCATTTTAAAATGAGATTCCATAAAGGACTACTAGTCATCCAATTCATTTGAAAGCACTGGAATAACACTGCTAGAAATTATGTATTTTTCAAAGGTTATTTTTTCCTCCCTACTTTATTTAAAAAAACCCCAGAATATACTGAAGACATTTATAGGTTTTTCTTTTACTTTACAGCTACTGGCCTCAAGTACTACGTGCTTCTGGAACATTAGTGTCATTCTTTGATGGCCCTGGAATGTGATGTAGTTTAAAGATAACAATAGGAAAACTAACTATATTAAAAATGAGAAAGATCTATCCAGTAACATGATGGGTTTTTTTCTCTCTCCATCCCCTATCCCTCATTTCTGAACTTCATCAGTAGAGGAACAAACTGAATGTCAAGGAGTGAAGGATTTAAATTTACCCATTGTTGCGAACTACTTGGCTAAGCCACCATTCCCTAATGTTTACACCGAAGAAAGCATTCCAGGCAGCTTGGCAGAATCCCAGAATGAAAGTGCTTCCATCTCTTCTGCTTCCCAGAGTGAAACCAGCCCTTGTCCATCAGCACCTCAGGCTGAAAACACCGGCACAGCCACGTCCTGCAGCAGCGATGAGACCTTCCCAGCACCGACCACTGCAGCCAGCCCAGCCCCTGTGCCCACCATCACCAGCACAGCCTCAGTGTGTGCCAGCCCAGGGCTGCCCCATGGCCCCGGCTGCCCCCCAGCCACGCCCTCCAGCCTGGGGCTCTGCTCCCCAGCAGTGTCCAGCCAGGCTGTGCCTCTGCAGCCCGACATCTCTCCCAGTGGCCCTGCATCCACCTTCCAGCCCTTCTTCTTCACTGGAACATTCCCCTATAACATGCAAGGTAAAGAGGTGCCGTGTCTCATAGTTGTTACACTTACTGGTGAACAATGAAGTTAAGTAATCATTTCACTTCAGACTCTAGTTGAATAGAGGCAGAGATGTTGAATTCTGTGGCCAAATGTGCCCTGAACTTTCTTCTGCTCAGTTAAGTAAAATGTCTGTTATACTGTATTCTAACTATGGTAATACTTTGCAAAACAATGGAATGATCAGTGCATGTAACATTAAAATTTTGATTTTGCACTACATTTCCATCAAATGCAGCTCTGGTATTTTGGTAACAACTTGACTTTGTGACTGGATGGATCAGTTTCAACAGTGTTAACATGGTTCTCCTGTGTATTTTTGCTAGAAGCTTCTGTTAACTGCACAGTATTTCTCAGTGAGATCACAGGGTTTGTATTAAAAACCTGAATTCAGAAGATAATGGTAAATACCGTAGTGTTGTTTGAATTGTCTTTTTTGTTGTTAACCTTTTAACTGTTTCTCTGCCAGAACTTGTGCTCAAGGTCAGAGTCCAGAACGTGAGAGACAACGACTTCATTGAGATTGAACTGGATAGACAGGAATTGACCTATCAAGATCTACTCAGAGTGAGCTGCTGTGAACTGGGCGTTAATCCAGAGCAAGTTGAGAAGATCAGAAAACTACCCAATACACTTGTAAGAAAGGTAAGAATAGAAATGAGATATTAACTTGACTTTGCACTTTGCCAACATCAGAGAAGGTATTTTTGTAAAAAGATTGGCAAAATGTCACCTTTGTTAAATAAAAACTGACTTAAACTGACAGATTCAAAGGGATGTTGGACCTTTCTTAAAACTTCATCATAACTTGTTTAAAAATATTCTTGTCAGAATAGGCAGAGTATTTCAGCTTCTAAAGCATATGGAACTATTACAGTTTGACTTTTAAAAAATGTATCCGAAACAGTGCATTTAGGTGCTTTTAACATAATTGCCAAGTACTGCTTCACTGTCTGCTTGCCTAAATAGACCAAACAGTAAAGGTAAAAACCTCCACAAATTGGCATATGAACAACTTAAAGATAGGCTGTTAACAAACTTGCTCTTCTGTTCCAAAAATATATAATCCGGAGGTCTGTAAATCAAAGTGGTCACAACTCTTGGTAAGTGACATGCACAAATACAGCCAAATCATAGTGAGATTAAAGGAGAAGTTTGAGGAGAAAAACCAACCAAGCAAACCTGATACACTTTTAATGAGTATATGCTGGTAGGATTTATTTTTTCATTCTCTATTGCTATTACTGGATGTGATGTCCCTGGAACTTTAGTTTATACTTCCTATAGTTATTTTATAATAACAACCAGCTATGTTTAAGAGTATTATGTTGTTCTGCCTGTTCCTTACAAGGACAAGGATGTTGCCAGACTCCAGGACTTCCAGGAGCTGGAGCTGGTCCTTATGAGAAGTGACAGCTCTGCATTCCGGAACGCTGCTGCTGTGCTGACGGAGCGGCCGTGCTACAACAGCAGAGCGTCCAAACTGACCTACTGACCCTGGGGGTGCATCTGCAGGGTGAGCACCTGGCACTGACACATGCTGCCTTTGGGAGGCAGACTTCAGTGTGTGTAAAACATTAACTTATTATTAGGGTTACTATTTTAACTAATATTTTATATTTAACACCCTGTTTGCTTTTATTTTTTACTTGATACTGTATTCAGCCAAGGGATACCTCATTTGTCTAGTAAAATCACATGCTTCCAGTGTATTTGAAGGAAGTTTATTGGTTCTATCTGGCAGCAGGGGGCACAAAAGACATAATTATTGATAATTTATAATGAAAATTATGTTAAGTACACCCACTCTGACCAAGTAAGACTCATGGAAAGATTCAGGAAATTGTGTGTCTCTATGTATTTTAAACCTCGTTATTAAATTAAATGAAAGAGACACACAATGAATAGCTGCTCTCTAAAAATGTAAATGTACAAATCCTTAAACACTCACCAAGATGGGTTGTCTAGAGATACTTAATGCTCAGAAGTGGCAGGAGAAACCCTTTTACTGGGCTGAAAATAAGTGGAATAAGCATGCCCATATTTAAATGTTTATTGCCCATGGGAATATTGTACCTCTACCAAAAAATACAAAAGCCTCTTGTAAATGTTCCTTAATTAAGTCTCAATCGAGTTGAAGTGCCCTTTCAAGAGAAAGCCCTTGTTTCAGGAGATGGGGAGGGGAACCCCAGTCTGTGTCAATGGTTTTTACTTTCTGACTGATGTGAGCCTGTGCCTTACCCACACCAGGTGTCACTATTGTCAAGACGGGAAAGCTCTTTGTGGCCCTCCCTCGTACACCATAGTTCCAAGGGGGGTGGTGGTTTCTGCTGTGTGAGAAGCACAGCAGTGTCTGGAAGGAACATAGCATGCTTTTATGAGCCACTAGATGGGAAACACAGCACGAGCAAGTAACCTGTAACTTCCATCATGCACAGTCTACTGTCACTATTAGAGCCTTGTTTTAGCCAGGTGAGTACTGAAAGGGCTGACTGCCACCAGGCGCTTTCGACTTAAGGTTTTTTCTCCTCGTCGTTGGGGGGAGTGAAAAAAACACAACTCTAGTTAAGCTACAGACCGTTTAACTTGCATTTAAGCAAGTCAGTAATGCATTTTTTCATTTCATTTCATTACTGTGGGTTAAAGTACCTAAGTCACAGCATTGCTAGAGTATAAAGAGCCTGAAGCTTTTCCTGATTACTATGGCAGCCTGGAAACTTTTGGAGGCTGTTTTTTACCAAAAAATATGATGCTCACCTTTGCACCAAAATCCTTAACTGGGTCCTGAAGTGGCTGGAGGAGTGAAGGACTTGCTTTTTCTGCATGAGCTGCTTTTTCTCCCCTCTGTTCCTCCCTCTTCCCTCCACTTCAAACTGTATTGATTTTCCTTCCAACTCTGCTTTATGAGGCTGCACTAGAGCAGAATTTCTGCAGAGCTGGTGCTGTGTTTGTTGTTGATCTGGACTGCAGTGTTGACAAACTGTAAATAGTACAGCACCATGTTCTGGTAGAGGCAGCATGGCTGCCACCCTCCCTGTTTCCTGCACACCAAGAGAAGACAGAAACCCCTTCTGCCAGGAGAGGAGATGCTTGACTCTGGGCTCAGGATTTCACCAAGTTACTTAGGCTTAAAATTCTTGGTTGCTGCAGTCAAGACAATTATCATCCTTTCATCCATGTTCCACACGCATCACCTCCACCCTGCTAACTTCAGATTCTCAGTCCTGGTTTTTCTCCAGCCAGGAGCTGAGCTACTTTAATGCCAGATTCAACTCCTGGGAAGCTCAAGACTGTGACACAGTATGAAGTAAAACTTCTTAACTAAGGTTCCTCCTTTGTTTTTCTTGTAGCACAAGAAAGAAGGTTTTAATAATTGTGTATTTATCTTTCCAGCATAGCTTGGAGGCTAGCTCAGATTATGTGCAATAACTGTCTGAAAAACAGTAGTGACTAAATGGCTCAAAATTAATGAGAGTATCTAATTTCTTTACAGTTCCTTTATTTGGGAAGTCAGTGTAAGGACTGTCTCCACTAATTACTGAGAATTCTGCTAGAGGGCAGGTTTAAAAAGATTTATTTCTCTAGTTTCCACCAAGAATAACAGTTAATGTGTTAAATCTTAAACTCTACTCAAAATGTGACTGTAATAACAGTAAATCTATGCATTCAGAGAAATATTTTTGTATGTTTTATGCAGTTTGATAAATTCTAAGCCACACTAGATATGTTAACTGGTTTTTGTTGGGCTTTTTCCTTGAACAATAAACTGTTGGAATGACAACTGAGATTAAGTTTACAAGACTTACTGTTCTCCCAAGGACGACTTTTGTTTGCACTATGAACTTGTACTGAACTGACATTGCTACTCTTCACTTATATTAAAGTTTCAGTCATTTCAAGTACCTTGATCTCTCCCTTTTTTTCAGGCTGGGGGGTAGAAGGATGTGAAGAAGATCACTCTAGAGTGGACAGGACACTTTAAAATTTTAATGCAACTTTGAACAATCATAGGCCATTTTTTAACACCTAATAAAAGACTGTCAGGCTGTCAGAACCAGTATGGAGAAAGCATGTCAGCAGTGCTTACTGAAATCAGCTACTTGCCTTTTGCCTAGCATTCCTAGAAAATCTGGGATGGCATTTATCCTGGGCTCGAGCTCTGAAGATACTTCTCACAAAGATCAATCTCTGTAGAGATGTTTGTACAATCAAATCTGGAGGCAGAAAGGCACTGTGTTTCCTATGCTCTGCAAAACAGAATTTTCCTTCATCTTCAAAGCATTAAAGACTCCCCTATGAGTCCCCATGAGACATGTCAGAATCTGAATCCCAGGCTAATCTACTACAAGGTACCTCATTTTATCATTTTTACTTTTGCAAAGTAAGGGCAAATGCAGATCTACAAGCTTGGAAGGTGGAAGACAAACATTTTCACTGCTGAAAGAAGTAACACATCCAGGAAGAGGCTGAGTCCTGTCTCGCAAGTTTCAAAAGGAGGAGGTTCATCCAATGTCTCCCAGGAGAATTTAGGTATAATTTCACCTGCTCCCACTTTATTTTTTCCCCAAAACACCACCACACCCACTCTCCATCCCCTGTGCCCCTGTGTCTGCTACAGAAGTCAAAAAAGGAACTTGGCTGTTTGCATGTGGAACCTAGCACTACTGACCAGAGGGACCAAGATGCAGATTCCTCCCAAGTGCACTTCCACACACAGGGCATGCAAATCACCACAAGTTACAATGGTGTTCTGTCCATGTCTGACTTTGGTTACATACACGGTCAAGGCCTGAATACTAATGGGAAAGATAATGCTCTTTTTAAAGAATGTGAATTCATTGCCTTAATGCCACAGCACTGACTAGTCCACACTGCAGTTCTTTTCCAACAAGAACCACTCCTGCTTGCACTACAGCTTCATAGGGAAGCATGAGGCACATCTCCCTGCCTATGTGTCTGTTCTGACAAACTGCATGGGGCTGTTAATCAATATTCCAAACCAATCCTGCAATGCAAATATGAGGCAGTTTGAACAACAGTCTCAGCACTGGCATCTCTCTAAACATGCTGTTGAAGTTAAACTATTTTATAAACAGTTAATTCCTACACTTTTATTGCAGGATTTCTGTGATTTCTTAACCAACTGCAGCAAAAGGCACTTTGTGGGGAGATACTGAACTCAACAACATCTAACTGCTGCAAAAATAAGCCTGAAATTAAATCCTAATGCACCAATAAAACTCAAACCCACAAACAGCACAGAATAACTAAGCATCCAAATTAATGAACTAAGCTTGAAGACATGAGTAATTTATTAGGAAAGAAGCTTATTTAATATTAAATATTCAATGACAGAGACAATCAAATTTGTAACAGAAATTCAAAGATACTTTATTTCCATTTCTCGTATATCAAGAAGCTAGGAATTGCTTAGTTGTAAAAATGGGATTCATTTTAGTTCGATTCACACAAATACTAAACATTTATTCTTGTGTTTTAAAGTCCAAGAATGAAAACTTGCAATTAAACACTGAGCAAGCCATGTGTTCAGGTTATGTTGGTTTCTTATCTTAAAAAGCCTTAAAGAAAAAAAGGGATACAGGACTTATATTCTCAGTAGCATATGTGCTATTATCAACACATCTTTCTGAACTCTGGGAGGAAACACCAGTCCTGAATTAAATTTTATAAAAAAAATTCTAACTCAACTTTATATTTTTCTACGCCACTACAGCTTTCTTTCACCTCATTTTAAAGCAGATCTTCAGTTTAAGCTGTCTTCCACTGTCTTCGCAGACTCTTCATGTAGGAGTCCTATAATGCAAAATTTTGGGAGAACAGACGATTAGACAGCATTAGGAGCATTTTGTTTACCATTCCTATACACTCGCCCAGTTGTTAGCTGTCATCTTAACTCTACAAAAACATCACCATTGAACATGACTGGCTTTAGAAGCAATGATGTAGCATTAATGGTTTAATATCAACATTAAATATTTTAAGAGTTCTTAGCATACATAATGCAACTACAGTAACAAATTATGTTGTAAGAAGCTCATTTATCAGCTGTCATCTCCACTGTTAGTTTCTTATTTCAGGAATACAACTAAAGACCTTCTGTAAGAAAGCTATGTCAAGAGTGGGGAAAAAACTTCAAGTTGTCCTTTCAATACAGAGTATTGTAATTGCCTATTGCTTAGCTGCTTCATTTCCCACAGTTTCCAGCATACATTCCTGCCATCAACACTGTCATCATTTGGTGGCATCTGTATCCACATTTACATCTGCCTTACAAGCCTGTTACCAGGCATTCCACTGTTCTGTGCTATGGCTGACTGCAAAGTCTCCTACACAGTAGGAAATATTAAGCACATACCTCTTAAAGACTTGAATTGCATTGAAAGTAACAAGGCGAATATTATGTAGTGTTTATTGCATTTTAAACTCTTTAAAGATATCTAATTCTGGGCAGCACTGCATCCCTACACACAGTTGAAAGAAAATTCCATTCTGTTAACATCAGATTTACAGTATTCACACAATACACAAAAAGTCCTTTTCACTAGCTTCAAAATCAAAAACACAACAGTAAGCTTAAAGATTACAGGCAACAGCATTCAAACATGGATGTGGGTAGAGAAAGGAGTACCTGGCATGAGTACCTGCTTAGTTTGACTGAATCCTTGATTTTTAATTTGGCTTTTCATGGGCCGCTCACAACACCAACGCTGTGTGAGGTATGGTAGTCAGCTGCAATAATTCATAAACCCTACACTTCCATCAATCCAATGCTACTGGCTCTCGAGTTACAGAACAAACTGCATTAGAATGCAAGGCAATAAAGCAAAAAAACTAGAAACATCCTTGACAAAGAAATACTAGCAGTTTATATGAAAACAAAGTAGTCCAACATGTGCCTCAAATATTAAGTATTTAAGCAAAAGTTTCTGCTGATGTACCAACACAATATGGACTTAAATACAAAACCAGTTCAACCTTTTTTAAAAAAAAGATAACAAAATCCCTAAAAATAAAAAAAGATAATTAATTTTTCTATGGTGACTATATTACAAGTATGTCCCAAAGAGGCACACTAATGGGGGGGCACGAGTCTGCTACAAAATAGCTGAGACAAAACAATGTACCTCAAAATGTTTTGCAGGACTACACTGTCATTTCCTTCAGAAGGTGCTTTAGTTTGTCTTCTTACTTGACTTAGTTCCATCTTCATCTGTGCATACTTACGCTGCACTGTTAAACAGTAACAAAAAGCCCTAATCAAAGTTTGAAATAATGCACTTACCTCTGTCTGATCTGAGGTCTTATCAGATCAGTTTTAATTGGACTGAGTGTCACCTTCAGATTTTATGTCTTCATTGGTCCCATTGACCTCATTCTTAGTCTCACTCTCCTTCGAGTCTGTATTTGTGTCTTCACTCTGTTTTTCTCGACTACTGGACTTCACACTACTTTTTTTATCATCAGATCCCCTCTTTTCTGCCATGAAAGAAGACATTGACCATGGATTTCAAAGTAAAAACAAACATTGCATATGTGAGATATATATTGCATACAACATGGGACAATTACTTTCAATAGCAGTAACAGTAATACTCAAGAAATTACAGAAATAAGCTTCAGACTACCATGCTAGAATGGAGAGGGGACAAAATAAAGGTAGAAGGGGACAGGACAGGGTGGGGGAAGAGGAGAAAGGTCAGACCTAACAGAGGCAGCTACCCAGCTCTCTGTCAAAATGAACAAATTGGGGGCAAAGAGGTTAGGGCAAATGTGTAATTATGATGCATGGCTTCCTTACTTATTATGGGACTCCTCTGGTCCCCAAGCTGTGATTTCTGATTGTGTATGGCTTGCTTTGGTTTATAATTCTCATTAATTATGGTTCTTGAAAGAGAATCTGAAAAGAGTGCTGGGACAATGCTTGACTGCATAATCAAAGAAATTGACACTTGCCAATTAAAAGCCAGCAATCTCAAACTATCAAATGCTTTGGGAAACAATATCAAGCACTGACAGCTTTGAAGGTGGAGATCAGTGACAACCAAAATTAAATTTGAAGCTGCGCATTTGTCAGCGTTAATTCTCAATTTCATAAAAACAGCAGTCATTTATAACCAACTCATTAAAAGGACTTGGGGAGACAGCTTGGAAGATATATAAAAAGCAATTTTTTTCCAAAGGCAAAGAAACAGCAAGATGTGGGGGAAGGAACCCACAATTTCATCATGAATTGGGAAGCTCACTGAACCATTTACTACACTAAAAACTCAATCTTCAAAGAAGGAAGGAAGCCAGAAGTAAAAATATTTCCATGGGAAGAAAAACATTCAGTATTAGAGCTGCGTGCCTCATCTGTAAATTCAGTATTTGCAAATTTAATAAAAATACCAATTCCTGCTGTATTATTTCACACCGTAATAGTCAACTCTTGATCAGTAAAGACACTCTGGAGAGAAAAAAAAATGCAAAAAACCAACCTCTCAGATGTCATCATACAGAACAACATTCATGCTCTTTTTTCTGATTATTCCCTGCTATCCGAGCAATCGAAATAAATAATATAAATAGACAGATATATCCCCAACACAGGAACACACAGATTGAGCACTCTGAAAAAGCTATTTTAAATAACATTATCACCTAGACTGGCATAATACACTTTTATATTCCAGGAGACAAAGCAAGAAATTAAGCTTTAAAAGAGCAGCGACATCCCAACTTCTTTGTTTTATAACACACTACCAAAGGATAGAGTAAAGCCCTCACAGAGAAACGAGGGCAACTGCCTAATGCCACCAGTAGTGAGGATTCACCTGCAGCAGCACATCCAGTGCAGTGTGCTTGGAGAAAGCACATGGCAACGTCACCCAGCTCACTGAAGGACTGAGTCACTCTGGGTCTGCCTGCCCTCGATTTGCCAACTCCGCAGGTAGATTGCACTCTAACTAACCTTGTTAAAAAGTCTTCTTTTTGTGTCTTAAAGGTATCTCCGGTGCACACGTGGATCCACTGAGGAATAGTAGTCTTGTTTCCCCGCAGAGGACTAGTAGTCAGTCCAATAATCTTATCTTCTGTCCTATGTAGATATGGTAGATCTTAATAGCCCTACGGATGTGCAGTGTGCAGGGTTTTGTTCTGTCTTGTTTGTGTCTTGAATGTGGTTCAGGAAGGATAATTTTGTTTAAGGTTAAAAAACCTAATAAACTGTGGTATGAAAGATCAAACTCTTCTTTCACTATTAAAGTAGGTTTACCATAGCAAACCTCTAGTTCGCCAAGCAGAACTGAAAAAGTGTACTCAACAAATAGCCCAATAACTTTTCCACCCCTAGAGTATCTGCAAGAAGTTCCTCCACTGTATTTTTACTCAGTAAGAGAAAAAGCACATAAAATTAGTCTGCTGTTGAAACTGGGTGTATTATATCAGCTGTGATCTACTAGGTATAATCACATAATACTGACTTTGCTTCCTGATTAAACACATGCACATTTTTCTGATTGAGTTTGTGTGGGCGACTGAGATGTGCTTTGTGAGAATTCCTATCAGGACAAAGTTAATTGCTTTACTGTTCAGAAAATCAAACATAAAATCCAGTATTACTGAGGTGTCCTGGCAGTATTTGCTGAGGTTTAATCAGTAACATTAAAACATGACCATAATTCTTTTTATATAAGTATCAGAATCCAGATTAGGGAAGATAGAGAGCCAAGCCAAAGTGGTCTAGAGGCCCATTCCAGTATTAACCCTTCATAAAATGAAGGTACTTGGAAAATAATTTTTCTTTTATTAAAACCCCCTATTTATTCCATCTGCTCTGAAGTTTGCTAACTTGAACAGTAGGTGCATTCTACTGGTTTATATTAAGATAATGCTCAGCTGGTGTTTATGGCTGGTGGCTCCTTTCTTTAGCAGAAGTATCCCTGACTGTGAAATCTGAGTCACAAATCAAGTGCCCCCATTTTTACACATACGTTTTTCTTACAACCTTGGCTGCTGTCTTCTACAGTATCTTAGTGAACAAGAAGCCAGGGCTTCTGAATTTTCAAAGCGTGGCACTAATTTAATGTGCAATTGTACACAAGTCTTAGGCAACTGTTCCGTGAGGTTTTTTGGTGTTAATACTCATGTTTCTAAAGCAGTCTGAGACTTCCAGATGAAAGGAACTACTATGAGTAATTACAGCCTTTACTGCTTACTTTTACAACCGCAGATCAGTGATAGCTATAAAGACAAGTAGATTCTGAAGCCAAGATTCCCAATGTAGTAAGTTAAGATTTAACTTCTAAGTTACTACTGTGCAAAAGCCACAAACTTCAAATATATGAATCTTAGAAATTCATATTTTTATTCTTATATTTATTCCTATTCATATATTTATTTTTAACCTACAGTGCCACATTGCAAATATGAGGATGCAATGGTGCTTACAGCTTCAGCACAGAAATTCAGTGTTGCCTTATTAATTAATATTGAGTTTAGTTTTTTCCTTCCTCCCCTCCTCTTTTACATATTTTTTCTATTAAAAGATTTTCCCAACAAAGGGAAAATTGCAAACTTCTTTCGCATTACAGTCCTGCTCTACAGCCTATTTGTGTTTTTACAAATGTTAGGATGGCACAGTCAAAAAAAGTAATTGATTTTCCCAGGTGGGATTTTCATCGCAGCTCATAGCATCACCTCACTGTTCTCATTTCTGGTGGAAGAAAGTAGCAAGCAGCAAATAAAACAGCCAGCAAGGAAATCAGTCAAGTTAAAACTAAAAATACTTGAGATGCTGAAGAAAGTTCACTAGCTCCTCTGTTTATGGGAAGATTAAGGAAAGAACTGAAAAGCTCAAAACCAGACCAAATTTGAATAAATAAGAAAACAGTTATTTATATGCATAGATACACACATTCAGGAGAACAGGACATTCTTGACCAAGTACCAGAAATCTGTTCATAAAGCAGGCAGAAAAGGCACAGTATCAGATAGGAACAGTAATAAATGGACAGATATAGGCTACAACACTGAATCCCAGTTTAAAGCCTGCATATCACTTCCACTGCCAATGAGCAAGCAACAAAACCCACTCTCTTACATGGCAAAGGAAAATGAGAGAAGAATCAATACTAAAGGTGCCCCACAGTATAAACCAAATAATTGAAACAGTCCAAGGAAGTCAGGGAAGAGAAATACAGGAAGCATTACCAACATTTTGGCAACCAATCCACTGGATAAATACGGAGAAGGGTCAAGCAGACAGGTCTATGCAACCCAGACACATGCACAGAGCACCTTTCATTCCAGAGAACCTCAAAAGTACCTTAGAAACACAATTGTTTCATCCATTACTGATGATGAGCCCTTGAAGTGGGGTGGCTGTTTCGGACTGGCCGTTAGTCAGCTCCCCACCAGAGCCAGAAGTATTACGCTCCTACAGAAGTTCCAGAAGACTTTTAAAGGGGGAAATTTAGCAGTAACAGTGAATTAGTATCTTCTCACAAGATGTCAATCTACGGTGTTCTCACTGTAGCTCTCTGTAATCCTACTTAAAAGTTTCTGAGCTTCAGCCTCTGGTGAAGCAGTGAGTCCCCATGAACGCTGTGGTACATGGCATGTACAGCTACAAAACCATTCCAAGGACTAACACAGCTTTCTGTTGAGACTCACCTGAATACTGACAAAGCAAAACTCGCTTCGTTTAAACAACAAACAAAAAAAACAAACCACAAAAAAGTGAGAAAGGTGGGGGGGAAGAGCAGGAGACTCGGGAGAAGACATAAATTGTCATTTAGAGCATCACAGAGATTTTGCAGTATTTATCTTGGACTGCATATATCAATTGGGAAAAAAACTTAACAGCACCGTTAAAAGGGTAATAAAGGAAACACGATAGCATTGAGAAGTAATAGATGGTACAGGTGAGAAGCCAAGTACCAATCTCCCACAAAACATGTACCTGCAAAGGGTAACTGCAAATATCCACTAAGAGTAGGAATAGAAGACACTCATTAGGAAATGATGATTATAGGCTTATGTTTTTCTAAAGGTAAAGAGGTCTTAAAATATATAAAAATCCTTGCATACTTCATCTGCAGACAAAGTACAACAGGTAAGAGAAGGACACTGGGGTGTAGGTATGCACACACATGCAGTAATGGTAACTGGAAAGAACAAAACACTTCAAATTGCTTCCAGCAACACACACAGCTTTCAGAACGAGGTCTGATTTGGTACTAAGAACTTTCAGTCATTCTTTGAAAAGCTACCAGCTTTTGAGACTCTAAGAAAAGATTAGTTTCAGAACTTGCTAAGAACTCAGTCTTTATACAAACATACCTTTTTCTTTTGACTTCCTGTCTTGTTCTCTCTCTCTGCTTTTGCTTCTGTGCTTGTAGGATTTCCGATCCCGGCTTTTTGACCGTCTCCTGTCCCTACTCCGAGACCTGTGTTTCCGTTCTGATCTATCATGGCTTCTGCTTCTCCTCCGGTCACGACTCCTTAACATTCAGAGAGAATTTCAAAAATGTATATCTCAGCTGCTATTTTCTAACTCAGAATATAAAACAGTTGAACAGTAGCACTTTTAAATACAGTGATTATCTGCAGAAACCAAGTCTTAACATATTGCATATAAATATTTCCCAGTACTTAAAAGCTGGTTTCATATTGCCTTCTTCATTTACTGAAGCACTTAAATACACAGCTTAGAAGTATCTACCACCATGAAATAAAGACCAACAGAAGGAAGATACAAGACCCTACTTTTTGGGAGCGTTCTTTGCCTGCTGAAAGCTCCCCCACAAAGCCACTTCCACCACTCTGGTGTCATCTTCCAAAACTGGAGAGAAGACAGTGACACTCAGCAAAAACTTCCTTATCCTAAGAACCAATAAGGTGTGTCTTCAATTAAGAAGCAAGACTGAAGTGAAGCTAACAAATCAGTGATGTGACTCAGGCTGACAAATCAAGTCCCCACAAGAATTTTACCTTTTGAAAGTTACATGAAATTACTTAAGGGACACGCAGACACACACACAGGTACCTGCTCCGCCTTCTTTCTCTGCTTCTTGACCTTTTGTGGTCTCGTGAGCGGCTGCATCTCCTGTCAGATGTCCTGCTGGAATGCCGGCTCCGTGAGCGGCTCCGTTTGCGCCTCTCCCTGTCACGAGCCCTCTCTTTTTCCTTTTCTTCCTCCTCACGTCGCCTCTTCCTTTCCCGCTCTTCTCTTTCCCGCTCCCTCTCTTTCTCTCTCTCTTCCCGTTCTAGCTTCTCTTTTTTCAACCTTTCATCACGGTCAGGCTCTTCTGTTCTTTTTCGTAACTTTTCCTTAAAAAACAAGTTCACAGGAAGAAATGAGGATTTCTCAAGATACTTAAGCTTACACATTCTGAGGATGTAAAAGCCTAAACTTTTACAACATTTCAGTGTTATTTTCCAAACAAAATACAGTGCTTCCTAAAATCCCTGAAATGAGAATCCTTTGTCTTGCAGAACTTTTTTTTACTTGTCACTCTCAAAAGAACAGAGGCCACACTCATTTCTTTAAAAAGGCCATTAAAAATCCCCATTGACTTGACATCTTTGCTTGTATCTAATGTCAGAACAAATTACATCAGTGAAAGCGCAGCGCAGGATTCCATTTCTTAAGAGTGTTTCACCCTCTTGAGAAAATCCACTGGAGACAGCCTTTTATGTACATTAGGAAGCCTCCAAGCATTTTTCATGTCAGTAACTAGAGGAAATACTTACTTTTAAATCTTCTACAGTAGCTTTTATTTTGGCATAACCCATGTGCTGTTTTCCCATCAAGTGGTCATCTACCCTGGACTGTGCATCTCCTACAATTAAAAAGGCTCCACAAACTTCACAAACTTCCATTTGTTTTTCCTGGGCTGCAAAGCTCTCAATCGTCTGAAAAAGAAGAGTATTTGATAAGGCAAAAGAAAAGTTTTAGTCAGCGGTTTAGAACTCTGTTACTGCTGTCAAATCCCAGGCTCTACTGAAAGCTGAAATCACATCTGCCTGCTCTATCTTTGGAGGACTGCATCCCATCACAGTAAACAGGGAGGAAAAAAGGCCACCCCATGCCCATTCCCACACTGAAGGGGTCTATGAGAAACCACAGAACCATTACTCACTGCATTAACACGTACACAGTCATATCTGCAGATTCCTTGCAATATCAGAAAAATAGAACAAGTTTTTTCTTCTAAAGTTTTCTTTTTCAATTTTAAGATTTGGCAGCAACTAAAATGTCAGGAGCTGCAGAACTACTATGGAATATACCTCAAGGAATCAAAAGGCTAGAATACCCCATTAAAAAAAAACAAACAACCAAAAATAAATACTGGCTTCTATTTAAAAGTTTGGTGGTCAAATTGAACCACTGATTCAACAGACATATGAGAAGTACACTGAAATTTCAACATAAACCCAGGTGATTACTGCTGTGTAATGTTCATGAATCATACTGTATGGACATAAACACGCTGCGTGCAACATTTAAGAGTTCTTAAAAAATAAAACAAGCATCTCAATTTGAGCATTTCATTAAACACCAAAATAAAATCTTTAAACTTAAGCTCCTTTTTATTAACAAGAACTTAATACACTCCCTCTGGCTTCTGTAGCTCTCCTAGAGTCAGACTGATGTCTGTCTCCAGTCACAGCCCTGACCCAAGGCCTTTCTGTAACTGTCACATTGGTAGTTCAGCAGAATTATAATGCAGAGGCTACAGGGCAAAGTTTAACTGGCACATAAACTAGAGGAAGGTGCAAGCTCTCCTCCAAGACTGCTGGGTCAATAATGTCATAATCTGTGTGCAGAAAGCCCACTTTCAAGGTAGAATTCCTGATCAACACACTGGATTAACACAACCAAGCGTCCTGTTACTATGTAATAAATTCTGCACAGACCTTGCATGCCTTCAGTGGAAGGACAAGATTATTTACAATTTACAGTGCACCAAATTTTGATACGTCTCAGAGAGCTACGAACACATTACTTACTGAAGTCGTAGACCTCAGCAGTTCTCTCTCTTCCTTTAACTGTTCAACAAGTTTCATCATTCCTTGTGCTTCTTCCACCTTTCCCTCTGAACCCAGTTCTTCAATCTAAAAGGCAATAAAAAAATTGAAGTTTAATATCTGATCAAGTAATAAAAGCAAGAGATCTCTCTTATGGGGGTTAAAAACCCCTCACCTGTTGAAGCAGTACATCAATTTTGTCAGTTAACACCTGAATCTTCTCTTCATTTTTACCGGTAGGGCCCGCTCCCTGCAAAAAGTAGAAGAGTGAGTTGAGGCTTTTTTCTTTTCTTGTTGTGTTTTTTTTTCTTCTTTTGTTAAAACAGCTTAAACACACAAATGTATGCCTTCCCATATTCCAGAGACGCTTTGGGAATAACCTCCCCATGGCCTCTTCTCCCATGAGAAGCTACTTATAATAGTCCAGTCTAATATAAAACACTTCTCAACACAATCTACTCCACCCTTGTTCAGTCTAGTCACACTAATTCCTCCCAAATCAACAAAAATGTTCAAGGTCATGGCCCATAAAAGGTAAGAAAACTGTATTCAAAGTCCTGCTGGAGTCAGTAAGTTAGGAGTTCTAACTTCACAAAGTCCTAACTTTAAATTCTGACACTCCCATGCAGCTATTACCTATCTTTGCAGACATTCAAGTATGACTTAAAAGTTCTGTGGGCTTTGAATTTCAAACTCTGAGTGTAAAATTTGAAAAGAATCTCACTTCAAAGATATATTTGTTAGCAGTGTCCTCTCTGCAGGCTGCCAGAATAGACTTATTGCTGCCCTCCCACCTCTGCTCTGCTCCACAAGTGGTATCTCTCGACTGCATATTGTTCACAGCTCCTTCTGAAGCAACTGGACTTTGTACAGAACAGAGAGGTGGGGCAGCAGAAAGGAGTAAGGCTGTCCTGGCAGTAACAAAACTCACAGAGCACTGGCCACAGTCACTGCTCCAAATCCACCAGGGGATAAGATACAGCTTGCTAGTGCAGGGAAGGAGGAATGTGCAACTAGTGGAGAGAAGGTAAACCGAGGTTGTGAGGGTAGACAACACCTGACAGGTAGAGAACAGATACTCATTCTGAGGAAACAAGAGAGAGTGAGAACAGAGAGAGCTCTTGCTGACTGCGGAGTCACTTGGCTCGTCCATTAGTGCCAGATGTGATCTGCTGGCTAACAGATGGAAAATCTTACTGATCAGGAATCTTGTGGATAACAGTAAATTTTACCTGAACAGACAAGACCCTGAAGATGCTATCTACAGGAAAAGCTGCCCCAGTAACTCTTGCAGACTCACCCCAGAAGACTGCTGGTTCTGTGACAGTGCCAAACGAGCATGGCCCCTCCGGATCCTGCGCTCCACCTCTGCAAGCAAGCTCTGCAAATAGCGCAGGAAGTCTCTCTCATAGCCCACCTTCATAAATCGAGAGCTCTTCTCATACCTGAGACAAGATTTTCAAAATGAGAGCTCGCATCAATCCATAACAGACAAAAACTAAGTAAAAAGACACACAGTATTAAAAATTCTTGCTCACAGTAAGAAAATATCATCTATTTAAATAAGTAAATTTTTGTTTAAATAAAAATTTAAATCAATTAACACAAAAAAGAGCAAGTAATTTGTAATCTTTGGGTTGCTACCAACAAATTTCAAAGATACCAGAAACTCTATTGGCTTTAACACACCAAACAACAAACTTACTGTTTGCGCAGATTTTCATCATGAATTTTTTCACAAGGACCTAAGAAGACAACACAAAAAGCTTAAGTTTGCCTTCCTAAATGTTGTGTTCACATTCCACCAGCATTTGTTTGTGTATCACGACAGAACAGGGCTATAAACATTTCATGAGGACTTTCAGGCTTTTGCCTTTTTGCTTTCTTTGCTTGGAGCTTGAAAGATTCATTAAAGAAAAAGAATACCAACATCATTTAGTAATTATAAAACTAAAAGAGACTCTAGATATGAAGTCTTCATAAAAACAGGATTTCCAGATCAAGTTCATATCAGTAAATACAAAGAAACAATGTAATATCCTAAACACCTGGGGCTTAAAAAAAAAAAACAAAAAAGAAAAAACTACGTATGAAGGGTACTTTCATCAGGCACTTTCTAATTTCCAGGGTTTTCTGCAACACACTGGCTACTTAAAACATAGATCTTTAGAGTAAATTAGGAAGTATGTGCTCCGAGTTCATGAAGGTGGCTGTGTTAAAATTCCTTACTTTCCCCAGACTCTCAAATTCTTCAACAGACTTAGAAATTAACTAAGACAAAAAGTCTGGTTTTGCTAAGTTACCATCTCCAAACTACATGCTACATGTAGCCATCACTTGAAAACTACCAGTAACTTAGAGCTGATCTTCAGAAATAACTATTACAGTAAGTGAGTCTCTAAAATAAAGCATCTCAATAATGTATACTCACACAAAAACAGGTCAAATCCCTGCCCAGGAAGAATAACCCAAACTAGAAACTGACACTTGAGCAGGAGAAAAGCACCCCACATCCAGTAATTTAGCTTACACAGTAAGAAAAAAATGTTAAGAAGTTTTTCATTTAGATAAAGTAGGATCTGGTATAAATATTACTTTTAGCATATTGTACCACTAGCAACCCTTGAAATGAAAAAAAATAAAATCTGAATGTTTTGACAGAGCAATTAACAATAAAAACATAGTCTGCAAATAAAAGCCCAACTGTAATTACTATATTATGTGAATAAAAACTTCATGACTTGTAAACTTACCTAAATCAGAACGGGTATTTGTAAATAATTCAGCTGGGCAAAAGCCACAAAGGTAGTATTTGCAAACCTGACAGAGAAGAAAGAAATAGGCATCATTTTTTGCCTCTTGAATTGAAAATTTTATCTAAACATTTTTATTTCTAAAACACAGTGATAAAGTTTCCTTTGAACATAGTAAAATTTCTGAATGTTTTACACACCCTCTATATTCCTTGGCAGCAGTAAGTGCTACAAGATGCATCTTGATGACAAAACACCAAAAATCTTACTTTTCCTTGCAATATTAATAGTTCTTAATTTTACCACTAAATATTTAAGATTAGAGGAAAGTGCCATCAATTTATAAATATTTAATATTTCCAAAGGAAAGGAAGGAAATAATATTGGACTAATTAATAAGTTTCAGTGAAATTCTTAACTGTGAAAAGCCACAAGTGGTGAGAACAGTTGCCATGGAAGCATGGAACGAGTTCCTCTGCTTGCCTGGGACAACTCTGTGTTCGGCCTTCACTTCCTCAGAGCCACAGGCCTGGAGAACTGGAGCCACCTGCACTCAAACATCAGGTCCTGCCCCAAGGACTCTGATGGCAATTCAAATACAGATTTATCCAGAAGCTTTCCCACTCCAATGCTTTTACAATTCCCTACTTTAAGAATGACAGGCAACAAGACATTATATAGCTCTTCAGGCAGAGAAGACATTCATTTTAGCCTGCTTTCCTAGGAAGGGTTTGGTTTGTTTCTGCACACTCTGGTTTTACATTATTGAGTCAGGTTCTGTTTCTGATAACACAAAAAGACCACCAGAAAGTCCAAAAAACCACAAACCTGTTACTCTAGTCAGTAAATACTTAACATATGACAGGATAAAACCAGCTTTTGTTAAAAAGATTATTCACTCTCACCCATGATCTTAGCTAGTAAAGTTGGTCAGTTCCTGAAGTTCGTAACACACAAATATCTCCTTTCTATCCATCAGAACAGCCATAAGGGTAGAATCAGAAATATTTTCATCCCTAATTTCATAAACAATCTTAATTAATTAACTTTTCACTAGACCCTTCACGCAGATGTGACTGGCATTAATTAAGGTACAAATCCAAAACTAGCCTGGACATTCTTCCAGCACTTCCTTTACATTACACCAGTTTCTAAATTTTGGCAAATCTAATAACTGTGAATGCCTTACAGCCTAGCTCTAATCCTCTCACATGTCCTGTGGACAAACACTTGCAGCATCTTATCTCCCAAGATACAGACTGAAGTATTTGAAGAAACAGGGGTGAGAAGAGAGGCTCCAAACACCACCACCTCACTAAAAAGACTGTGATACCCACTGGCCAAAATAGATCAGCCTGATTTTTTCCAAGCTAACTGCCAGACTGCAAGTCAGGCTAAGGAAGTTAAAACTCTACTGACTGCTTCACAGATTACCCAGAAAAACAATCAGGCTTTCTATTAACAAACTATGGACAAGAAACACAAACAAACAAATCTCTTATTATGCAATTTGAATACTTCTCCCATGATTCAGGTTTGGACACTCGTAGCTATCTGAAGCAATTTACCAAGAATAGTTAAGAAAACATGCGAAATGAACTTTTTTTTTTTTTTCTTCTCAGAAGAAAGGAGAAAGTTACTGGACAAAATCTGGTTTCAGAATCTGCTCTTCTCTGAAAGCTGCAATATTCCTTGTTTTACTACAAAGTTGCTTCAAAGCAGCAGTTTCTGGGATGGATTTCTGTACTAGTCCCTAAAAATAATTTCTCTATACACTCTCTTCTTCTTCCATTTTCTCATACTCACATCCAGGTATAACGATCAGTGGAAAGACACTTCCCAAAAAATTTCAGAGATGGATTAGACAATTTCCTAAGACACAGATAGCACAGTAATGACAGGCTGACCATAATGTACTGTTAAAAGGGTTGTAGAATATCTTCTATCAACCAAAAAATTAGGCAAACTGGCCTGTAATAGTTTAGAAACTAGTAGTAACAAAAGAAGCAAAGGAAAAGTAATTAGAAGTATGATGAACAAAACAAAACAAAAAACCCCACCCTCAATGAAAGCCAGAATTACAATTATTATGAAACACCACTACTAGGAAAATCCTCTTTTTATGAACTGATGGTTACAGCCAAAAGTCGCAGTAACCAATACTAAAATACAAGGTTTAAACATGCCATACACTGTATTAATATTTATATATTAAAAATCTCAAACACAAGCCATATCAAACAAACAAAAAAACTCAAACCCAAAATACTGACAAAACACACACACACCAAAAAGCTTACATAATCTTCTCCTACCAGCTCTAGATGCTGCCACTCTAGCACTAGTATAGCACTCAGTGAATTACCTGACATTCCCTCCTAGGAAGCAGCCTGCAGAGAAATACTCACTTCAGAGTGGTTCCAACCACTGTGGCTGAAGCGATTTCCTTCCCCTCTCACACCTACTTCATTATGCTCTTCAGCTGAGTTTGCTTCAACAGGAAAACACAACTTGCTGGAATGCTGCAGAATCTTGCAGCTATCATTCCAGCTCAGCTTCACTGAGTGCAACGTCTGCCTTCCCAGGCTGAACATAACTACACCTCCCATCAATCCAAACTAATTAATGGTGAGCGGGAACAGTAAGGACCAAGGAATGGCTTAAGTATCATGGAACCATTAAAGGACTGGAACAGAGGTGAGCGATCAGTTCCAGCTGGCATCACTCACCCACGGTTTATCAGGCTGCTGCACTGATCACAAGTTATATGAAAACACATCCCAAAACAGGCAGTTTGGCAGGCATAATTCCCTACGCAGGTAACAAGCATTCATTCCTTTTTGCAGAACTATTTTGCAGCATCTGACAACTCTGCTAGCGAGAAGGTGCAACATGAAAGTGTCACTGTCAAACTGCTGCTGCAGGATAAGCCACAGCTTGGGTCTCAAGGTCCCTGAGTGCTCACATTTTGGTAAGGCACTACAAACAGGGATGCTTGGAACTTTCCACTTCTTCATCACAAATTCACTAATCCCTGAAATCTCTCGGAGGTGGGAAAGTTGTATCCTTCACATCCAAGTCCACTAAGTTAACAGCAAGAATTGCAAGCTCAACTGGAGTTTGGGAAGCAGTTCAAAGCTTTCCCATATAAAGAAGCTATCGACAGCTCTGTATTGTTAATGCCTCTACATTTACATGTTCCTCTTCTGCAAGAAATTTATTTACTGATGGAGAAGTATCTTTCTAACAGTAATAAACAATTACAAAAGCAAATTCCTTTGGGGAGACAATTCCTAGTAAAAACATTGAGAATAAAATCCAGCAGTGTGGCTTGCACATCAAAAACTAGTAAATTCCTTCTCATAGCTGAGTTCTTTGAATCCATTAAAGCTCACACGCAGCAGACATTTTAAGAGCAATATCCACCCACCCAAACCCAAACAAACATCAGCCCTTCTCCCAACCCACTCTTAAAGACAAATGTTACTTGTTTTTGGAAGAGTATTAGTTAGTAATGGAAGGTTAAGTCACCTTCCTTCGGTCCCCTGGAGGATTAAGTCTTTAAATTCTACCTAGATACAAAGCAATTTAGGTCGCTGGCATCATAAAAGTAAAAGCACAACACATCATAAATAGCTAATACCATCCCATCATATTCTGAATACAAACCTGCATTTTGAGAAACTGAATTATCAGAGATGATTGCTCACAGCCATTTGTCTCTAACAGCTCTTCACCCCTCTCCACTTTCTGAAAAACCTGAGTTTTCCTTGAAAAAGCATCAAAATTTCAAACCTTACAGGAGCATGGGCAGCCCTTGCTGGGCTGTCTTCTGCCTCAGAACTCTTATGCAATCACTATTCCCATAAGAACTTGCTTTGTGCAGGTAGCACATTAAAGCAGGAAGGTGTGAATCAATAAAGAAAAATATAAAACATATAAAGATATGCTAGTAAGCAGAAAGACTAAAATATATGATACTAATAATTTCTTCCTGCACACAAAACAAAGCGTTTTTGCCAAAACCAGGACTGATCACCTAAGGACATGCCATCATACTGAAATATACCACAAGTGAGATGCCAATTTTTAAAGATTAAAGGTTTTAATCATGTTGAAGTTTTAAAGTAAGAACTTAAGCTCTACAAAAGCTTTTTTAATATATGATTGACATGTTTCATTGGCACTGCAAATAAATCACACACTGAGCTATCACACCCTCTGCTTCCACACTCTCCACTTCCACCTTGTATTTCACTGCACCTCCAGTTCCTGACAGCCACGTGGATATCTCCAAATGATAAGCAAAATACAGATGAGCTTCTTGTGATAATCTTCCGCATTCAAAACTGATGAAATGTGACAAAATCCTACACTTTGGGATCAATACAATATGCTGGCATTGAGCAGGTTGCACGTTGATCTATGTCTAATCCCAAAAGAAATTACATTAGCACATGTATTTCACCTGAAAAGCAGGTCAGCAGGCAGAGGAATTAATGGTACCATTTGAACCTTATCTGCATTTCCTGTCTTTTAAAAAATGTCAGCATTGCAAATTTAATCTTTAGGTGACAAAGAAAGCCAAACTGAGACACGTGTTTAACAGCAGTAATTGTTGGGTTTTACGAACTCATCAGTTGACTACAGGAACCCAGAAAAACCTTCTTTGCAGAAAGGTTGTATTTAATCACAAATAAAAGCAGAAGCAGAGCAAACAGCAGCAGATCCTGCAGGACTGAAGGCTCAACCCTAAGCCTGTAGCTTTCCCACTGCTCTCAGACACAGGATAGCTCTCACTTTCTGAACTGTCAGAGAACTGGGAAGGAGACACAAGGCCCTGTTACTAAAACAACAAAACTGAACACCTTAAAGACAGAGTCCTTTGGTTATAGTCAAACTCTTCAGCCTGAAGTTGTAAGTGAAAAGAAAAACTGAAAATATTCTGTGATTTGCTCATTTGAAGATGAAGAAAGTAATCTGAACTTATTAAAAGTGAATGATGGGGAAAACAAAAACAAACTAAGAAAAGAAGTCTTTCTCACCTTAATGAATAAACCAAACCAATCCCCTTATCTGTTCTACCTGGACCAACACGGCTCAGGCTATTCACCTTGTATTTCACACATTTTGTCTAACTCCTTCTAATTTTAAATTCACAATCAAAGGAAAATACCTCACTGAACACCTAACTGAATTATTTTCTTAATAAAGTAAGTCTAGAAACAAAGAAGCAAGGTGATGAAAATTTCCTTAACTCACAATTTCTTCCTGACCTGCACTGCTTACCTACAGAGCAGCATTTTTCAAGGGAGGGAATGGTTCCTCACATTTGAAAAATCTAAGGTAAGATGGGTATCGGTCCTAAGATCATGCAAATTCAACCTATTCAAACAAATTCCAACAAGTATTACTCTCCTTTAAAATTACCTAAATCCCATACAAAAACATGAAATCATGTCTTTGATTAAGATGCAATTTAGAACAGCCAAACTCGAGCATTTCTCCCTCCTCCCAAATAAACAACACCCCAAGCAAATACTAAGAGGGGAAGAACTAAATGTTTTATGCAGCTTAAACCAGAAATTCCTATCACTTAAGTGATAAATTTTCGTGACACTTTCTTTTAACATATGTCACAACTAGGAAAAGATATAATGAACAGGAGAAAATAAAATTCAAAAATTCATCAGTGTTCATCTCTCCCAAAACAGCAGCTATAGGAACTCTGTAGGTACTGCTGAGTTTTCCTGAAACAACTTACAATTCAACTATGATAACCAAAACTAACACATCATTCATAATAGCTCAATCAGTAGAGAAACCCCAACTAACAATGACAATAACAACAATAGTAACAACAACATTGTCTTGTTTGGGCTACTTACTGCAGAAAATGAATGAACACCACATCAACAAAACTACGTAACTACTCCTAAACAACAGTCTTGCTTAGGTTAGTGTCCGTCCCCCCCCTCCCAAGCAGATTCCTCTGAATGAGGAAATATGGAAAGAATCAAGCTTCTCTTAAGGAAATCCTCATTTTCCAAAGTCTTAATGTTTTTCCTTGTAGTACAACCTCCAGACACTGAAGTCGGTACGCGCGTGCCCCTCTTTTTCCTCCCCCAACACCACCCTCAGGAGCAGAACCAGAGACATTTATCTCCCAAACTAGAACATCGCTCTCATCCCCCTTCGTGCAAATCAGCAGTTTCTACTCAGAAGTGTTGAATTCCTCAAACCGCCCCACCTTATTTTTGTGTTTCCCTACGGGTGACCTCCGCCACCACCAGCCCTCTGGAAACCCCCGTTCGCGTTAACGGCGGCCCCGGCGGGCACAGCCTTCCCCCGCAGACACCAAAACACCGGGGCTGTCCCTCCTGCAGCCCGGCTGTGTTGGGATCTTCTTCCTCCTCCTCCTCCTCCTCAGTGAGGCTCGGCGCTGTTCCCGCGCACGGCCAGGCCCGGCTCGCCCCAGGCCGCCATACAGGGCCCAACACAGAGGGCGCGACCCGCACCCCGACAAACCACGCGGAACCCTCGCTCCGGCCGGCACCTCATCCCTTCCCTCTTCCCCCTCCCCGCAGTTGTCCCCGGCCGAGAGAAGCCGCCCATGTCGCTCCGACAAATCCCCGGCCCGGCGCAGCGTGCGAGAGCAACGAAGGAGGGAGGTGAGAGGCGGCCCCGCTGCACTCACGCTCTCGTGGTCCCACCGCACGTTGCTGCGCTTTTCATCCGGGGCCAGGTTCCTGTCCCGGCCCATGAGCTCATCGAGGAGCTGGGCGGCCGATATCATCGTGAGCTACGGGCCGAATCCTCCTCGCCAGACACCAGCTCGGCCGCCTCGCCCCGACCGCCCGCGCCGCGCCGCGCCTGACAGAGACAAAATGGCGGCGGCGGCTGGCCCTGCCCACAATGCACCGCGCGGGCCGAGCCCGCCGCGCTCTGCTCCCTCACGGCGCCTCCGTCCTGCCCGGCCCGGGCCGCCGCGGGGCACACGGGCAGGAACGGGGAGTCCCGAGAAACACCGGAACGCGGAGCCGCCACAGCCGCGTTTGGCTCCGCGTGAGGGGCAGCGGCTGCCCCACAGACGGCGTCCTGCCCAGGGAGGTGTCGTGACCGGTAACGTGCAGCTCCCTGTGGTGTCAGTGCAGGCGCTGACCTGTCACGACAGACAGGGTCCGGCCCAGTCAGCCCAGCCCAGTGCGGTGTCAGACCGCGGGGAACAGCCCACACACACAAACAGCGCTGGTGGCCGTGCTGGTAATGGCTGCAGGCTGAGGACACGGGCCTGGGCACAGCTGAAGCAGTGTCATGGTTCCCCTCTGCATCCTGGCAGGAGAAAGTCACCCAAACCACTCCTGATGCTCCGCTCCTGAGAGCCTCCGGCTGTGCATATTCCCACAGGAATTCAGGGAATTGTAGGATCCTTATGATTGGAAAAGGCCTCTAAGATCATCCAGTCCAACCATCACCACACTCACCAATAAACCATGTCCTCAAGTGCCATATACACACGTTTTGTGAACACTTCCAGGGATGATGACTCCACCACTTCCCTGGAAAGCCTGTCCCCACACTTGACAGGTTGAGGGAGAATAGAAGTCCTGCATATGTAACATAAATCTTACTCTTTGACCTTGGAACCAGCCCATTTTGTTTGCTTTTTAGATGTGACTTTGTACTTGATATATATTGAATTTCACATAGCAATTGTCAACTATTTCCCAATTACTCAACATCATTTTGAACATCCTAAGTACATGCAATTAACTAAGATTTGAATTATATCATATTTTTTGAAAAGTTTGAAGCCAGCGTTCATGCTGATCCTGTAAAACCCACTTAGACTGACAGCAACTTTGTTCAGCATCACTGAGGGCTTCATGCAAGCACCAGTTGTTACCTGAGGACTTTCCTTTTGGAAATCTCTCTCTCCCTGATGCAGCACTGTGAGGCACCACGAACTTCTTTCAGGCTTTGCGATTTTGTAATGATTTAAGAACCCAGTGGAATGGCCGGAACAGCGTGATTAAAATCAATGTAACACAAGTTATGGTATGAATTTTCAGTCAATATCCTGCAGTCTGGGTTTGGGGATGGGAGGGAAGGCGGGGTGCTAATGCTGGGAACTGGGGCAGAACTGGGCTGTTTCAATTTTTTTTGTAATGCTCCAATTGCATCGAGGAGGCAAACAGGTAACAGCAAACTGGAGCCCAACTACTGCAGAATTCCTTGGCATGTGGCCATGGCTCCACAGAGCAAGCTGGAATACAGAAGTCTGAGTGGAGTTTGAAATTATTATTTTGACTTTTAATACTGGTAAAGTTTTTACTGGCTGGTCTGTAACTTGGTTTTGGACAAATCCACAACAACAGAAAACAGCTTTTCAAACTATGCAAATGGCAGGAATTACTCATAGGAATTACCTATAAGCGTTCCAATTGCTTTGCAGACAGATAGTGATCCTTATTTTACTTATGTTTTTTAGGGATTAGTTGATTCTCCTGAGAATGCACAAAGATGATGGGAGTTTCCTATGCAGGACAAGGGAGAGGATGCTCCATCCCTGGAAGTGTTCAAGGGATGTCCAAGGCTGGATGGTGCTTGGAGCAACCTGGTCTAGTGGAAGGCATCCCTGCCCATGGCAGGGGGTTGGAAACTGGATACGTGTTATGTTCCTTCCCAACCAAAATCATAAATCTTAAAAATCTCTTCAGTACCTCCTCATGCAGTTACCAGGCAAGCCCAGTTTTGGGGGTGGAACGAGATGCGCCTCTTTAGCAGCAAGGTTTTGTACAACAGTGGTTATCATAAAGTTCTTCTTTCCTTGAGTAAAACCACTGGATAAAATTAATTTTCATTAAATTACCACAGACACTCAGCGAGCTAGAAATACGGCCCACTCCTGGAAGTGTCCTATGCCAGGCTGCATGTGGCCTTTAAATAACCTGGTCTAGTTCAAAGCGTCCCTGCCCATGGCAGGGGGGGTGGAACGAGATGCTCTTTAAGGTCCCTCCCAACACTTAACACTCGCTGTTTCTACAATTCACTCCACGATAAATCGAGAGCCCGCAAAAACAATCAGCAGAGCAGGAGACAGCGCGTACCCCGCATTTCTACGTCCATTAAAGAGCATCTAGCGGGCACTGCCCCGTCCGCGCGTCCCCGGGCAGCGGCCGCGCCCCGGAACCGGCTGTCGGGGCCTCGTTGTCACCGGCAATAGTGTCCCCCGCGCCGCAGCACGGCGGGGGTGGCGGCGGAGGCGCGGTGCGGCCCGGCGGTGCGGGAGGCGATGCGGGACGCGGTGCGGGACGCGGTGCGGGAGGCGGGCGGCGGCTGCGGGGAGATGGCGGAGCGGGAGCGGCAGGAGCGGCTGCGGGAGGCGGCGGCGCTCGGCGATGCGGAGGAGGTGCGGCGGCTCGTGGAGCTGGGGGTCGGCCTCAACTCGCAGAACGAAGTCAACGGATGGTAAGGGCTCTCCCCGCAGCGAAGCCTGGGGCTCTCGGGGAGCTCGGCCCGGGCGGGGCCGTGCGGGGGCTGCCGCAGGTTCGCTCCGCACGGGGGAGGCGAGGCGGGCTGAGTTGGGGAGGGAGGAAAAGGTCCATCCGCCTCTGACACTCCGCTATGGAGCTGTCCCTATTCTAGAGAGGATAACCGGGCTCACAAACACGCGTCCCCACTCCACCTCCTCCCCTCTTTGCCCCTTCTCCAGGTCACTGTGGACTTACTTTATAGTGTTGGTTTTGATTTCTTCTTTTACCAGCCTTAGACGGCGTGGTCGGTCAGAACACAAACCTCGGCTTTACACGCCCTTGCCTAAGCAGAAACATTTATTATTAACTCAAGTTTGAAATTTACTTTCTCTTTCAAGCAGGGAACTTGTTCCAGCGATGTATACAAACCCTTGGGATTTGGTATCTCGTTCGGATCCACCTGAGGACACTAAAGCAAAGGCTGTTCTGTAATAGACACTTGTACGAGTAACACTGGAGACATAAACACACACAATTTTATTTGAAGGAAGATTTTACAGGGAATACTCAGGCATTTTTGGAGACTGCGTTCCACAGGTTCAATTCAGCCTGTATTTACTGTGCTGTTTTGTGCTTGAAATTATTAACTTACCAAAAAAAAAGGGGAAACAACTTTTTACACAGACAGATAGTTACAAAACAAGGGGGAACAGTTTTGAATTAAGAGAGGAGAGACTTAGATTAGATGTAAGGAAGAAATTCTTCCCTGTGAGGTTGGTGAGGCTCTGGCACAGGTTGCTCAGAGAAACTGTGGCTGCTCCTTCCCTGGAAGTGTTCAAGGCTGGGTTGGACATTGGGGCTTGGAGCAACCTGGGATAGTGGAAGGTGTCCCTGCCCCTGGCAGGGGGTGCAATGAGATGAACTTTAAGGTCCCCTATGACTCAAACCAATCTAGGATTCTATGAATTGTAATTTAAAATAGGAAAAATAAAATTAGGAAAGGAGCAAGACTTTTAAAGATGAAAATTCAATCAGCAGTTCTGAGAAGTGTGGAACACTTAACAACTTGAGCTTTAAATTGTGATTAAAATTAAAGCTTGTAAAAATTTAAAGTAACTGATTCATAGGACGCTGAATTATCTTAGTGAGATAAAAAACAACCTGTCTTCAGAATGAGTTTATGTCTAAAACTGGAATTTATGAAATAAGTCTTGTAATAAAGTTAATTATTTTTTTAAATAATGATCTGATAATTTTTAACCATGGCAATAAATGGATCTTCATTGTTATTTAAGTTTGTACAATTAAAATTTTTGCAGTGAGCTTCTTAGTATGTGTGATGCTTAGAGGTGCTGAGTACTTATATTTTGGTATTTATCAGGTCTGTGGGTAGATGGTTCCTCTCTGCACAGGCCATGTGGAATGGCCAGGATGAGTCCCAAAATGAGCCTGTGCTCTTGAGCCTTATATATCAATGCAAATACCACCCTATCTGTCTGACTTTGCTCTGACTTACTCTTTCTGTAAAAAAAAACCCACCAAACCAAACCAAACCAAACCAAACCAAACCAAACCAAACCACCCGAAGTGGAGAAAGCTTTTTGGAGCTGGACTTTCAGTTGAAAGTTTTTTCCCTTCTAAGTTAATTTATCTCTGCTTTATTTTATATAATTTATAAGAATAAATAAGCAAACTTGGAGAAGGGTTGAGTATGTTCATTTTTCTGAAGAATTTCCTTCAGCTGGAGCCAGAGAATTAAAATAAAATACAAAAGCTAGAGAAAGGTCAAATACCACTAGAACCTGGGATAGGAAAGAATGGTACAACTCTATAGCAAATTACATGTGTGAGGCTGTAAGTCCTTAATGCACACACTAAGTAAGATCTGAGCACTAAGCAGCTTTTAGGATGTTTCCTTAATATCTTTCTCTAGTCAGCAAGTGCAAATAATAATGTGAAAATACAGAAAAGGGATTAGTTCTGTGCATCACTTACAGATTGCAGAGAATTAGTTGTCTGCAGATCTCAGCTGAGTAATTACTGATGCAGCAAATGGCAACTGGGCAAAGAACTGTTCTTAGAAACTATGCTTACAATATTTTAAATGTAATTTACTTGCCAGAAAGTGCAAGTACTTGTGCTAGCAGCATTAATTAAAGAGTACATATAGCATCCCGGGAGATACTGGTAATAGATCACACATACACACACACAAACACAAGTATTTTAAGTACAGCTGATTCTTTCCAAGATTAAAATATACACAAACCTTACTTTCATACTTATTTTTCCAATAGCCTAAAGGCTGTAGCCTAAGAAAAGATAGATTGAAAAGATCCTGAACTTTAAAAACACTACTGCAGTAAAGAGCATTGGAGCAAAGAGAAAATGACATCAGCAGGTACCACTGCAGATTCCCAATCCAGGGTGAATTTCCAAGGAAGTTTGCAATTCAAACCTATTTTACATGTGCATAGAATGTTCTTCTCATAGGCAGCAAGAATGAGTGGAAAGGAATCTGCCATAACTGAGGATTTGACACAGCATTCATGTTTTTCCACGTGCAGGACCTGCTTGCACTGGGCCTGCAAGCGGAACCATGCAGCGGTCGTGGCTTATCTGCTGCACGCCGGGGCTGACAAGGACATCCTGACCAAGAAAGGGGAGAGGCCAGCCCAGTTAACATCCAAGAGAGAGATCAGGAAGATGTTGGGAGGTAACCTATACTGACTGTGCCATATGGTCATCAAAGATTGGTAAAAGGGTGTTCAAAGCATGTGTACTTCGATTTTTGTTTTGCATGTAAAGATACTGTGTTTGGATTTTTTGCTTTCTAGAGTGTTTACATGGTAAGAAAACAAAGTTTAAGTAAGGGGGATTACTAATAAATTCCATACTCAGCTAGCCAAAATTTTTTTCTAAATACTAGAAATATAGAAAAAATGTATTTTAAGGAATGCTGTGTGCCAGGTAAAGCAGTTTCCAGTACTCAGAAGGTCAGCAGGAGAGAAATCTCTCAAATTTTTAGGAAGCTCTTGTATGAGCACCCCCTAATTTTCCTCATGTTTTCTGTTAGATAAATCAAAAAATAGCAGCCCAAATAAAAGGCTCATTAAAGGACATTGGTAGAGCATCTCCAACTGCTGGAACAGAGCAGGTTTTGCTGCTGGAAGTGATAAGTAATTTGAAATGCAGCCGATTAACAATCTCTTGTCTCTCCTTTGTACTCCTGTGCCTGGTTTTGTTTTCATTGTTGTCTCTCCCAGCTGCTGAATGGGTAATGCTGCAGCTCTCCCAGTACTGCATGTTCCCTTCCCTTTATCCTCTGCCTTAATATCAAACAGCATACAACCCTTTGTTTTTCATTGCCTGATACAGTATGAAGATGACAGCATTATTCCACCAGAGACCATGCAACAGTGTTCTGCTACAGATTAAAACAAGCCAAATCAGAAGTACTGTAGTGTTTAGAAGGAATTAGCACCCCCAGAATTATTAGAATCAGATTCAGCTTTTATGTTGGTATGGCAACACCTGAGCATTCTGTTTATTGTAGGAAAACAAGACATGGTGCTTCCTGATGCATCTTTTAACCCATGATGCTTTTAACACTGCACTCCCCAAAAAAAGAAACCCAAAATCAGTCTTGGAGAATGTTGTTTGGTTTGTTTTACAGTGGAAGATGAACTCCCAGACTTAAAGCAAGATTCAGATCTGCCAATCATCCCCAATTACCTGGCTAACCCACCTTTCCCATATGTTTACAACACCTCGAGTACCAGCATTCCAGATCCTACCTTGAATGGGGATCTCTCACACTTGGAACCACAAGACACCAACTCTCCATCTGTACCTGACCTGGACACCTACAGACCAGCACAAGCACCTGGGAATGCTGCTCCTGAGGCACCTCCCAACGGGGACCTCCCACCCCTGCCTCGAGGGTCTCCTGGGCCAGCACACCCAAATTCTGTCCTCCAGAGAGCTCCTGTTTATCAGGGGTTGGTGTCTTGGGGCAGAAGCCCCTCTTCACCAGTGGGATCCAACCAGTCCTTACCCCAGCAAGGGAACAGCTCCTGCATGGGACCTGTGCCAGCCTTTCAGCCCGTTTTCTTCACAGGAGCTTTTCCACTCAACATGCAAGGTAACACCAAAAATCTCATCTGGCTTTGTGTTGATCTTCTGTCACCTTGGGCAGAGCAGACTGATCATGTGTTTCCAGAGACTTTCAGATTGCCATGCTTAAGCATTCAGGAAAACATTTGAAGGGAATGAAGTAGGCAGATATCCTGTTTCTGATGGAACTGTTATTAAAATATTGATGTAAACATTTGCTGTCTCAGTTGCTATAAAAGCATACAGACACCAGGGTAATCTAATTCTCTAAACAGCATAGTCCAAGCTGCAAATACAGATCATGAGCAAGCAGCCAGTGAGCTCAAGAGAAGCTCCCATGGCTCAGTCTGCACTGCGCTGTTCTAGGATCTGCTGTTCTGCAGGGAAACTTTGCCTACCCAGAGAGGGAAACCTGGAACTCAGTTACCATTCAGAATTGTGTTCTTCAATAAAAGGTATTCTGATATCATGGAGTAGCAATGAGAAGTGAACTGAGAGCAAGAAATACTAATAGAAGCAATCCTGGATTGCTCAGGAAATTGATCAGTATAAGCTGCTGTCAAATCAGCTTAAATCAATTAAAAAGTATTCATCCAATGGTTCAGACATGCACACATATATTGCATTAGATTTGCTATGATTTTTTCATATAGTTTGATGAAAATCAATCTAATTAAAACTGTGGTCGTAAAATTCCAGGTTTTGCTTTCCTAGGATTCATGTATTCTTGCCAGTAACACAAACGAGGTTAATAGAACTTAGAAATACCTGGAAGTTGTTATAGAGACATTGTTTCCTTTATACCTCTGCCTATTAATGTGGCTTTTTATTTCTAATAGAACTGGTGCTTAAAGTGAGAATACAAACCCCTAATCTTAGAGAAAATGACTTCATTGAAATTGAACTGGACAGACAAGAACTGACCTACAAGGAGCTGCTCCGAGTGAGTTGCCGTGAGCTGGGTGTGAACCCTGAGCACGTCCAGAAGATCAGAAAATTACCAAATACAATGTTAAGAAAGGTAAGAGCTCTACCTTTTGAAGTGCAGCAACTTATAGAAGAGATTTTTAGGTTACTGTTATAAAGGAATAATTCATTGGTCACCTGCATAGGCACATGTTGGGAAAAAAAAAACACAAACCAAAAATGAAAAATCTCTGCTCAACTTGCAACACTCAGCACTTGTCTGGGATTTCTTTAGTAAAAAGATTCTCAAATTTCTTGATCACCTCCTTTCCATAACCATTTGGTGCTGGACCCAGTTAATACCTAATTTTATGACTCCATTGTAAAATTCAGTACAACACAATACCCCTGCCAACAGCATTTAAAAGGCCTGCAGAGCTCAACCAAGCTCTGTGAGTTCAGCAAGGCCTGGCTGCAGTTCTTGCACAGAGGTGTTTTTCAGGGTTACTCTGAGTACAGGACTCTGAACTAATTGTCCTTCCTTCAGTGACATTTACCCCGCAGCCAACAGAGAAGGGACCTGTTGACCTGTTTTACCAACTCGCCACTGACCTTTCTTTCACTCTCAAATCCTTGTAGAGCATTGTTGGCGTCACTTGTGGGGCAAATCTGATTAGGAATAGATTAAGAAACTTCACTCTGCAGCATCTTCACTGACTACAGGATGTATTACTCTGTGTTAGTCAAGAAGTGGAGAGAAAAAAAAAGACAATAAGCAATTCTGTCACTTTCCAACTTTGGTTATTGTTGAAAGAACTTTTTATTTTCATCTCTATTCACTTCAGGCTCTCTGGTAGGACTGCAGGACCCCTGCTGTTCCTGCAGTGACACAAACCTGACTCTGTACTGCTGTTGGCAGCAGAGCACTGCTGCAGGGGCTTGGAGCTGGCCTTGCTTGGTAGCTCTGAAGGAAGCCAACCACATGCAGGACCTCCTTGGGTAGATACAAGCATCAATTCATCAGCTTCCAAGAATTAGCAAGGGGGAAAAAAAAAAGAGGATTTGAGTGGCATGCAGTAGATCTTGACAAGTATAATCCCACTAATCACTTGCACTGACTGTCAGTGTTGCATTTCTGCTAAAAATAGATTTAAGGGAACAGCTGAATAAAACCCCAGGGTAAATAGATGCAACAGGATATCTGCTTTCCAGTTCACTGTAAAGAACTGTCATAGTTATGAATAAATACATACCTTATGCTAGTATGAGCTTATTATTATAACTTACCTCAGCAAATTAACAGACACTATCACCTAACTCCTTATTGTATTTGTTTAAAGGACAAGGATGTTGCAAGGCTACAGGATTTCCAAGAACTGGAGCTTGTTCTAACAGTAAGCGACAAAAACTTACTTTTCAGAGTCCCAACACTTTCTGAACAGAGTGGGTATAACAAGAAGGCATCAGAACTTACATACTAATAAGGAATACAACAAAAGATTTTTATCTTTCATTTTACAATTATGTTTGAAGAACAGTATAAGGGCTAATGATGTGAAAAAAATCTATTTTGTTAACCGTGAAATAAACTGAAGTGTTATACACATATACAGCTCTAGTTAATCTAAGAACAGTGAGTCTAGTATAAAAGTAGCTCAATGCACAGGAAAGGAAGTATTGGTAGAACTGTCTGTTAATGCAACACTTCCTTACAAAAAGATAATGAAATACTGCAGAGTTAGCAGCTCTCAGGGAAAGGCTTACCTTAAGCTGTTCTAATAATTTGTTTGCTATAAAATAGCAGAAGTACTCAAGCTAAAGAACCTGCCATGAAGCCCATTTAATATTTGTACTGAGTCCATTACCATCAATGTTCTCTTTTTAGATCATGTTTATTAAGTCCTGTCTTACTTAGAGGGAAAAAAAAACAGAAGGGTTTGCATCCGTGGAAGCACAAAACTATGTCAAGTTTAAATTCTATCAAGTGACTTATTACCTGTGATTTCTTAATCCCTGTTTACACTTTTCCCTATTTCTCAGGTTGAAAATAAAAACTACAGTAATGATCCAAATAATAAATACGCTCTCAACCAAAATCCCCTTTAGTGTTGTCTGTCAATATATACATGAGCAATTGATACATAATGACATGTGCAATTTAATATACTATTTTTGTTACTGTGTTGACATTTCTTCAATGCTGCTTTAATTTCCCCTTTTAAAAGCACAAAAAGTGTGATTTTCCTTGACATCTACATTCCTGAGAAAAATTGCATCTTGAACCTATAAAGTTACCTGTGTAAAAAGAAACTAGTGAAGTACCCAGGGTTTTCAGGGCTGATAGCCAATCTTGATGTTCCTATGCAATGTATTTTCTTTTTTTCACTGTGACTTGTGCTTACCCATGTAGTTTACTGAAAAGAAAATCCCAGTTACTTAAAATTCAGAATTTGACTACTTTGCTGTGAAATTCTCAAATAAAGAAATTCAAAAGTATTTAAGAGCTGGATTTTATCTGATTTTTTAAGGATTTTAGTATTTAGTCACTTGAATTTGAGGAAGAGTTCTACTCTGGTAGGCTATGTGAAAAGCAGGTGCTGTGGATTAGATGAATAAAGTATGAGATGTAACAGGCAAACAGAATGTACCAAACTGGACTGAATATTCCTGTTTCTTTGTGTTCCCCCCTCCTTCCTCCCAGTTTCTTTGGAAACTGTAGCTGCCAACAGAATTTATCTTTATCTTGTGTCAGAGTTCAGAGCCTGAGCAGGCTGTGCAGTGTCTGTGCAGCTGCTGGGGCAGCTGTGGGCTCAGTCCCTGTGCCTGGAGCTGGGGACCAAGCACAGCCTCCACCTGTCCTGGGGACTGTGGCAGGTAAGGGACAGCAGCTGCCTGTGTCCCTGCCTGTATCACCACCAATCCAATGGGAACTGTCCCCAAAATGCCCCAGGCTCCCTGCTCTCAGCTCATGGAAGTGCTTGGAGCACAGGGACTGAGCACACCAGAGGGAGCTCCCAACCTGCTGTCAGGCTCAGCTGCCAGCACAGATCCCTGCCAACACCTGAATTCTCTGTGTGCCCAGTCACCACACTGGAGCTCAGTCTCCCCAGGTGAATACAGAAGGTTTTGTCACACTGAAAAAGCCTCTTCTGCAAAGTGCCAGAGGTCAAACATAGTCCCAGTCATTGGCAGTATCTGTTTTTATACCAGATTGCTGGTGGGAATATTAAGTTCTCTGTAATGGAATAATAACATTTTCATTCTTCACGTCAGCCTGGCTGCTGCCTTCTCACAGGATGGTTCAGACATTGGCTGAATCCAGGAGGATTCAGGGTTAACCAGTCAGACCCCCCTAGAGAAAAGCTCAGCTCTTGGGGCAGCAACCTTGCACAGATGCTGATCCCTATCTATGCATTCCCAGGAATATTTTTATACCTTGTGCAGTTTTTACCAGGAAGATACTATTAACACTCCCCACTCCCATCAGTGTATAACCACTACATTCTGTGTGTGATAAATAATTAATTACTTTGTGCTCTGCTACATGAAATGTTAATGTCTAATAACATTGGCTGCATATTCAGGTTTCTATTTATGAAGTGTAATTTGTAAGAATGAATAAATTATTTTTGTCTTCTCAAAGTTTTTCTGTGCTTTCTTTCTGGTAAAACATAGGAACTTTTTCTTGCTGGGTGGTTTTCTGGAGTGCTTAGTGTAAGACACAAACAACTAAAGCAAAAGAGGTTCTAGCAGATTCTAGCAGCAAATGCTGTTTGAACACGGGCCTCCTTTTATCTGAGGAGGCCTGCTTATAAATAATAAAACAGAAAATTATTTCTGCAAAACAAATCACCCATTATTTCAGGTGATTCAGTATTGAACAAGATAAACTAAATACACACCTGTCTCAGCATGCACGTTCAGCTTAAGTGGACACTTGCTCTTAGTGACTTCCTACCCAAAGACACACAGCAAAATTTTGATACCTCTGGTCCAATTATGTCCCCGTGGGCTTGTGTGGGGTCTACTGAATTGGAAAAAAACCCTGTGTAGTTAATGTTTTACATGAAGCCATTTCTAGGTTTAGCTTTAAATACATGTTGCTTCTTAGGCTGAAGAAGAATTTTATAATGCTGAAGTTACCCTGGACAGGGATCCCAAAGGTCCCAGGACTCCCTTGTCCTGGGGGAAATATTGAAAGGAACAGTTTGGAACCACTCCAGAGATGACACAGCATTTCACTGTTACTCAGCTGAGTCACAGCTTAACTAGGCCTGCCTTTTCACTTCTAATCCTATGAATCCTTATGCAGAAAACACACAAATCACGTGTATTTTGTACCATTAATATAATTTACTAATTACAAACCTGAATGCAGTACATAATTGCACTGTGGTACATACATTTTCGTGGCAGAATATTTGTCATTCTTTGGGAAAAAGGCATATAATAAAATACTTTATGTATATAGAAAATATTTAAAAATATAAAATTCACTTCCTGGTCCTTATAGTTGTAAAATATTTCATTCACATATCACAAGTTGAGTCTACTACAAAAACTATTTTGTAAATTACAGTACATTCACAAGTCACTTTTGTGGCAAGTCAGTAATATTAAAAAACACCAAACCAAAACCCTAGGGGTCTTCTCTTCATGCCAGTCCAGCATCTTTGGCCATACTGTAGAAAATACCCTTTGCTGCTATAAGGTTTGCAGGTGTGTCAAATTCAGCTATGGTCCCGTTGTCTAGAACAAGAACCCTGTACAAAACAAAAGACAGCGTGGGGGGAAAAATGTGTCAGAAAATTCCTCACAAGGAATGCAGTACCTGTTTGTGTCACAAAGCAAGTTTCTCTAATCTTTGCCTTGCTTTTGTTTTCCTCAATTATTTTCACCTGTCAAAACACAACAGATAAGCATTCTTCCTGAACTGCTGCTTGACTAAAAAAGTTACAGGGCAGTCACTGTCTCCCAGGGACAAGAAGAAAGAAAAAAAGCATCTGGAATTGAAACTATAGTTCCAGAAAGCCAAGGAGATAAAAGCTCATGAAGAATACTAATATATTTTCAAGTAATTAAAATGACATGCTGTTAGTGAACAAGTTACAGCAGCTGCTGGTTTAACAAGGCTCAGAAGCTTTCAGACAGTGCCAGGAGTGCCCCTGGGCAGTGTCCCCTGCACAGCTCTGGTTTCTGAATATAGAACCTGTTTCCTATGCCAACAGAGGCAAAGTCAGGGCTGGAAATTCTGGGATTACATAGCATATCACTGCTTACACACTGCCTGACAAGAGAACCAGTGTTCATGTCTAGAGACAAACCAGACTCCTCCAAGTGCTGCTTCACACCCCCAGCAAACCCCGAGCCTGCCATGCACTGCTCAGACATTGTACCTGGTGTAATCCATGATTGTGTTCAGTCTGTGTGCAATGGTCAGCACTGTGCAGTCCACAAACTGTGTCCGAATGGTCATCTGGATGAGGTCATCTGTCTCCAGGTCGATGGCAGCCGTGGCTTCATCCAGGATCAGGATCCTGGTTTTGCGCAGGAGAGCTCTGGCCAGGCACACCAGCTGCCTCTGGCCAACACTGCAAGCACAGAGAGCCTTTGAGTGCCCCCAGCTCCCCACTGCCCCCAGCCACTTGTGCTCAGCAGGTCACTCATGGGGTTACCCAAACAACCCTGAAATATTCTGCAAGCTGCCTGTTCTGCCCCGTAGCTCACACATGCAGGCTGCAGCATGCCAAGAGGAGCAGTGATAGGATCACTCACTGCCTGGCCCTGTGCTGGCAGAGCCACCAAATGTGCCTTTTATCACTGTGACAAAAGCCAGGGCAGCTAATGACAACACTTCTGCCCAATCTTTCAGAAACACTCACAGTTCTGATAACACTGAGCATACACAAACTTAGGAAAAAAAAATAAAAAGGAAAAGAAAATGTTATGAGGCTGCAAGTCCTTTCTACCATAAAAAAATAAAATATATACATATATATATACATACATATGAGCAACCCAGACTTCCTCCCCTGCCACAAACATAGCTCAGACTCATTCTCTGAGTGTCTGCAGGATGAGGAAGGAGCTGATCATTCATCACAGACAATCTGATGTCACCACAGCCTCAGAAGCCAATGAAGCACATCAAAACATGGCATTTTATCATCCCCAGTCATGTCTTCATGGGCCTTCCAAACAGTAATGGAAAATAAACATTGCTAAAGTGTCAGGCAGAGAACTCTTACTCAGCACAGCAGTAATGTTATCATGGCATTTCCCTTCCTATCAATATGTGTTTAAGGGACTGCCTGTCCCTAATATCCTGTCATCCTGAAACTTCTTTCTGACAAGATGGGATCTGGGTTTGGGAGAAGAATCAGATCATTTGTGGCAGAGGCAGAAGAGGAGGCAGGTGTTGGAACATTGGTGGCTTTCTTGGAACAGAAATAGGTGGCCAAATCATTTTGGGTGTGACAGACCAGTGTCAGCCTGTGCTCAGGTGCCACCCACTGTCACAGCTGAAGGGCAGCTCAGTGAATGTTCTAGTCCAAGCTTTCCTTACCTAAGATTCTCTCCACCCTCTGAGCACTCATACTCCAGCATGGATGGCTGACTGCTGACAAACCTCTTCAAATGAGACAGTTCAAGTGCTTTCCATATTTCTTCATCTGAATACTTATTAAATGGATCCAGGTTCATCCTCAGTGTTCCAGAAAAGAGAACAGGATCCTGGATATAAAACCGATTTTCATCAGACAAGTGCTTTTGCTGTTTTAAGTACAGATACTATGGGCTGCTGCTTCAAGGTGTCCATTGCATTGCAGGCAGGGCACCTCCCAATCCCATCCTCTCTGAAAATACATTACATTATACAGTTCAAACTCAACTTTCAGCTCTAAAGATGGTTTATCCTAAATCCTGTTTTATCACCCAGCTTATAAGGTAGTAGGATGAAACCAGTTATAGTATAAATAGTTTGTTTTTCTGAAACAATTTTCTGAGTGTAACAAAACATTTTCCTTTTTGGATAAACCATTATTTATGGTTTGTTAAGCTGCTATTAAACATTCCTTCATCATGACACACAGAAGCAGTACCTGAGGAATAATTGTTAGCCTTGATCGAAGGTCATGGAGACCAATTTCTGAAATTTTCACGCCATCAATTTTAATTTCCCCTTTTACAGCTTCCAGGATCCTAAAGAGGCAGAGCGTCATGGAGGACTTCCCTGCTCCAGTTCTGCCAACAATTCCAATCTACAACAAATTGCAGGTTTAAGAACAAAGCACACAGTTAAGAAGAAAACAACACCCAACAAAAAACTCCCAGACAACCCTCCAAAACTCCTCTAAGAGGTTTGACTGAAGATTTGAATCTAAGAGACAATGTCCCATCCTTCCCTAGAAACCCTGGGTACACTGTAATGTACTTATTGCCATTCCTGTAATTGGAATGATATTCCATATAAATACCACATGTCATAAATATAATTAATGACACAGGCCTTGAGCCATCCTACATAACCTTGGGTGATTTGGAACACCCATGGTAGGTCCAGTCACTCAAGGACAAGAAACAAAGGCTCTCTAAGGGCAATTCCTACTTCATGGTAACCATGTGCATCTCCATACCAGAAGGATGCTGTCATCCTGTCTGCTTAGAATAAGGGCAAATCTATTTTAATAGCAACAGCCTGTTCAGGAAAGGACTTTCCCATGCTAATTATTCTGTCTTCAGTAGGCAAACCTCAGAACTTTCCATCGAAGCATGAAGAAATGAATCTCCCAGAATAAAGACAATTTCCTGATTAAGGAAACAAAGAATGTCATTTCCTTCCATGCCAAAAATTTCACAGGGGAAGTCAAAGTGCAGAAAAAGCTGGAATTCCTTCTCCTATCTACACTGCTTCAGAAAAGCATTCTTGTCACTGAATTTTTGTCACTTGTGCTGCTGCCTCCTATGTGGCATACAGGAGCCTGTTGCCAAATGAACTGAAAGTGCAGAAAATCCCATTTCACTCTACTGCCTTCCAGCCAGGAGCATGCTGGCACATGGACAGCACAGGTGTCACTGCTGGCTCCTGCACTGGCATCAGTGTTCTTCTAGACCCTCTGCTCTACTCCACAGCTGTCACTGGAGGCCCAGAGCAAAGTTCTAACAGATATTCAGCTGGTAACTCACCTTTTCCCCACCATGCACTTGGAGGTTTAAACCCTTCAGCACCAGATCCAGGCCCTTCCTGTACCTCACTGAATAATTCACAAACTCCAGCTCTCCCTTGGATGGCCAATTTTCTGGGGGACTCTTGCCCTCAATGATCCAGGGAGCCTGAGGAAAACAGAAGTCAGAAATGCCTCACATAGGTTTGAGAAAAAATAATTCAAGCTCAGATAAAAGCATTTTATCTGATAAACAAAATCTCCATGATCAAATAAATTTATAATAATGGGGAAAATATATAATTATAAAAATTTATGATAAAAATTTGTAATAATGGGGTCCTAAGTATCCGCCCATTTGTCTTTGTTGTGAAGTTAACAGGAAAAAACTCTGAGCACAGAGGGATGAATCCTCAATGGACATGAATATTTTCCCATCAACTTTAACAGAACACTGCCAGTTTTCTGCCAGCTCAAGCTGTGGTTTATAACATGTATCACACATCTTGTCTAGCTACCTTTTTCCTTCCAGGTTAAATATTTGATCTCCAGAACCGTTTACTGCAGCTCTCCTCCATTTCCTAATTCTTAGTATGTATACAGGAATAACAAACCAGAGTGTGCAGACAGCAGCTTTCCTGGCACAGCTCCATCTGCCACCTTCAAAAGGCTCTGGCAGCAAAGGTAGGCAATTGGATATTTCCTGGATTAGCAGTACAGTGTTCCTAGAGATGTTCTCTCATGGGAGGTGAGGACTGATTAAGCTGATTAAACAGAAGTACTATTGAAAACACGTGTAAGGCCTGATAATTGTACTGCAGCTCTGCTCATGAGCAGGACCATGGCACGAGCCACGCAGGTGAGACTGTGCATCAAACACTTCAAACACAAGGGACCAATATTCTGATGTGAAACTCATCTCCCATGCTAGAGCCACTCACAGCAGCAGAAAATGAGATGCTAAGCACAAGCTGCATGACAGCAATAATAATTTGGAGCTGTGATAGCATAAATTACAGTTCAGAGCATGACATTTGTTCAGGTTAAATGATAACTCTCAGAGCAGGAACCATCTCTCAAGAGCCTCAAGAAAGATCATGTAAATGTGTGCATTAAAATTTTCAGCTGGCTGCTGAACTCTTGGTAGCTGACCTCTGTTTCAGTTTCTGAATACTCTTTTATTCTTTCCACAGCCACAATATTGGTTTCAAGTTCAGAAGTCATTCGGACCATCCAATTTAGAGACAAGGTCACCTTGGGGAAGACAAAGAACAAAATACCACCCACAGAAGAACAACACATATAATAGAAAAAACAAACAACCAAAACAAACAAAACTTCAAACCAAACAACTCTCCCCAACCAAAACCAAAACACCTCCCTCAAAAACAACAACCAAAAAAAAAATTCAACAAGAACAAAACACCAACCCCCCCAAAAAAAGCCACAGAAAAGCCTAACCTCAAAAAACCCCAACAACAGCAGACACTGTTATTAAGACATGGATTCACATTAATGTTACAAATGAGATAATTACCTTTGCATTAAAGTTAATACAGTTACTGGGACAAGAAATATACAGATTATCAAGTGCTTACATGAAGAAGCATATGATGATGCTTCTTGCTGATTTAACACTTGGCCCTCTCAAAAAAAGTTGGATGGAAGTCATTCCCCAAATCTTGTTTTGCCAGTGCCGTTAGCACTGGAAAAGTGCTAACAGCAACTTTGCACACTCATGGTATCTAAAATGCTTCTGGCAAGAGTAAAGCCATTAAATCTGCTAAATTCTCCACAGCACGGGTCAGTACAGTTTGCCTTGTCTAATTATAAATCCTACTGATCTGCCTGTAATTACCTGGAACACACCAGCGTGCTGCACAGCAGGATTGATGCACAACACATTAAACCATGCTGCCCAAAGGGTCTGTTCCTGATGTTCTGACACTTGCTGGGCCTCCCATGTGCCACCCCTGATGGTACTGGAGTGCAGCACAGCCTTGATGCTCCCCAAGTGCCCTGAGATCCTCCTCCATGTGAGCTTGCTGATGATTTCAGCACTCAGTGTGAATCTCTGTTTTCCAAACATCCCACTACTCATTTTCATTATTTCCTTATTAACCCCAGCTTTGGCAAGCACTTAGATGATTGCTAATATATCCACACCACCTACAAAAATGTAAACTCCCACAAAAAGCTATAACACGTACCTGCAATGCGTAGGACACTGACAGTCCCACCAGGCCAGCATTCAGGCTGTTCCTACCAATCACAGCAAAAAGGGCAGCAAAAAGGACAATGCAGTTCCCCACAAACTCAACTCGGATTCCCAGCCACCTGGGAAGAATGCAGGTGTGTGAGCAGAGTGGGAAAAGGTCACCTGGGAGCAATTTTGCAAACAGTTATCTAAGTGGAAACAAGAAATTATGTTTTACCTGTTTGACACTATGCCAGGATAACAACTCTTCTGATTTTCATCTACCTTCAGATCACTGATGTCCACAAAGGCCTTCACTCTCCTGTAGGCTCTGATGACACTGGCCCCTGACACAGTCTCTGAGAAGTGGGAGTAGATGGGGGATCTGCTCACAGACTCCAGGCGCTTCAGCTGGCGCGAGGTTGCGACATAGAACCGCTGCCATTTTTCACAGGAAATTGAAAAGTTCATTAAATACTTCCACTGTATTAATTAACAGTGAAGAATTTCTTAGGTTAAGGATTTAAAGGAGATTGCTACTAATGCACTTCAACCCTTTGAAATATTGTCTATAATTAAGAAGACTATCAAGAAAGTTACCTTTACATCATTCCACAAAAGAGTATTGGGTAACTGCAATTTCTATAGACTGAAAGTTGAATTTATCTATGTCCCTTTAAATTTAGTTAATATAATCTAGCAGAATGAATCCATTTGTAGAAGCCTCATTTTCCAAGAAAACAAATTGTGTGTTTGCACCTCCATTATCAGGTCTCTATTTACAGTCTGTAAAATAAGCATGATTATTGCTCGGAAATCAATAAAATTGATGCTTTCTATTTTCAACGTTTTAATTCCTCACTACCTTGGAAACTTATCAGTATGTCAAATATATCCACACTTTAATATATTGATGTGCACTGCAGTGCTGGCTCTATCAGTAAGCTTACTTTTTATTACTGAAAAGCTAAAAAAGTTTGTCTATCTATTTCACGGCCACATCTTGCAGGACATTTATTTTTCTGAGAAAAGTAAATAATTTTTTTAATACAAAGACATAGCTACTTCAGGTATTTCCATTTCCCCCCCCAAAACAATGTTGTTTCTCCTAAAAAGAAAAGCAGTAATTGCAATAGTCATCACACACTTTTTCAGTTACCTGAACGAAGAAGTAGAGGATTGCCAGTGGGACTATAACCACGGTGAAGAGCGGGGTGCTGGCTATGATGACGATCATGGTGGACAAGGAGGTGAAGAACGTCCCCAGGAACATGAGGATGGTGGGGGGGATGACCTCGTCGATGACGTAGATGTCCTTGGAGAAGCGGTTGATGATGCGCCCGCTGGGGGTGGTGTCGTAGAAGGACTGTGGGGTGTGGAATTTGTTCTCCAGCAGCGCAGCGTGGAGGGTCCGGGCAGCGTTGATGCCCCCCATGGCCAGGGTGAAGGAGCAGATCAGCACCAGGAGCCCTGGCAGGTGAGGAGCAGATGTGTTGTCCCCTCATGTCTACGATTCTCAGCTCCCTGACCCTTGGCAGTTCCTGCTGTGCTCCAAGCTTGCTCTGCTTCACTTTATTCCCTGCCCACCCTCTCCTCCTGTGCACATCAGCATTGCATCCACTGCTTCCTAAGGCACAGGAACATCCACAGGATTCACCATCCTGTCTGTGGAAAACAGACACACAACCATCTTCCTGCTGTTTTCCTCCATGAAGTCCTAATGCTACAACTTCACCCCAATCCTTCATCCCCTTCTGCGCTGAAGTTTTCATGTTTTCTTTCCAACTTGCTTCTCTCAAGCTTCCACATCACCTGTTCAATCCCCTCCAAGCACTTCACAACAAAATTAAGTGTTGGGCTGGGCTCAGACTGTAGCTCCAGCTTCCATGAATTCTCTTTCTTAGGACAGGAGTTGAGGGGCAATTCTCATAGAATCACTGAACGGTTTGGGTTGGAAGGGGTCTTTAAGATCACACAGTTCCAACCTCACCATCACTGTCCCAGGTTGCTCAGAGCTCCATCCAACCTGGCCTTGGATACTTCCAGAGATGGGGCAGCCACAGCTTCCCTGAGCACCCCTGTGCCACGGCCTCACCTCCAGCACAGTAAATAATTTCTTCCCTAATACGTAATCTAAACCTACCATCCTTTTGGACCACTAGTAACTGATGCCACAGCTTTCTGACCTAATACTTCATTCCTAGACATTGGGGCATGATGATTTTACCTGCCCTCACCTTGCAAGAGGCCCAGGGCAGCATAGACCCCGATTCTCATGGATGTGTTGTGCTGAGTCCCATTTACCACGGGCTCGTTGGTCCAGTCACTGAGCCACACGTTGGCCCCGATGGCAGCAGCATTTTGGCAGCAATACAGGAAACAGATCACCAAAGAAATGACAGGGCCAACAGCCTTCATGTATTGCCAGAACACTGTTAGCTTCACCTGCAAAATCACACACCAAAGCTGGTTTGCACAACCCACACAAGAAGGAGTTTAGAGGGAATTTCGAGATAGAAAAATTCCTTGTGAGAGGAACTGCTGACAGAACTTTAACACACTCTGACACCAGCCTAACTCAAAACTGCCTGAACTCCTAAACACCACAGAGAAAGGTTCATGTGCCTGAGCTCCCTGTCAGAGTGATGGCTTTCAAAACAAGTCAGAAACCTCTCTGAAATACTCTTCTCCTCCATGGTGAAGATCTGTATTTCATTACTTTTGTGGGGTTTTAGTTTTTAAGACTATGCCAGAGAGGGGAGAAAAAAAACAGGAAAGAAAGAAGCCAGATCAAATAGCAGAAAAAGATGGGTAATAAGAATAGGAGCCAAGATTTTCAGGCAGAAGAAGCAGCTTGGCAGGAGTATCGTACTCAAGACTACTTTAAATGGCCTATTTAAGGAAAAGTGTTGAACATGCCTCCACTCTGTCTTCACAGCAACTTAAATTAGGTACCAAATGCTAATGCACCCCAATAAGAACATAAACATGGTGTTTATGGCAATAAGTAAAGGTGCTGTCTCTTAGTGCAAAAAGGCAGAGAAGAAAAAAGAGACAGACTCAGGACAAAACTCAGTCCTTAGAAAAAAGTGTAAGAAGGAATAATTAAAAGAACAAGTGTTGTTGATTAGGGACTTTGAAGGCTAAAATAATCCACAGAAAAAGCTGGTCTGTGCCACGGACCATGTACTTCAGACTAAACAGGACACACTGAGCCTTCTGAAGTGGAGGGAAGGGTCTTTTTTTTAATCAAATCTCCCTGCTTCTCCTCCATCTGCTTCTCCTTTCTGTTCCTTTCTTTTACTTTTGTGTTCCCATCGTCTCTTTTTTTCTTGTTTCCATTTCTCTCCCTGGCCCTACTCAGGAGAAATACAGCCCCTTTGTACCTACAACACGAAAGGCTCTGGAGTTGGGCTGGCAGGTATTTAGGCAGAACAGCCCCACTGGCACCCAGAGGCAGCTGGTTCGTGTAACCCAGTGCTGCAGCTGGGCTCAGCAGCAGCCAAACAGTTTAAAAACTAACAGTGCTGAAAGCTCTGTGAGACAAAGGCAGGGCTCTGCAGTATCGGGTGACTGTGGAAGGAGCTGGAAGAGATTGATTTTTTTCTTTTTTTTTTTTTTTCTGTTCTCCTAAGTATATAGGGCTAGCTAAGTGCCAAAATCTGCCAAAATCCCTAATATGAATGATCAGTGGCCACCAGATTAACGGCTAAAGCCTGCAGTTGTGATTTATATGACATATTTAATAGAACTAGATCAAATGTAGAAATAAAAGGGATCTTTTTTTTCAAACAGAAAAAAGAAGTTAGAAAAGGGGAGGGGGTAATGAAACCATACCGTGCCTGTTTCAGTGGTTTCAGCCTGAATAAGTTTCTCGTTAGCATTTTTTCTTGGAACAGGAGGCTCTGCTGGCTTCTTCTCACAGACTCTTCGTTTCGCTGACATTTTGTTGGGACATTCTCCTCCCTCAGAAGACACTACACTAAGTTGCCTAGTTACAACAAAAGAGTCATTAGGAGAAAAAGGCATATTGTGGCAGTGCTAAGGCAAGGCTGGGATGTAGTGAACTGGATTTATTCCCAGCTTTTCCACTAAGTTCCCGTGCCAGCCTTACTCACAGCTGAGAGTGCTTCTACCACCTCTCTGCATGTTCAGGGATGCCAGAAATGCAGGATCTAAGAAAGGCTATGGCACAGCCTGAGCTCTTTGGGAAAGGCCTTTAGAGGCTTCATGGCAAGGCAGACATTTCAAAGTAAACCCTGAGCTTCTCTGTTTTCATATCAGCAATAGCTGGACTGCACCTATGGGTATGATTATAAAAACCTTCAAAGATTTCCAAGGCTCCCAGTGGAAAGGTGCAATGCAAGGGCTTTATTTATCATACATCTGCCAGCAGTTCACTGTTGTGTGGGTAAATACACACAGTGGTGTTACCTGAGAACCAGAGAGCTGCTTTTAGAAATTGGTTCAGCCCAGACTGAAAAGAAGACAGAAGGAATAGATGTTTGATCTTCTTTGTGTGTTCACATTTATTTTTAAAAGGATACTAAACCAATTTATTTACGAGAGGAAATTGAGAAAATTGAAGCCCAGATGGAGAAGCAGTGTGTGATTGACATCTGAAAGATGTTTTTTACCCCAGACACAGACTAGAAAGGCAAGGACCTTGTGTTTACCTAAGAAACTGTTTGCGGACCTCATTTGTCACGGGCTCGTTATCAGCCAGGTCTGTGTGGATGCTCAGGGTGTCCTCAGCCAGCAGCACTTCTTCTTCCTCCAGCACTGCAAGACAAGATCACATCTTGATTTTCTGCCACAGAAAAGCACAGAGAGCACAGAGAAGGGTGGCTATACAAAGGGAGAGCCATGAAAAACAAAACCCCTGCAGGAAAATCATAGTGCATAAGCTCCCCCTTAGCTTTGCTTATAGCCCTCCTGTGCATCACTCCTCCTAACAAAATTGCAAAGATCTTGTGAGGCAGGTTGGCTGCCAAATGCATTTTTATCACATCCCTTTAATCCATCAGAATGCCAGGCAATAGTGTTAGAGCTGGTTCTAGCTAAATTCACTTATAGAGCACGTTCTAGGCATGACCCTGGGCTTGGGGAGTCACATCAGGAATCCTGCAAGCCTCTGCTGTGGCTGGAAGGTGCTGTGCATGTTCCTCTGCCTGGCTGGGGAGCAGCAGTGCTGTATTAACAGCATGAGAACACTATCACACAGAGGAAACATCCACCAGAATGCTTTTATCTTGCATCATTTTGTCAGAATCAAACCAAGCTGAACAGCAACCCAAGATTAAAATGTCATTTGAACCTTGCTACATGAAAAATACCCCAACCACATATAAAGAGAAAACACACCAGACTCTGGTAGCCCCTTTGATAGCAAGCCCAGTTTGTTCTCGGCTACTGTGTCTTCCTGCTGAGCTTGACCTTTCTAATTGTAAAATAAATTCCCAAGTTTAAAATAATTTCTAAGACAATAATTGCTTTTTTCTAGGACAAACCACACGAAATTTTGAAAGAAATTTGTGAAAAGATTTCTCAGTAATACAGACCTGGCCACAGACAATAATTTTCACAGTAGTACAAAAAGGCAAATGCCAGGTTGCCATGAAGAACCAGGTGACATTTCACAGAGAAAATAGCTGTAATCTTGTTGACTGAAAAAGACATGGTTTAAGAAAAAAACAATACTGTACTTGTTGGTTCATCCTCTTCTATGTTTTCATCCAGTGCATAATTCCGGAGGAATTCTGCAAAGGCCTTGTTTTGTTTCAGAAGCTCTTGGTAAGATCCCATTTCAGAGATTTGGCCATCTACCAGGACAATTATATGGTCTACCTGAGGTAGGAAGCTAATGCTGTGGGTCACCAGGATTCGGGTCTGGATAAAGAAAAAAAAAAAAAACACATATCCCTCATTTGCACTGTGGGGACTGACAGTACTCAGCAAGCCAAACACTATCACATTTTTGGAACAGGGAATGAATTATTGTGTTAAGGTAAAATGCCCAGTGAAATAACACTGTCTACATTAGGCAAATCAGCTTGGAATTATGTACATGAACTCACTTTGCTCCTACTGCTAACAAAAACAGAGAGCAAAGTAAACACACTGAATTATCATTCCCTCCTTCCCTTATGCTGGTTTTCTTTGCAGCCCTTCCCTTATGAGCTCTGAGCAGATCTGAGAAGATGGCAGCAGGAGTGGAAGGTGCAGCAAAGCCACTGTAGTTTGTTTTTGCTCAAGTCCTCTGTAACACCCATATTTGCTGCAGCTCCTGGCTGCTCTGCCTCTGAGAAACAACAATTAACACCACCAGCCTGTGCATGTTCCAGCACATGCCTTGATTTTGGGAGTTCTCATAGAGGAGGGGTTTTAAAAGCCAGGGCAGGTTTCTGTCTCTGCATGTTCTGACCAGCCCACAGCGCTCCTGGGCACGTGTGACAGAGTTCCAGAGCAGCCTGGGCTGTGAGGAGAGGCAGCCACACAGAAATCCAGCAATCAGCTGGGTGGTGACACAGCCTCCGCGCTCCTGAGTTTGGGTGTGTTTTTAAGAGGATCTACACCCCCAGCTTACTTTTCCCTTCAAGACCCCATCCGGGCCAATGACTTTGTCAAAGATGTGCTTGGCCACGTGCGAGTCCACGGCGGACAGGGGATCATCGAGCAGGAAAACATCGGAGCTGCTGTACACGGCACGGGCCAGGCTCACGCGCTGCCGCTGGCCCCCGGACAGGTTGATGCCCTGCAGGGACACAGAACACAACAAAATCTGTCACACAACACCTCTGGCTTCTCGTGGCTCCCACCCAGCCCACCGCTCTGCTGCCGAATTGAAACACGAGATGCTGAAGAGAAAAACCCACCCAGAAACAGGCAGGGCATGCCTCTGGATGTGCCTGCTCACTGCCAAACTCTCACCCAGCAAACTGGAGGTGGGGTAAATCTCTTTTTAATAAGCTCCTAGGGGGAGCTGTTAAAACACAAAATCAAAACAAGTGAAACTGTCAACCATGATGTAAAATGCAAATTTCAAAGCAGGGCTGTGGCAGCTGGAACATCTTCCACATCTTGCATTTTACACACAAATCCCCACCTCCACGCCATTTCATGAAATCTAGCTCAAACTTAGTGGCCTGTGAAAAAAGAATATCTTTATTGGTAAACACAAATGTAAATGTTTCTCATTAAAATGTGTTAAGGGATGATCATATAATTTTTTTTTTATTTGAAGCACAACCATATGTTCCCTTTCATTTTATCCCTACAGGAAAAGGAAGGTCTTCAGTGATTCTGGACAGATGCACCTTTACAATTCATGACAAATAGAGGGTACTCTGATCTTCCAGGGCTGGATGTGTAATTCTGCATCACAATACACACACAAGCCTAAAGTTAAGGAAAAGTTCAAGTCAAGTGCTTTTTGGAGAACTGCCCTGCATGTTTTGGTATTGATTGTAGCAGAGATGCCATTGTGAAGATCAAATCAAATGAAGTGCTGACATTACAGAATTCTCTCCTTAGCTAGAGCAGGAATCACCAGGCAGGTCTGACTTGAGAAAAATAAAAATCTGCCTAAAAAAATTACCTTCTCTCCTATCTCAGTTTGATCTCCTCCAGGCAGCACCTCCAGGTCAGTTTTTAAAGCACAGTCCTCCAGGACATTTTGGTATTTTTCCTCATTAAGAGCTTGGCCAAACAAAATGTTATCTTTCAGTGTGGCATTCTGGATCCAGGCTTGTTGAGGCACATAAGCAACAGAACCCTAGAAAAGGAGAGAGAGAGAAAACCTCTGACTAATAACAAGCAGGAATTCAAGCTCTGAGTAATCTATAGCTCCTGGTTCCTATAAATTCACATAATATGTATATGTGTGCTAACTGCTTATGTATCACTGATAAAATCAGGAAAGTAATTTCACATAAAAGTGGGCAAAACTCAAACATCCAGACAAACTGCCAGAGGAGTAACTAGAATTCCCTCTGGAACCTGAGGTGCATTCTCAGCAAAGGCAGAACATAAGCAGCACATTTCCCTACCATCATTAAATGGTTTCAAAAAAACCACCAACCTTCACAGCCACTTCTCCTTCCAGCTTTTCCATCTCACCCAGGAGAGCAGACACCAGAGAAGACTTTCCACAGCCAACATGGCCAACAATGGCAACCAAAGAACCACTGGGGACCAACATATTTATACTGTGGAGGAAACAGGCTGGAAATTAATTAAACATTAGTTTACTAAAGACATCAGAGGTCTTTAAACCAGGGCTGAAATACACAGTCACAGCCTGACTGGATGTAATACACAAAGCTCGGTCACTGATTTTCTCTTCTCTTTCTTGCATAAATCAACTGTAACCAGAACTTGAGGAGCAAATGAAAACCCAGCATAGTTTATCTTGCTGGTTGCTAAAGCAGTAGGATTATTAACAAGCTTTCTAAGACTCTTTGCTGTGTTGTATCAATCCATCAGCAAGTCAAATTGGGTGAATAAGCACTTTGAAAGTAGACAGTATTCCAGAAGTATTTTGGGGTTGTATTTAAAACCAAAAGCAATTGTACAAAAGTAGTGAGTGAATACATCCCATCTAAAAATGTTCATATCACTTTAGAACTGCATTTCCTGCGCTGGTAAATAGGGTTCACAATGACACAAGAAAAACAGGACTTCCCCAATTAAAATCCTTTTTTGTTTTCCCCACTGTATTGCTAACAGCACTACTTTAGGTCCTGAAGGCAAAATGATACAAAAATGACTGATGGATGCAGTCTCTGCTGCCAAAGTGCTTTTCACTAATGAAATCAAGCCAAATTTCTATTTACATAGATCCTGAGGCATAACAGAAGGTATACATGCTTCCAGGCAAATTTTATTTCTCTTCATTCAAATAGGCAAATGTGCAAAACATTCACCCCCACAGTCTGGAAATGGCCTTTCCACTGCCACAGGGATGAATCTGCCACAAGCCTCTTCAAGGAACAGACCACTGCTGGCACACCTAGGTCCATCACAGACATCTCAACTGTCCTCAAAATCCATCAGATCAATTTCATTTGACAATGCTCCAGTTAAAAAATGTCTATTTAGGGAATTTATGGAGCCTGCCTTTCAATAATAACTATTTTATGCTGGTTGGTGTGGAGTTAAAGCCTTACAGCCCTGTTCTATAAAACCTAAAGACCACGAGGCACGAGCTCCATGTTTTAAAGGCAGAAGAGATGCTGACATGTGATGCATGTTTTTTACCAGACACCTTTCAAACAGGCCTCCCAAGAGCCAGAGACCAGGTAGATGTTGTACTGCAACTGCACAGAGAAATCTTACTCTTTCAGGGCTGGCTGAAGCTCCTTTCCCCAGCTGAACGTGGCATTTCTTACACTGATGGCAGTGCCTGTGTGGCAAAAACACAACAACAGAGGGGCAGGAAATGTGTTACTCACAACAGCACAACTGAGAACAGGCTGACAGAGGCATCTTTATTTACACACACTGCATTTCCCTTTTCTGCTGGCATGGAAAGCACAGGCTCATGCCTGTGGGTCACAAGACAGGCTTGTTCAGAGGGAAAGTAACTGAAATTAACTGAAAATAACTGAAAATAACTGCAGCTTCAGCTCTAGACTGTGACCTGACAGATCTAGCTGAAAAGATGCCCTGCTTCACCCTGCCCTGGTGAGGCTGCTCCCAACATGTGCTGCTCAGCATCACCACAAATTTACTTCAGAAACTCCTTTCAGATCAGTAGGAGATCACTGCATGCTGTTGACTTCGATGTATCAGATTAACTTTGACACTCTGCAGCTTTTTGCTTGCCACACCTGGCTCGCTCAATTGTTTGGGGATATTGTTTGGAACAGAAGTAATCAAAAAACTGTTCACAAAGTTCTTGAGCATTTGTGCAGTGTGAAAGGTTTGGACAAGTCTTGCTGTCCTTAGTCAGTGGATGCACTCCATATTCAGTGCTGTTAGCATCTGGTACATTGCAGATGCAAGCTCAGGCCCAACCAGCTCAAAAACAGGGCCAGAAACTTCTCTGATTTCCACACAGCCTGAACACCAAACAGAGCAGCAGCTTCTTCCCTTTTTTTTAAATTTTAACCCAAGGTTACCATTGTTATTGTCTTTTCCCTTTTTTCATAGCTCAACCAGTCCAAAAGAGATATGTCTGCTTCATTTGCATAGTTTGTAAAAATAACAACATCTTTACCTGGTGCAATTGCTTTTGTTTCCACACAATTTGGATCAAGTTCATCATGACTCAGGAACTGCTGAATTCTCTTTAGGGAAACGCTTGTCTAAGAAAAGAATGTGGCATTATTTCACCATTCTTTTAATGAGGACTTAGTGCTCTTACTACTGAAAAAGAAAGCATGCACAGTGCCTTGAGCTTCCCCCCATGGGTTTCCTGAACAGTGCATCATTCTTTCCCTGCAATGAGCCTTGTGCTGAGATTCAAGCTTTTAACTGTGAAATCCCTCACACCAAGCTGAGTGTATCCGAGTGAAGCAAAATTCACACAGGCTCACTCAGAAGATGTCAGGCTTTCCAATGCAGGACAGCAGGAAAGAAAGGATATTAAAAGGAAAACCAGCTAACAGGCAGATGCAAGGGATCTCTGCATTCCAGAAATCAAGGATATGTTCTTTCTGTTCAAGTTTTTCAGAACAACCTGTGCCCCAGTGCCTCCTTACCTGTGCAATGTTGCTAATGACTTGTGGAAGCATATTGAGGGGAAACTTCAAGATATTGAACAAGGACAGGGAGACAAAAGCCTTTTCTGCATCCAGGACATTCTCCTCACTCACAGAGACATACACAGAAAATGTTGTCAGTGCTACCTGAAAGCCAGAAAGGGAGTTTAGTGTGAGATGTCTGGTATATTCTGACATTTTAAAAGCACTCAATCCTGACAGGCATCTTGGAAATAAAAGTATCAACCACAAAACTGGGAAATTTCCTTGTTTCTGACCTTTTCAACAAGCTTTAAGAATGACAAGTCCTATGGACAAGTTGGTACAGAAAAAAGGCACACAGAGTAAAAGAACTTTCAGGTTTCTAGTGGCTACATTCAGTTGAACTAAGAGGTTCAAGAGGTGAACTACAGGATTTGGGTAAATAAAAAGGAAAAGCTGCTATTGGGTCATGGTTTCTCCCAGCTCCACCCAAGCAAATTTTCACAATGTAAACTGCAGGCTAAGCAAATGAGATTCTATCTTATCTTCTCTAATCAACAGAGAAGGAAGTGAAATCCAAGTTATTTGCTGGCTTGCTGTGTGACAGGAGCCATCCGCTGTGGAAGGACCATCCTGTGCAGCAAACTCACAGTGAGCAGCAACAGGAATATGCACAGAAGGAGGTGCAGGGACTTTAAGGAACCACAAAAGGGGCAGAAACTCCAGCTCAGATCATTCCTGCAGGGCTGGGCCTTAGGTCTTGAGAAAAGCTGGCTGGAAATGGTTCTGACTATGGACTTATCTGAATTGTTTTATTCACCAAAACCCTCTCTGCAAAAGGGATCACAGTCCAGTGAAGTGGAAAATAGAGGAAAAGACAAAACTGAGGAAAAAGCATTTCAGAGTTGGTAACATGATTATTTGGCCTTCAGTTTTCACATTAAATCAACCTCTTTTTTGAGTTGTAGAATAATTTAATAACTCCCCCCGTCACTAAAACAAGCAGAGCACTGTAACATGAAGGTAGAAACGAGAGCTAAAGACAGACATTGTCCTGACTGACTCAATTAAAGTTTCTTTTGCTATTTTGCTATTCACAGATCTCTCTGAGGTTTCAAATTTTAGTTTCAATTTGCTATGGGAAGTACTTTGAAGTGGTTGGAAATTCTCCTGTGACAGCTATTCCCAGCTTCCACTGGCACGCTTTATCAGAAAATACTTTAATGCCGATTAACACAAGGGCTCTCGAGAACAGGGAACTCTGTATAAAAGCATGTGAATAATTTCTTCAAAAACTTTACATTTTATTCCTATGTACATTATCAAGCATAAAGCCTCACATTTATCCTTCAAGGGTGCACTTGCACAGCTTAGAGAGCCATGCAAATTTAATTTACCAGGAAGGGAGCGCTGATCCAGGCAAAGGTGGACAAAGAGTTGAGATAGGCAGATTTTTTCAAGACTCTCAGCTCATTCTTCCGTATCTCCAGGACCTTTTCTGAAAAGGATGGTTCCCAAGCATAGAGCTTCAGCACCTTGATGCCAGCCAGGATCTCGTTCATCAGTTTAATGCGGGAGTCTTTGTATCGCATCTGCTCCACCTGGGTGAGTGGCAAACACAGCAGACAGAGTCAGGACTGCAGCACAGCTCCCCACATGTGTCTCACAGCTGTGGTGGCCCTCAGGCTGTTTCTGAAGAGGATGCAAAAGGTAATTACAAAAAGCCAGACTGTTATCAGCTTATTCTGCAAGCTAAAGTCTACCTCCAAAGACAGGAGAAATCAAAGGAAATGCCTGGGAAGCAGAGTACAAAAGCTTTCCACCCATTTTCACTCTTAAGAGCTATATTTTTAAATCATCTTAAAGGAAGATTCAGCTTTACTTCACAAAAATACTACCCTACCATCTCCTTTGATTTCTTCAGATTTTTTTCTTCCTTTTTTGCACAGTTTTATTTCTTTTCTCTTGAAAATTGTGGCTACTCCTAGAGGTTTTCTTCCCATGCATTAAAATACAGTGTTTAATTCAGTTATTAAAATAAAAAAAAATCCCTGTTCAAATTTATAGACAAAATTCACATACATATGCACAGCAAGTTATGCAGCTCAGAGCATCTCAAATGGGCAAAGGAGAAAAGGAATGTTACTATTTACCTGTCAGCATCTAAGAGATTTAAAAAGCCTGTATGACTCTTTAAGGCATATAATAATATCATTCTGTTACTAAGGCTGTGCTTAAATGTCATAATTTATATCTAACTCTTACCTTTTTTTACAGCAATAGATTGACTTTTAATTTCTTTTTTAATCTTCCAAACAGTCTGATAGGCTGCATAACACAATTATTAGATTTTTTCTAACACAAAGCCAGAGGGCACTGTTATATTGGTATTTTTTCAGCTTTCCCTGACTAGAGACAACTAAGACTACAAAGAAAGGAATAAAAGATCATTCTACCTTAAGATAATAAACGAAATTTGGCCCAGTTCAGTAGCAGTGAACATTACACTGGCTTTTAGCATAAAACTCAAATTGTCAGGTTTTAGCTGCCACCTCTGAAAACATTCATTTGCAGCTTAAAGAACAGCATTTATTTGCCTTTCTCTAGATACTCCTAGGGGAAGATACCAGGTGAAGGGATATGGAGACAAAGAAACCTCTTGCTAATCCCAAAAGCTGCTCCAGGGGTATGAAGAAGCCACTGGCTCAATGACATACCTTTCCCTTAAATTGCATTCAATTCACTATGGAAAAAGTATCTAAAATGATACAGTTATTAAATATATCAGTACATTCTTACTCATAAGTAAATTTTTGCAAATGGCATCTTTTTAACAATCCCTGATGTCTTAATTTCTCATAGCACAGCTGACAATTCCCTCCTCTGCTGGCACCTTACCTGGAATGCTCTGGTTTTTATTGCTATTGCAGAGTTAACTGGGATAAGTAGGACCATCACAGCAACTCCAGCCAGCACAGAAGGCCCTAAAGTCTTGATTTAAAAAGAAAGAGTAAGTTGTTGTACCCAAGTGCTCCCTATAGTCAGCACTAAATCAACAGTAAGTGATAGAAACAGAAATCAGTGTTGACAAGTTGAACTTATCCCAGTGAAGTGTTGTGATTTCACAGAGAAACTGTGAAGAGGAGACAGAAAAACAGGACAGAAACCACTCTGAATAATAATAATAACAATAATAATAAACAATAACTACTATTATTATTATTATTGCTGTTGTTGTTGTAGTATCGGTGACAGGAATTTTTCTCTGGATTTTTCTCTGACCAAGGGAGCTGTAATTACAGAATTAACCCAGGACCCTCAGTGTGAGTATAAGCATACAATCTGCTGCCTACCAGAGCTCAGCTTCCAGCAGAGCATTAACTCAAAGCTGCTGCAATTTAATGGCTTTTGACTCAAAATCAATATGGTTAAGTTGGTGCTACTGTTTTATGCAGTAAAATACATTAATTGCACAGAAACAATCTGAAAGCCAGTGCTCAAACTGAACCTGAAATAAACCTGAAACAATGTCACTGTAGCAAATGAAAAATTACAGTTATTCCAGGTGAGATTTGTTTCACACTTGCTTGCACAAAACTTCCTTATGTAGCAAGATATAATCTCTACAGATGACATTCCCTATGTCCAGGTTTTTGTTTGGTTTGCTTTCTAAACACTTCCCTCAAGCTCTCATTTGTATCAGCTACTGGGAACAAGAGTGCAAGACTGAGCCCATCAAAGTGGAGTAAAGTCAGGGGAAAGACAAAGGAAATGTTCTGTTTCAAATGCCCATCTGGCCTATCAGCTGAACAAAATAATTAAGACACTAAGTGAGGGTGTACAGCAGTAAAAGCTATTTTACTACAGGACAGAATACTTAAAGTTCGTAAAAAACGCAGTGGAGGGTCAAATTGACAAAAAAAAGGGAAAAGGAAAAAGCCTGCACATCAGTTAGATGAATTGTGAATAAAATTGTGACCATGTCTGTACCTCCCAGAGGAAATACAAAGCTAGAAGTATCTGGAGTGGTGCAGACCACAACATGTTCAGGAAAGTCATCAGGTCCATGAAACGCTGGGCATCCACTGACATCAGGTTGACAATTTCTCCAACAGTAGATGAGCGCTTTGCAGAGTTTGTGATGGCTAAGGACTGACAAGGCAGAGAGCTTCAGTGCATTCACAGTCTTGTTATACATGGAGAACAAATCCTCAATTATTAGAAAATGACACTGTCCAAGAATATACTTCTCCAAAAAGAATAAAATAATTCACCTACATCAATTCCTGACCTCCAAGGAACAAGAGCTCATGAAATGGTTTTGCTTATGAGCATCTCCAGCTCAAGCAGGATGCAGCACTCTGAAGAAAACCTCGTTGGGTCTAATCCACTCATAGCATAAATATGCTCCTCTCCTGGATCCCTCTTCCAAATCATGGAATGGTTTGGGTGGGAAGGGACTTAAAAGTTCCAACCCCTCTGCCATGGGCAGGGACACCTTCCACTATCCCAGATTGCTCCAAGCTCCATCCAATCTGGCCTTGGACACTTCCAGGGATCCAGGGGCAGTCACAGCTTCTCTAGGCACCCTGTGCCAGGGCCTCCCCACCCTCACATGGAAGAATTTCTTCCTTACATCTAATCTAAATCTCTCCTTTTTCAGCATTTAAAGTGAACCAGTATTGGTATGTCTAGTAACCTACCAGAACACCCATATTACAGTACTGATCACTGGAAAATTCTGCAAGGTATGAAAGAGGTACTCCTAAAAACTCACCAAACCTCCCATCTTTTATATTCCAGGAGACTACTCCTCTCCAACATGCCTAACCTTCCCGAAATATGTGAGAACTGAGCACACTTGCCTGGCTGGTGTTCCACCCACAAAACGCTTCCAGCCTTACCTTTCGGTATATCACCCCAGTGATCCCAGTCCTCAGCCTCAACCCAGTAACAAAGCAGTACTGGAAGTGCTGATGAAGGATGAGTGTCTGCAGCACAGCACAGATAAACATCAGAGCTGCAATCAAAAATCCCCACCAGGCTGGGGCATCTTTGTTCTTAATGAAGCCGATTAATACACTGTCAGCAGAGAAGGGAAGGAAAAGGAAACAAGAAACAAAAATTCAGAAACCATGCAGGAAATTTAATGGGACATAACACAGCTTCTCCCAGCTCCAACATCCTGCCACATCCCCTCCCTAAACACAAAAAGCAAACAGCTCTCCAGGACACAGGCTGAGTTACGATTTCAGTCAAACAACACTGCAAAGATCCAAAAGCAAAACCTGCAGCTCTGCCAGTGAGAAAGTCCATTTGTAAATGAGCCTGAAAATGAAATATGAAGAGAAACCCTTGGCTTCCCCTGAGATCCAGGGTTTAAACACACAGTGCACTGTCTGAGCTCTGTTAGGCAGCCCCCAGGGCGAGAGGTGAATGATAGGACAGAGTAAGGCAGTGCAGCAGAGCAGGCAAAACCAGCTCCTTACCCAAATCCTCTCCAAGCAGCCTGAGTGCTTCTGCCTGGGGTGTTTTCCCACAAAAAAAAGCTAAATTAAAAGACATCCTTCTGGATGGATGCATAGAGTCTTCACTCCTGCTTTTTTTTTTTTTT
>VWZS01005076.1:1797676-1830390 GCA_013397075.1 Rhabdornis inornatus
TTTGTAAAATGGTACCATTAGCTGGCTATAGCATCATTTTTAGATAAGTCCTTTCTTACTCCTCACAGCTGCTCTCATTGCCAGAGCTGCACACTGACACACAGCAAACAAGCAGAGTGGCACATGGCAGTGTCCAGTGCTCTCAAAAATCACATTTGTGATTTCAGCCTACTGACCAGAATACTGAACTGTCAAAATATAGGAGACACAGACATTTGGCTCCGTGGTTCAAACAATCAGCAGGAGAAAAGTGGACCTGGAAACTACAAATCTGGCAACCAAAGCTTTGTAGTAGAACCAAGAGGTTGCTACATCTTTCTTCTTCCAGTCCAGAAAAATCTTATTTCTGCACTGCTCCATTCATTCATGCTGCAAAAAGGAACAGCTTCAGGAAAACCTCTTTCTGGTAGTCCCAGGGATTCACCAATCTTTTTAGAAGCACAAAACTATCTTTCATGCAGTCTGCCAGACAGCCATGGCTTTTTCATCTTCCCTTACCATCAGAAGGGCATTTTCCCAGACTGCAGGAATTTAGACTTGAGAAGAAATTCACCATAATACGCCTTGAGATATCACTGAAACATATTCAGGAATTCATGCAAATTTGAGAAATTCCCAGAATAGATTACACTTAATGTGTTCTCAGGAGGCAGCCAGCAGCCTCCTCTTCAGCAGGAGCTCTGGGAGAAAGACAGACTGTCAGCTATTAAATGTCACCATGTTCGGTCAGACCCTCTTTTTAACAAATTTCTGGGTATGTCACAAACCACCCACAGAACAAGATGATCTCAGAACACAGGTTATTTTAAGAGATACTCAAATAGGAGCAGACCCTTCTCTTTTCCCTTTCCCTACATCCACCTGTGACCTCCACCCAAGCTCCATTCCATTCTCATGCACTAACAGGACTATGTGCCTTTCCATTAATAATTGTTAGGTAGAAATGCTCGTAATTCCACGATTGCTTTCTTCCTAGTTAATGATTATCTGGAGAATTCCTCACTTTAAGAAAAATACTAATAGAGAAAAAATGTGGGGATTGTACAAATTCCTTTATAGATTGGGCTGAGCAACTAGAGGTAGAGGCATTCCTCATACAAAGAGAATTTGAGGACAGACCACTTCTCTCATGACCTCTTTCTTTGTTTTCTTTTTTTTAATAGAACCATAATTTTCTTTCACACAGAAACTCACTGCAACTGTGCCTCTCACATTCTCATTGCTGAACACAACTAAGAGCACATGAACTCATCTGAAGGGTCCAAAACCTTTCCCAGATGACAGCAGCAGGGCCAGAGGACCACATACTGGAGCAGCACACATCTGCACATCAAGTCACACCACAGCTGGGACCACCATCCTCACATGAGGATGTCAGGTGTCCAGGGACCACGAGATCCAGCCAGCAGTGCTTCACTTCGATTTCACAGCTAATCCTTTAGAAATGGGGAGAAATTGCTTTGGACTGAACCACAGAACAACAGGCAATTTGTAATTCAGAGCTGCCCACTGGTGATGGGAGATTTACAAACTAAGCATTTCAGCTCATCCAATTTACAGCTGAGTCCACAACAAGGAACTCGTGTCTCAGGCATTGCAGGGGGAAGGTGAGGGAGCACACACACGTGGCACTGTGAGGGAAACTAACTCTGCATTTCAAAAACAAATGCCCTGTGCCAAGCCAAGCCTCCACAGGGATTGCACATAGAAAACTGCTCAGAGAGTAAACCAACCTTAACAGCTGAGGGTTGACAAAAGAGAGTAGGTCTTGTATCAGCTTGAAGAAGGAGCCAATTAAGAAGTATGGCCCAAAGGTCCTCAGCAAAGCCTTGAGAAAGGAAGGTTTCCTATTGTGCTTTTTGTCTCTGATCAGGACTTCTGCTTCCTCTGGGCCACCACCAACATGATTCAGCACATGGTTTGATTTCTTCATGTATGACACATCCTCTTTCCTAGGGAAACAAAACAAGTGAGACAATTGACAATGAGAATGGCACTGCCTGTGTGAACAGCACCGCAGGAACACCCCAAAGTCTGCACCCTCCCCTGCTTTGTTCCTGACCAACAGCAAGACTTCAGCATCATCAAGGCGTGCTCTTGTGCAACTGAGTCTTGTTTTCTTTTCTTTTTTTCTGCAGTACTTACGGGTTCAATCCACAGGCCAGAAAATCAATCACCATGGGATGAGAATGTGGCCCAAAGGAGGAGGAGAGGAAGGCTAGACTTCCTTACAGGACAGACTTGACTTTGGATCTCCAATTTTTTGTACAGGAATCCTCAAGGAAGTGCTATGGACATCTCACATAAGGCACCCTCACCTACTCCTTCTGAGCCTGTGTTGTTCCATCAGTAGCTGTGCTAAACCTTTATTGATCATTCAGCTGCTTCCAGAGCAGCAGAATGAACCCCCCTGGGGAGACAGGCATTGCAGCAGGCACAGCACTCTCAAAATACAAAGTTTTGCATTCCTGGGAACTTGAAATTGAGTACAAACCACAGCACCTTCAAAACTGGGCCATCCCCAAGGTCTGGACCACAGCTGTCCAGATTCTTCCAGGACAAAAACCTTGGGTTTAGGTATCTAAATTTTACTCAGCTGAAAATTAAGGCATTTAAACCCTGTTTGTCTGCAACCATTTTGTTAACCATTGGACCCAATAACTGTAGTGTTTTTTTCCAACCTTAATGATTTCAGGACTCTAGGATTCCTTTTGTACTTTTTGCCTCTTTCCCTCTGCCAAATAAGCCAACAAAAGTGACTCTTCCACATACTCTTTTAGACTGACTGATGAAAAATGGGCCCAACATGTCCAAACTGTCCTCCAGGGCTCCAGGTAGGTTTTGTAGAAGCACCTTCAGGGTTTAGGTGCCTGATTTCTAATGCCCATCAACAAAGGCTATGCTCTGGGAAATTATTTCCTCCATGAATTGCTCTCAAACATCAGCCAGGCAATTTTTCTAGCAGAAAATATCAAATTGCTGCTGTTTCCAGGGGCTATGGGACTAGAGAAAAACGCCCCGAATGTTAGACAGGAAAGTAAAGTCCAGGTGAAACAGTGAGAAGGAAATTAATCTGGGACACATAAGCTCTACAAGAAAAAACAGATGGAAAAGACACCCTAGAAACAGTGAATACTTACCAGAAGGCATTTGAAAAATAACTTGTAAGTACTACAAGTGAGGTTGAATTTATGATTTTTCATAAAGACTGTGCAGATTTTTTGGAGCTGGCTAGCTGCAGAGTCAAATAATTCCAACAGCCTGTGAGCATTCACTGTGATCACTGTGGCTAATAGTCCACATGTATAAACTTGTCCACATCCTTTCAGAAAAAGCCATTTGCAAATCCCAATGTCTTTGCAATAAAGCTTGAGGGCAGGGGGAGAACCTAAACCAGACAATTTAATTTTTCTCCCCAGACAAGAACAGTGCTGTCTTTGTGTTCCAGATCAAACCTGGAGAGTTTATGAGCAAAGCCTTGTTTTTCTGGCAACCAGACTGTTAAACTCATTGAAGGATTTGAAGAAACAAGACTACATGCCCCTGACTCTGTGCTATTAAAATGTTTATTACACTGAGCTAATAGCAAAGCAATGGTTCTCTTGCAGCTAAGAGTCCCAAAGCGAGAAAATGTACTTTTAGTGTTTACTACCTGTAGCTAGATGAGGTCAGGTTTTCAGCAGTGTGTGGGACTGCTCACACCCAGCTTTTAATCAAAGCAAAGAGCATGTGTCTGGTTGCCATTATTTATAGCAGGGCAGATAATAGGCACTGATTTATCTCATGGGAAAACACTTGATTTCTCACTCGTGCTGACAAGGCCCTGCATCTTCAATATGTCTTCATAAGGACAGTCTCTAAAATAAGAAGCTGACTGAAAATGAGGGAAAATGCATTCCAGCTCTCTCTTCTCCATCCAGCACAGCCCCAACTTTCTCAGAAGAAACTGCACTTATCAGTAAAGTGAGTGAGTAGAAACTTCAGCCATATAAGCAAAGAGAGCAAAGGAAAGGAAAAATACTCTGTGTGCTTTACTATCTATAGAAACATTTTAAATCCATCTGATCTCTCCTGCAACCCACTAGAAACAAAGGAATTTTTAGTGATTATTTAACAGTAACTCACAAGACAGCTGTGAAGCAAAAAAATTTTGGGAACAACAGAAATGTGATAATCATTACCACAAAACAAGTTTAAAGCTTTAGCCATGTCAGAGCTGCAACTGATTAAGTTTTTAAAAATAAATTACTGCTATGTACACTACAAATACTTTTCATCACACTTTCAACATGGGTACAAATTGACACAGCATTTTTAATGTCATAAAAGCTTGCTCAGAGCAGATTTAACGAGAGTTAAAAGGAAAAAAAAGTATTTACAATGTCTCACAAGCAACTACCACTAATGTTATTTGACAGGAAGGAATAGAGAATATCTACTTATAATTAAAGAATAAGCAGAGCTTTTAGAGTTCCATGAAACCCAGCAATTTGGAGTACAGTGATTTCCTTTGTTTTTGCTCTTTTCCCCATCTTAGAATCATTACTACAGTTGCCACAAAATTTTACCTGAGCTAAATATGACTCATAATTTATGGCTAAATTCATTGCCAACTGGCCCCAGTTTATGTGAATAGTTTCCAAAACGCAATGAATCCCCTGACAAAACTCCAGGCACAGTTTCTGGTTTCTCAGTAAAAGTCTTCCTGGACCCCATACACTCCTGCACAAGGCTGAGCTCTTACTGTAAAACACCCTGAGGGAGTAAGATTTATGCCTGTGCAAAAAGACCAGAACCCAGACAATGCACATTATTTGACACCATAAAAATAGAGACATTAAGACAATGAAAAAAAAAAAGCCAAATAAACTCTGAAGTAGAACCATAACACATCCATGCAGAGCACTAGTGGACAGCTGCTTGTGTTAGTGCTGGAAATATTTCAAATTTTAGCTGCAAAGTGGAACTCTCCACATCATATTTAGCCTTGCCAAGAAAATTACAATTCTCTCCTAATATTATCAAATAATAGGGTCTTTCCAATTTGGCAAAGTCATGCACAAAAGAGAACAGAGGAAAAGCTTCCACATGAAGAAGAAATCTCCACAATGAAAGGAAATGGAAGCAGAGGCCTCCTCCTTATTGACATTTTTAATTCAAAACACACCATTTTCACATCTATTTGCTTGGAAACATTTTGGACACCAAACAGTGGGAGAAGGAAATAAGAGTTGTACAATAGGTAATTTTTAAAGATTAGATTAGGGCAGAACATGCAATAAGAAGGAAATCCCCTCAAGCAGGGGTATAACTGTATGCAACAAAAATCCCTTATCCCATTTCCATAAGGGACCAGGACAATTTTGCTGCCAGTTTTCAAGGCAACAGCAGCAGGGTCTCAGCATAAAGTGGGAAGTATCTTCCCCTCCTGCCTTTCACATGTTTTGAGTTTCTTATCTTTACTACTGGGAAGTGAAGACTTGCTCACTGCTGAGAGTCTAAAGGCTAAAAATACTGCCTTAAAAACCTAAAAAACTCATGATGGAGATGATGAGAAACTCCTTTTGGTTTCTGTGCCCAGAAGCTGTGCTCCAACATGCCTGGGAGGGATGTAACTATGCAGTCAGACAGCTCAGTGGTGAAAAGTTGTTCATTTTCTACAACTCAACCAACTCAACAGCTTCACTTCACACATCTCCAGCCCTTCCCCACATGGGAAGCGACACCACCTGCCCATGGAGATTTTAAGCACCTAAAAAGTGTGTTGGTGGCACACAAGCCCCACAGGGCTCCTGCTTGCCTCTGCCTAGACACATTAAAATAAGAAAGTTTGACTAATAATGAGTGAAGAACAGAAAGGTTGAAGTGGTGGGTGCATTTTTAGCTGGCTCATTTTCATGGATGAGCAACTTGTGAATGTTGAAAGGACTCAGATCAACCTCTCAAGTTTGCAGACTTGCTGGTGTACTTACTGTTTGCACTCTGCTTTTTCTCTGTCCCACTCTTTACTCAGTTGTTGCACGATAGATTTTGAAGTGTCTTCCTTGTTCAGTGACCACAAATCCTTGTCTTCGAGAGGCCTTTTGTACCCTTGAATTGCCATGCTGCACATATGGAGAAAAACAGTCCAATTCAGCATGGGAAACAGTACTTAGAGCATTGCCAGTAACTCTAGGACTATTAAGCTAACAAAAGCAAGAAGATACTCCACAGAAAGGGAGATGGGAGAATAATTATCACCCTTTGTTCCTTTTATTGATGTTTGCAATTAAGGAAAGGACATGATGTATTTCTAATTACATGCACTTTACTGAAAACACCACTTCAGAAAAAAAAAAGGACAATAAAAACCAACTACTAGAAGCATTTGGATGAAATTGTGGTGTTAAATGGAAACAGTGAAGCTTTAGAAGTGAAAATAATAAAGTCGGTCTGGAATAACTGTCAGAGGTGAACAAAATGCAAAAGTGGAGCTCACTGGAGTTAAAGATCAGATTTTCCTGACAACTACAGTTCCTCAGCTGTAAGGGGAATTTTGTCAAGGGATACAAACATCCTAGCTGCCAAGAATCATACTGGGGATGCTGAACGTTCTAGAAGTTTAGAAAGTTCTCATCCTCTCACTAAAAATAACTTTATAGGGCTGTTACCAGGACAATAAAGTTACATGGGTGGAAGAATGAAGATCTCAACCACTGTGAAAAAACTGGGTTTTAACACAACCTTTGACAGCTGTTCCACTTCTTAATCATGGAGCAGCAGGCCCAATCTCAAATTTGCACCTTTGATAGACATATCTTTCGTCTGTGGCCTCAGCTTGTGGCAATCATTGAAATACATAACCCAGTTTACCTTCCCTTTTGCACAAGAAAATGTCCTTGTAAAAGAGCATTCACCCATGAACCTCAACAGGAAGCAAAATGCACCCTCATCTGGGTGAAAGGCTGCCACAATTTATCCTGTGGAGCACAGAGCTGCATCTTGGTGCAGCTTATATTCCAGCAGGTGCTGAGCACAGCCAGGTTGCACATCCTATTTGCCAGGACACTGCTGCTGCCATACTGTGCAGAGAAAAAGTTTGGGCTGTGTGTTTCTAAAAAGGCAAATGCTCAAAGTGCTGACACCACTGTGGATGAAAGAGCATCCAACATCAACTACTCCCAGCAGGAAAATGTCTGTACTGCTCACTCCGTGCAACACAGATCACAAGCAGGTTTGGGGTTTGTCAGCTGCCCAACAGCTTGAAGAGAAAACTCACCTTGTAAACCACCAAAATGTCAATCTTGACAGGAATCCTGAATTTAACTCTGGACATGGATTCTATAAGGAATTTATGGGGGGAAAAAATCAAAAATAAATAAAGCAAGACATTTATAATTACTTTAATATGACAAAGGTCTATTTACATAATTTTTTGCTTATTATATGGTATATTACATGTATGTACCTATGTCTTAATGAGACATAAAATTGATTTCTTTCATTTCCCATGTCACAATGAACTCCTTTTATATCTAAAAATTGCTTCATATACTGCCTTTAAATCACACCTATAATGTGAAATGTCATTCCACATTTTCTGAGATGTTCATTTCAGGACGTGAGCTCAACTTCTCTCTCAGCTTGGTTCAAGCATAAATCCAATTATAGGTACTATTTTTGAACTGGAGGAGAAATTTAACCTGTGACACCACTAATATCTTCTGTTATTAATTTTTTTCCATATCTGTTCTCAACACATATAGAACTCATTTATTAAGACAAACCTCATGGACTTTCACTAACTCAAGATGAATGTTAAGCAAGTAGAGCACCATATCCTCAAAAAAACTCTCTTGAAATAATTATTATTACACTTCAATGCTCATAAATATAATTTACACTGCTGTGAAGCAGCAAGCAGGAGAGCTGCTTTCACTACACAGCTTCAAGCCATTTCTGATGACACAGATAATGGAAAAAGACTCCAAACCCCAGCACTACTCTCCATACCCAGTGTTTTGTTAGAGGGTCACTAAGTAATGCCATCTCTATGAAAATCCAAGGCTGCTTTCAATGCCAAGTACTCTCAAAACACCATACAGTCTGTAAAATCCAATTAAAGCAAAGAGAAAAATACTTACAGCATCTGTATTAACAGGGGAAAAAAACGGAGGCTTCTCTTTGAAACATGAAAGTATCAACTCAATGATTATCAAAGCAAAGTAGATGTAAAATGTGGTAAACCTGAACCTTTCATTTACATGGCCCTAGAGGGAAAAGAAACACTGTAAATGATTGTTTTATTGTACTTCCAAGCTCCCCATACTCTCTCTCCTTTTTTTCCACGGCTTCTTTTGGCAATTCCTTTCTTCCTCTAAAGTTGAATACTCCAAAGCAGTTCCCAGCAGGAATTATCTCACAAAAGTGTGCTTGTACTCTGATAAGTGCCTAAGAACATGCTTATTTCCAAGCTTTTCGTTAAATCATGTCAAGTTCAAAGTGCTTATACATCTTCACTGCATGCAGACACCCCCTGGTATCAGGTCTACATAACATCCTTTTAAATTACCTCTATCATGTCTTAAGCACAGGAATTGTCAACCCAGATCAGAGAACATCCTTTTACTTTAATATCTTGTCACTGAGAAGCAGGGAGTGTTAAATACTTTCAGAAGAAGCTGCAGAAAAGCCACTGCATTACATAATAAGAGTTCCATCTGCTCTAGAGATATTTCCTTTCTTAATCGTGAGTCTGCAATTTACCTAAAACTTCTTGCTGTGAGGGTATGTCCTTTATACAGCTCTTTCATGCCCTAATGCCATTCTGAACGTTCTCATTGTGCACTTAAACTGTTTAAACCTTAAGTGCAAGAGAAGGAATATTTGGTTCTGGGCAGTCACAGGAGGAGAAATGTTACCCAGACTTGTTCTAAGGCTCTGCACCCACAACTTCAAGATGATTATGAATTCAAACATTGTTAGTCCAATATTTTCACTTATTAAAGCTGCCTCTAAGTGGTGTTTGAAATGGTCTCACCAGATTGCAGCTATTATCTGACCAAGTTCTGCCCAGGCTCTCAGTTAAGGTTTAATTCAGTCTCTGCTGGAATATTTACAACAGCCTGCTACAGAAAAATCCTTGCTAACAGGATAATGCTGCTAATATTACAAAGAAGCAAGAATAAAAACAAGAAATCACCAAACAGAATCAACACTGATTTCACTGAAGAGAAGCAATCATCTTAATGTTTTCCAACCACTCTTTTTCTCTCCCAGGCTTTGATGATCTAATCACTGGAGCAATCTGCCTTGCCCTACTTAGTGAAATTTGTTTCTGTGAAAAACTCAGCAAGTTTCCTACTGTGGGAGAACTTGCTATGTTTTCAAACAGGAATCATAACAGCCCAGGTTTCTTTCCTCTCCCTTTCTCTCTATTTCCAGCCCCAGTGGAGTCAAAACGCTGTCCTCAGCACATCAGGCACTGACACAAGAAAGCCCAGGGAGCTGTCTAATGTGGCCAAGCTGCCTAAGTAAAAAAGGAACTTTACACACTAAAATGTGTCCTCTCTGATTACCACCCACCCCCATTCGTGCAAAAGGCTGCAAAGAGAAAGAGGCAAAAAAAGACAGGAGTCTGTTCACATATACACAATGTTGGTATTGCTCTCTGATGTCTCCCAGGTTACCAGTATAGCCCTGGGCTAAGCAAAATCTGCTTTTTGACATTGCCTGAGACATCCAGTTCCCTCCTAGTTACACAAGTCTGAGTCAAGACAACAGAACCAAACTCCTCTCTCTCTCTCTGGCAAAACCTGGGCTCAGATCTGACTCCAAACTCGGGTGATTCATTCTTCTCACACACATGTGGATGCTACATTTCCTACTGTTCAAGTGCTAACAAGGATGGCTTGTTACCTGGGCTGTTGTAGCCATGATCTTTGACCTGAAGGGCCCCAGAGCACAAAGCACAGACAAAAACCAGAAGATAATGAGCACTCCAGAGGACTGAATTCCTCTCAGCCTTTCGTACTGGATAAGCAGCGTGGCTAAGAGCTGTAAAAGAAAACACAGGAACACATGAACACGACCCCATCCCAGTGCTCCCCCTCTCTGCATTCTCAGCTGGCAGCTCTTAGAGCCACCATCTACTGGAAGGACACCAGAACCTCTCTGAAATGAGCCCCCACCATGACTTCACAGAAGTCAATGGCAAAACCTCCATCATCTAAGAAGAGCAGCAAATAACTGTGAAATAATTTCTTCTGGTGTTTTCAGAGCCTCAGCTTCAGAATTCAAATTTTAAACCTTTGCACACAGGGCTGGGAACAATTAAATTTAGCTACAAACGTTTTAAACAAATGTAGGAGCTGCCATTTCTCCAGTCCAGATCGACCATCATGACTCGTCTAGAGAATGAGATTTTTTTAAAAAATTTACCAAGGAAATTAAAAAACTTAATGGGCAAATTTTACTGCTTTATTTTTCCTACAAAAGCCATTAGCCTGTTTGTCATCCTAGCCAAAGCCAACTTGTTTTGTTTAATGGAGGAACGGCCACCAGATAACAGAGTTTTACGAAGTCCAATACCAAACTGAACAATGCACAAGCCATGCTCTATTTTATCTCTGTATCTAGGCAAAATCCTATTCAAATTCTCTCCAGACCTGGATCACAAGCCTGGAGAAACAGGTGAAAGCAGGCTGGAAGGCAGAACAATCTCTCCATTATAAATATTTTAATTTACAAAGCTGAATCTACTTGAGAGCGAGAGATTTGTGACTCCAGCCTTATTGGTAGCAAAATTTGCTTCAGTGATACAAATATTAATAATTCAGTTAAAAGAGGTCCAGACAAGGCAATGAAGGCGTAGAGGCTCTTCATCCTTCATCTGTCTAAGAAAAAGTTATTCACACAGGTCATAGTGAACAGAAACAGCTACGAACCACAGTGATGCCAACGAACAGAGGAGTTACAAAATACACTGGTGGAGGGGTTCTGTTCTGCAGGAGCTCATGGAAGGAGTAGAAGAGATCTGCCCAGCTCACACACCACAGCAGGACACCAAACAGCTGAGAGGAGGCAAACAGAAACAGCATTTGGCAAACTCCTCTCCAAGAGTGGTCAGAGAGCTAAAAAAAAACCCATTCTGATTCACAAATTCCCAGCAAAACAAAGCTGTGTAAACACAGTCACAGCACTGATCAGCTGCAGGCTGATGAACTGTCCCACTGCACTCAAACCAAGGATCTCATCTCACTGCTTTCTGAGGGATTTGCAATCACAAACAGTAGAAAGACTAACGTATTTTCCTGGATTTCCCCCCCTGTTCAGTTTGATTGGAAACACAGGCAGCATCCAGAGTAAAGGCAGACATGCCCTGAAGCAGGAGCCTGGTGTTTTTCTCCAGGAATAACCTGAGTTATTTAATGGCCTATGGAAAGCAACCCTCTTGCTTTTCTTAGACCCAGCCACTCACAGATCTGAGGGGCTGCTGGAACCTTTAAAGCACAAGGTGCAGATGAAATCACGTTGCTATCGCAAACCCTTCTCATGCTTATTTTCATAAAGACATATAATTCCCACCAGACCTACCTTAACATCTTTGTTTTGCAGCTTTCAGTGGTTTAAACATTTATTAAGGGTGAAGCAGCACAGTTTTGGCTCACAAAGAGAGACTGCTCAAGGCAGAGCAATCTTCCCTCTACCCAGAAAGGTGGGCTCCTAGGAGGGATTTCCTCACTCAGAAATCCGTACGTAGGCTGTTTGTTCCTATGAGCAAGCTCTTCAATAGGATAAATCAGAGGGAAATTAGTTTAACCCCTACTGCAGCACTTCCCTGGATGCTGAACTAATAAAAAAATGAAGTGTACATGGCATGTGGGGCACTGCAAAGAGCTCTCACCGTTTTGAACCTGCTCAGCACGGACAGCACGATGTAGCCTCGTTTGCTGCGCCTCAGGTAGGGAAGGTAAAAGGGTAAAGCACTCCACAGGTAAATGCTGGGGATCCACGCCAGGACAGTGTTCTGGAAACACGGTGTTAGGTCTGGGTTATCCGTGTGTATTGTGAGGTTTGAATCCTGGAAGAAGGACAAGGCACATTTATTAAGAGAGAGGCAGAAGTGCTGCCAAACTGGAATATCTGCTTGAATGAACTTGTGTTCAGATCCTGATGGAGTTAGCACACGGCCTGAGTAAGAGCTTTCCCAAAATACTTCCCCCAAGCACTTGTGGTTAATCTGCTCTAGTGAAAGGACTAAGTACAGTTATAAATAGGGCAAAACCTAAGAGAGAAAGATTTCTGCCCTACTGTATTTCAGAGCTGGACATACATTTTGTAGCAGACAATCCCCTTTTATTTGTGTCTCTGCTAAGGCTTAGTTACAGGTGCTGATGACACCATGATCCTCAGGCATTCCCAGCCTGGAGTGTTTCTGCTGAACAAAGCTCTTGAGGAGAAATCCTCTACCTGAGAACTCATCCAGCAAGAATGTCCAGCCCTGGACAAAATGATCAGATTTAGACCAACCTTATGCTGACCTGGGAAAATCCCCTCCATTTATGACTAACACTTTGTCCTTCTTACTCATATGCTTCCAACTTTAATTACTTCCCTTTCTAAACAAAGGCAAAAGGAATGTACTGAACATTCAGGTAGGAATCAGGTTTTCTTGGAAACATTTCAAGTAATGCTTTGCAGCTGTGATCCTGGACACCACAAGCCACATATGAACTTGTACCTAAAGATTTGAATGCACCTCATGCAAACATAGTTACACAAGTTCAGACTAAAACAGAACTTCCAGTACAGTGAAGGGGAACTTGGTTTTAATCAAACCTCCTGGAAATTCACAACTTGGATTTTGCCATCTGATGTGTCATCTTATACATGTGGTAGATAAATTCCTAATTGTAGGGAACGTAAAATTACTTTGTTGTGTACTGTCATTAACAAGATGATGATAAAACTAAGATATCTCTGGTTCAAATACACCTTATCTCTGCACAACAACAATTTACTTCATTATCTTTGGGTGTGAGCTTTCTGCAGAAGTGTTTCAGTTACACTGAGCCACTTCTCATCCCTTGTGACAGACTGCTCTGAAAATCAATTCCTCAGAGTATTTCCAGTCCTTCTTTTGTTTACCAACATGGAAGAGATCGAATGCTGAAAGCAGTGGTTGATTTTAGGAGAACTGAAGAGCCACAGTCAGCAGAGAATCTTTCCATGTCATTGATGATCTGTCAGAAGGCATGTGCATCTCTGTACCTGCCCACAAACACACCAACGAGCTCGCTCGTTAAATGAGGCTACAAAGCCTTGGCTGGGTACAGGACAGTTTGGCTGAACTGTGACACATTTGTCATTTATTGCTTCAGCTGTGGCAGGAATGAAGGTTGGCACAAATCCACCAGCTCCACATCTGAACTGCGCCCTTTGTGCACCTGGTGCCTCTCCAGCCAAGAAATGGCTTTTTTTGGAGGCACTCAGGCACCCAGCATGGGCCAGCAGAATAAAACCAGCCCCAATTATCTCAACAGGTTTGTCCAGGCCTCAGGCAACCTTCAGCCACAAATCAACAACACAGGGGCAATTACAAAGCATTTCAAACACAAGATCAAAACAAAACAAAACAAAGCTCCAGCCCCATTCAAACTCTTTCTGTGTTTTCCTCCAGTGAGCAGGTCTCTGGCACCAGAATGGATGATAACACCTAAAGAGCACCCGTTTTTTGGCTCATCATCAAAACATTTCAGCATCTTTAACAAAATAAGCTCCTCTAGCAGCTACCCTGCCTGGGGCAGGAGATGCCCTGTAGAAGTTTCAAGCTCTTTAGTTCCCAAGTAGGAGCTTATCTACTCTCATTTATTCAACCAAATACTAATTTCCTCTTCCAATTACATGTGGTTTAGCAGTGTCTTGAGCATGTTTGCAATTGCGTTCCTTTTGCTTATTGGAAATAATCCTGGAAAAGGAAAGCAGATGAAGAATGGCAATAACTGAAGCAGAGAATAAAACAAAGACTCTGTTTAAGGGAAAAGATATTGAGAGAAACCCCGCCCCCTGCCCCCCTCCTTTTTAAATTTAAACCTTTCCTATAAGACCAAAATGTCCATGAATAGCTGTCTGACAGCAACCAAGAAACTGCCCCAGATGTCCATTAACTTCTGAACACAAGCTGCCTATTGTATCCAAGACACAGACTGCAGGGCTGCCAAGCCATTGGAAGGTTTTCATTTACTCTTATTTAAACAAGGCAAAGGCTTTGCACTTCTGAATGTGAAAATGCAGCTGGCCAGAAAACAAAAATCCTGTCCTTAAAAAAAAAAAAAAAAAAAAAGTAAGATTTTGAGATTCGGTGGAATTATCCCTGAGAATACAAGTGGAACCTTTCCAAAATTATATGAAACTACAGGAAGCAGTATCCATGTGATGGCCAACAAGAACCTACTACCTCCATGGCACATGGGAACAGGGATGTGGGCTGAAGGAGAGACCCAAGGCCAAGGTAACAGAACTGACTACTGGCTTCTTGGTGATGTTTTTCCAGATTCAATTCCATTCTGGATCAGATAAACTAAGCTTTCTTGGAAAAGATTTGTTTCTGTAAGGATCTGCTTCTGCTCTGAACAGGAGAGGGGTCCCTGTTAGAAGACACAGTGCCTAAAACACTTAAGTAATTGAATTCTGTACAAGCAACTTGCTCTCCCTGACACCAGACTGGAGTGGACTAATGTTGCTATATATATATATATATGTGTGTGTGTATATATATGTATATGTGTGTGTATACATACATACATATATATGTATATGTAATGTGTCCTGGGATAGAGTTCTTAAATACTTATTTTTTAAAATACACTTTTACTTATTTTCTGCCTAGCAGCTGATACATTGTTCTCTCTCTCTTTTGTTGTCTCTCTTTGCATTATAATTATGTTAGTATAATTATATTCTATTTCAATTATTAAAATGTTCTTGCCTCAGCCCATGGGATTTACCTTTTCTCCAAGTCTCCTCCCATCTAGCAGGGAAGTGGAAGGGATTAGTGAGCAGCTGCTGGCTGGGGTTAAACTATAGATGATGATACATTTCATGTAGCAGGGACTCTGCAATGAATTATTATTATTACTTTTAAATCAGAGAGTCTTCAAGTTGTGTTTTTTATCCAGCAGGATCTGTCTTCACGGAGCTGAAGGTTCCACTTTATGGCTTTATCAATCACCACACTGACAATGCATGTTCCAACATCCACTCCAACCCTAAATAACTCATTTTGAGTCAGAATATGACACAAAGGCTCAATACAATCTGTCCTACCAAGCCAACTTTATTACATATTGCTAAATACCCTTCAACAATGCAGCAGTAAAGTTACAGAACTCCACCCTGGAGAACAAACACAAGAAGCAACGGCTGGAGGGACACACCAGCTCCTGCCTCCTGTCTTCAAGGCTCCTGCTCTAACCTGCCTTTGCCTTTCTGAACTCTGTCCTGGGAAACAGAGCGAGTTGAAATATTTCTTGTGTCCTGTTCTGGTTCAGGGTGAAAATATGCACCTTGGACTGTCTGGGTGTGAGGGTTTCTTTTGCTGCTGAAGGAGGTCTAACACACTGATGCTGGGGAGCACCCCCGTCCCTCAGCCCGTGGCTCTGTGCTCTCCTGAGAGCTGCTCCCCTTTCCCTGGACATCACAGCTCTGCCCCTCAGTGACAGCCCACTCTGTGACCCAGAAACAGCCACTTCCCCCTCTCCAGGGAAGTACTCAGCAGCAAATGGTGGGAAACACAGTTTTCTCCACAAAACTCATTCCAGGGAAATCACAAGAGCCAGCATGTCCATCCCAGCCAGCACTGCTGTCATCCCACTCACCCACAAGTGCGTGCTGGGGACAATAACCTATGATGTGTCACTAATCCAGACTCACCATGATCTGTGGCCTCTCCTGACTGCCAAATGCAGCAGCATTCCCTTGGATGCAGGATCCTTGGATGCTGGAGGCTCTGCTGGTGAGATACAGGACTGCAGAAATCACCAGACCACTACACTGAACTCCCTGGGCACACAGTTTACTTAATCCTCTAGTACTAAAGTACAGTGCAAACACCCATGGGGAAATATTAGAGATGCTTGTTACAGCTTAACAGCAGAATGGGGATCTCTTGGAGTCTAAAACTTACAAATTAGTGGGGCTTTCTCCTGATCAGTTAAGGATATCACTGACAGGGGCCCTTGCCACAGCTTTCACTCACACTCTTCACACCACTGTCTTTGAATAAACACAATTCTTGTATTAAGGGCCATCTGGGCAGCAGGACTTGCATTTAAATGACTAGTTTTAAATACATGATCTTCAGTTAAGCAAAAGTATTCAACAAGGGAAGCTCTGAGCAGCATTAAATCTGCTCTAATACTCAGTACTTTCTATTACGTTCTCCCCACTGGAAAAGAACTATTTTGAATTGCTATTGAAAAAGCCATCCTTGAAACTGATAATGCTTTTAAAAGAAATAAAAGTTCAATGTCATGTATCTCAGGCTTCCTGCACATCATTCATGACAGCATTTAAAGAACAAACAGAAAGCCTAGAACTTGGCTACAAAACAGAGACAGGGAGATTCCTGCCTGTCCCTTGCCCAAAATCCCCAGATGATATTCAAGAAACTGGCTAAAAAAAGACCAGCTAGAGTTTTGGTCTTGAGTTTAAGTCTAAACCAACTCCTACTCCACTACAGAAGCTCAAAATAAAACTGCCTCACACTGGGTTTACCCAGCAGTAAAAATAATTGCTAATGATGCCTTGGAGTGGCTACCTAGAGCAGAGGCTAGACAGAGTTAAGAGAATAAAGTGGGGATTTATTAAAAGTCTTTAACAGATACACCTTGGGCAGTGCAAAGCCTTTCAGAGGCTACACCCAAGATGCACAATGCTAATGAGTTTTTCAGACAGAAATAAGTTTGGTCTATTTGGGTATCAGGGGTTAATTCTCCAATTACAGCTTCAGGTAATGAAGTCACATTCCCCCAGTTTGCTCCCCCCCAATTCACTTTGGTTTATACTTTTCAGGGCCTGAGGCTGTGATGATGACCTTGGTTCTCAGGCCTGGAAGGATTCTTTTGTCTGACCAAAATGTGAAGACAGTAACTAACACTCTATATGGAGTTCAGAGTTGCACACTAATGAAGTACAGGATCTGAAAAATATAAAAGCTAGTATATCTTGAGGCATCAGTGATGCTGCAGTGATGTTCCTCAAACGGCAACAGAGAGCATCCAAAGCCTAGGGAAGACTTACAGCATCTCTGCAGTGTCAAGCAGTTCTCTCCTTTAAATGGACACATTAATACATGCTCCTCTCTAACTTTCTACAGCTCCAAAAGAATGGTGAGAAGCACAGGAAACACAAACCCAACCTTTATCTGCTGGAAGGTGAAGGCCATTGGGCTGACATCATTCACACCCTACCCAAGGCTAACACAAAGCTTATCAGCGCTTCCTTATCACTTATCACTGGTTTGCATGTTATGGAAGATTAACAATCAAACTGGAAAGCTGGCTAGGAAAGTACACATCCAGTAGGGAAGATAGGGAAGTGAATAACTGAAAGTAACAATGCTTCCCTGTGGTTCATTAAAATGGGAATGGTTTCTCCGGTAGAACAAATAGTGGGAATTAAAATGCAAAGTAGATTCTTCCTGCCCTTCTTTTGCCCTTAGGTCTGGTCAATACCCTGCCAGGGACTTTCACTTGCACAGCCTGAGGAAAAAAAATAAATAAAAGGAAAAAAAGGAAAGGAAAGAAATAAAAAAGGATGTCTTTCTCTTGGCTCTACCACACTGCCTCCTCCCAGGAATGAGAGTGGATCTGAACTGCAACACTAAAAACTACCAGGGCTCAGTCTTAGCTACAGTACAAACTTCATCTCAGCCTCTCCGTGTCTCACCTCCCATTTCTACCTGGTGTCCATCTCCTCTGCTTGGTCCCTGTTAATAAATTCTTTGGGATCAACTCTGATAATAATTTTAGAGCATAAACACCAGCAAATACAGCTCCAGGCCTCCAGAAGACTGCCAGTTTCAGATGGGCACTTCAGAGCACCATCACCCATGTCCACTTCCAAAGGAACAGCATCACCCTTACAGAAGGAGTCGGATGCTGCACAACTCAATTCTTCCTCATGATTACAGAACAACCTTTCCCCCACCTGGTAAGGGTAAGAGGTTACAACATTCTTCACTGCAGCAGCACTGCTCAGAGAGAAGGTTGAGGGACATAAACATTTACAGTTCTGCATGAACCATACAGTTAATAACCAGAAATGGCATTTTTATCTTTTACAAAGCACACCGCACCAGTTCTCTACATAAGTGAAGGACACTGGGCAGGATGCTGAACTTTCTCTTCTAGCAGTAAAAGAATCTTTAGAGGCTTATTTTATGGCATCAAACAGGCCTGGCACAAAGCCAGAGCCTATAGCAGTCAGTTTATGATCGTGGAGTCACTTGTCACAAGTTTTTGCTCAAGCTGAAGTTTCATGATACAAATGCTACCAACCACGCCATGGACTAGACAGCAGTACTAGGCAGTAATTTCCTTTTTTATCCTCCTTTCAGTTCTTGAGTTTTACGATTAGAAGTTCGGAGCTTCTTTGCTGTCAGGGACAAAATAAGACAGGACGAAAAAAAGGCAGGTTCATATTCCCCACAGCCATGGGAACCCAGGTAAAAAGCCCAGGGATTTTTTTTCAGAAAAGCACCTGTAGCCTCATGGAGATAGTGAAGGAGACCACACTATATTTATGGATCTAAGACAACATACACCTAAAGTAAAATTAAAATCCATCTACTACAGCTGTTTCAGTAACACTAAGTCCTCTTGCTTGGACAGAGGGACATTTTTTACTTGTGGAGGGGAGGGCATGGTGCAACCATACAGATAAAAACCCTCAAGAATCAAAAGCAGGATTGAGAAGAAAATTGAACGGGATTGTTCTTACACAAGGAAGTTCCCAATTGTCTTTTAAAACTGACCAATTTTGTACTGTTGGGGAGAAAACATCCTGTTACTGGCATCACTGAGGGCTTTTCCTATGGCCTTTTGCAAGCCCCAATAAAGGAGTGGGGTGCCCTGCTGCAGACCAGTGGGGGAACATCCTTGATTTAAGCCATCCCATCTCCTTTCAGTTAAAGGAATTGGGTTCATTTAAGGATCACCATAAATGTAGCTCAGCTGAAGAGATAGGAACAGCTCAAACAGCTGCAAATAACACAGTCCCACTGTAATGCCATTTTAAGCCAGCCCATCCAGTTGAGCTGATGTATACTACTAATAAGAAGGATTGTCACAGAAAAATTGCCATCAGTGCTGCTCCAAGAGCAGTTGGAAGATATTCTAGAATAAAAATCATTCAACTGGGGGGAAGAGGACAGAATTTTTCTTTTAGTTGCACAAATGTCAAATGCATTCTCAGTTTCAGACAGAAAAAAGAAATTATTTCTGAAACTAAATGACTTTTGAAACAACTCCCATGAAAGAGTTTCTCTTCTCCATCTCCTTCATTCTGTTCTAATTCAGTGCTTTATTACACTGTTATATGACATTACTGTAAATTACCTGAATTTTATTGCATTGACTTCACCCCTCATGCTGCCACGAGATTAGCACAAGGACAAGATGCCAGCTCACTGAGACCCAGCATGGAACCAGGGCTGTTGGTTGCTCAAAAGCCTGGGCACATTCCTAGGAAGATCTCTGGCTCATGGCCACTCTGCTCTCCAGAAGCTCAGCCAAGGAATTTGCAAGTGGATAATGGCCATTCACAGTCAAGAGGGGGAACTGAGTTTACCGGGAAAAATCAAAGACCTCCTTTAATATGTTCTTCAAGAGAATTTTTTTTTAATTAAAATAGTTAAATTTAAACACTAATAGTCTCCTTATTTTAATACATTACAAATTTGCACATGTTTAAAGGAAAGGATTCTCTCTCCCATGACACAGCAATTTGCCTGCCAGGTAGGAGAGGCCCATCTCAAAATGTTTTATATTCCTAAGCAATTAAATATTAGCTACATTTTAAGGAGCTCCTCATGTGACTCTGGATTTACTTCCAGTATAATTTCTTTTCAGGAGGCAAACTTTATAGCATTCCAAAGTCCCAGACAGCACAGCTATCAGCTGTGTCACATAAACTAAAATGGCCCAGGGAGGAACAGTTGTGTTGAAAGCTGAAGAGTTTCATTAATTGCCAATGTCACCAAAGGAGTCACTTGATCCTGGCAGCTTTCAGTGGTGTCAAGTTTTGCTCTCAGATCCATACTTTGTCTTTCCCACAGTGTCAAATCCAGGCTATTTGACTATACAGTCTTGCCATTTACACACAGATGAACACTCTCAGGTCCTGGCTAATATTCCAAATGCAATGCTGAATATTTATATTTATATTGCTCCTGACATTGAGAATCTCTGGCCCCAATCAATTAGCAACAGCTTCCATTCAACTCATGTCAAAAATCTGAAAATCTTAGAGAATTTGAGCTTGAGTACTTAAATGATTTTAAGTTCAGGATGCTGCCAACTCAGCTATCCTTTAGGAGAGCATAACTCCACAGATTTGATGTCTGAAGGGACTGTTAGAGTCACCTGGTTTGATCTTCCACCTACCATAAGAACACAGATACCTCATGCAGTTATTTGTGAAGAAGGAGTGGGATTCAGCTGAAGTTGGATGCAGTTAATAAAGATTATATAGAGATATCTATAAACAGTGAACATCCTGTGTTTAGCACAGGGTGGCAGAAGGGGAAGCTAAAATATAAACAACAGCCAGTCTGGACCATACCACCCAACTGCAGGATCCTTCCTTGGCAGTGATCTCCTATCACCTCCTGCTTCACTCATCCTCTTCTGGAACTGATTCAGCTGAAGATATAATGGAATTGTTAAAATTAAATATTTTATTATTAATTTAGGGTCAAACCATATGAATTGTGGGGGGGGGTTTAAATAGTTAAATGTGAAATTCTACACATGCTACAATTGTACACTCTTTGTCACCTTCCTTGAAAGAAATATTTCTGCCTTACTGCAGCTATGCTGAGTCATCTTCAACTACAAAAAAATTAAACATGATGCAGCAAAAGAGGAAGTTATGCAGAAGGGAAACTTGTGGCATTTTGGAAATGCATTTTCCTGCTCTGCGGTTCACAGGGCAGCATGACTTTTAGCCCGAGTCTACCAAAATTTGTCAGAATGACTCAAAGCGAAGAAATACCCACAAACCTAAAGGTTAAAGGGTGTTCTTTGTATGAGACTATCACAAAGCCAAGACTGAGGTTTTGAGAGGTTTACTCTTGAGAGTTGCTGCAATTTCCTGCTGGATTACTCAAAAGCCTCTGGATGAAGGAGCCAGCACTCCACACGGGGTGGGGAAATACAAGACATCTGTCACGACAGCAAGACACAGGGAGAGCAAGGAAACCAAGCTGTCAGCTGAGCAGGACCAAGAGGAACTGAGAAATTGCAGTCTCCCCTTTGAAATGTTCTGTCACTTGTTCTCTCATTTCCCATTCATGCTGTTAAAAAAGCCACACCACCCAAAACACAAGCTGCTGGTTAAAGCCCAGGCATTTCGCCTGTCTGCAGACCAAGGTGTTTATTCACCCCTCATCCCAGCATTACTGAACAGCAGTGCTGAGCACCCAGTGTTTTAATCTCACAGCAGCCACTGTGCCACTTACTCAGGGAGGCTGAGCTGCAGGAAGACAAGAACAGAATTCATTTTTTTCCAAATTTGTGCTCTTTAATCACCAGGTTGAAACACTTGTGTAGCAAACACTCCCCAGGAGATCACTTTACTCTCCACCCAAAGAACCACTCACGTTTTACTACAGTGGAGGACACAAGCAACAAAAAAGTGGTAATTCACCAGTATCTGCTTCTGGAAATGGAGACTGTGGGTCATGTTAATTGGCACACCTATTTAGCACTCTCACTATCACACAGCAAATATGTGATACAATAAACAGGTAATTATGGGCACTGGTGAAGAACACACCTAAGGCCTGCCTTGTGTGGGTTGGTGCTATCACCATCCCCTCCCCAAAGGCATTTAGCAGGGGATAAATGCAAGGAGATATTAACAGCTAAAGTAGACAGCATGATTCCAAGTGTTCAATGAAGAGATTGTTCATAATGCATTATGAAAACATAATATTCCAGCTGTTCCTTTTTTTATATATAAATAACCTACATTTGTACCAGCAATTTGCTGATTCCATGTTCAACAGGTAAAGCAGTAGCTGGAAGCCAAAAGCTTTTACAGATTTCTAATGCGATCTACAGTGTTCCCTTTCATTTCTTATTTCTGAAATGGGTTGAACAGGAAATTATTTTGCCTCTGCAAAAAAACCACAAAAAATTCAACCAGCAAAATTCCCCACCCACCCTGAATCAGGATGAGGAGTTGAAACCTTGTAACTTCCAATAAGCCAAAAAAAATCCAACATAAATCAATCATCTGTTTAAGTTGATATATTTCAAGATAAACATTTTCATGAGCTAATTCTGAACTATTTGGGTTTTATTCTGATCCCCTTTTAACAGAAAAGTATCGTAGTTGATTTAAACTCCAAACCAAAGAACTGATTAAACTGGAACAGCATGCTTCCTTTCACTCTAAACAGTTTCAAAACTGACACCAATGCAACATACAGCTTCCAAAAATATCTAGATTTTCTTTGACAAAAAATGGGGAGTCTAAGTTCATCAGCAAATGAAAAAGTGGCCATTAATACTGGTTCACATTTGATCAAGTTATTGTTTTGAACTGCAAAGCTGGACACCATTCATTAGTTCGGTGCACAGAAACCCCAATTTTTGTGGGCAGATTTCAGATAGAAGCCTCTACCTACACTTTCTTATGGAACAACATATTTGTACAGCAAATCATTTCAAGGTGACTGTCATCTATCTGGTCATCACTTAAAATATCCTATAAAATCAGTGCACTGTGTACACTCCTGCTAACAGAAAATAGGGTGACCACTGAGTTAAACCTGCTGGTCATGAAGTCACAGTGTTCCATTTCTCAGAGTTGTTGAGTTCTACTTTTTGAAGAAATTGAACTGATGAAAAGTTGCTCTGACCCCAAGCAAACAGGTCCACAGAGAGCAGCACAGAGGGCACCAGGCTGCAGTTTAACACTACAGCATGAAGTACAGAATTATACACTTACTTCATACTTCAAACCAGGAAATCTGTCTGGATATTTACATTAACACATCAATAAACTGCTACAAGAGTTGTTGCACTACCAGCCTTCCTTGAGAAGCTAAGACCTGCTTCTGGAGGCAGCCAAGAGATCAGGGAGCAGAGTAAATCTGTTTGTGCTTGTTCCTCTTCTGGAAGTGTTGATGGTAGAAACAATACACGAAAATACTTGTTTGAGCAAGCTTATCTGCCAGCTGTTGAGGCAGAGAGTGCAGAGCACTTGGAAATGAAATACAAACAAAGGAATATAACTAAGGGGCTCAGGAGCCAAACTCCTCTTTTAAATAGTTAATATTGGGACAGATATTGAAAGGTAGCTAGTTATCTAAGGATGCAACTCTGCATAAAGTGCTTGGAGCCAACTGCCTGTGCTGTCCTGTAGTAGTTTTCCAGCAGTGATGCAACTTCAGACATTCCTTTTCATTCTGGCTCCTCATTTGAAAAAAAAAAATAAATAAAAATCTCCCTTGAGCTAAAGCAGTGTTAAAAAAAAGGGACACACAAAACCTGATACATTGGGGGGCAGTTCCAGATTCAGCACACGTGCTCAAATCCCCACGGCTTCTCATGATCTGAGTGTCTGCCTACACAGCAGAGAGGCAAACACCACCCTGTACCTCGGGGAAACCCAGAAACAGCATTTACACACTCTCACCATTAGAGCAGACCACGGCAGCAACTCCCAAACTTTTGTGCTTACAACCTCAGCGCCCGCTGCAATCAGCCTTTCCAAAGGGCTCAGGGCTCCAAGTACCGACACGAGTCACCGTGATCCTCCGGGGCTGGTGACCACCCTGGGCAGCCACGAACCCATCCCTCTTCCAGAGTGACAAACCACAGAACGGGAGCACTCTGCCACTCATGGAAGCGACTCCGGAGAGCAGAGCACGCTAAAACAGAAAGGAAGAGCCCCGGGTTCATCAGTGTGAGGTCCAGACGGGACTGTGCTGGGAAAGCTGCATCCCACGGGGGATGCTCTGTGCGGGGGTCCGGGCTCTGGTGTGGAGATGCAGAAGGACAAACAGAACGGAGCGGCCCCTGTGCTGGTCCTGCCCGAGCGGGAGGGACAGAGCCGCCCATCCCCGGGCAGCACCGGGCTGCCCGTGCCCGCTCCGGCCGGGGAACATTCGGGGGACACTCGGGAAACACTCCGGGGATACTCGGGGCACACTGGGGCCACACTCGGGCCACACTCCGGGGACACTCGGGGGACGCGGCGCTGCCCCGGCCCCCCCGCCAGCCGGGCAGCGGAAGGAGGGAGAAGCTTACCCAGAAGCGGGACCCGCAGAAAGCCTCCATGGCCACGGCAGGGGCGCAGAGCACAGCCGGCAATGCAGACACCGGGCGGCAGCGGCTGCAGGACAGGGACCAGGAGCGGGACCGGGAGCAGGAGCCGCAGCAGCAGCAGCAGGAGCAGGAACCGGTTCCGTCCCTGCTGGGCGGGCCGGGGGCGGGGGCGGCGAGGCCGGCGCTCCCCATCCCTCCCCTCCCTGGGCGGGAGGAGCCCGCACCAGCCCGCACCAGCTCTGCCCGGCTCGGGAGGGGCCCGGGAGATGGGCCAAGGTCTGCTCTGGCCTGGTTCCGATGTGCGGTGCCCTTCCTGTGCTCCTGAGCCCACCTCACACCATGGGTGACATCCCACCCCCCCCCGCGCTCAGGGTGACCTGCAGGGACAGCCACACCCCTGCTGATGGAGGTGGCTTTAGTGGTACCCACGTGTCGAGGAGAAGCTGTGGAAACTCCCATCCCTGCAAGTGTTCGAGGCCAGGTTGCACAGGGCCCTGAGCAATTTGGTGTAGTGAGCGGTATCTCTGCCCATGGCAGAGGGTTGGAATGACAGGATTTTAAGGTCCTTTCCAACCCACACCGTTCAGTGATTCAAGTGAAGTGTGTGCTGAGGAGTGCATAAAGCTGGGCCACTTGCTGTTTTTGGGCTGACTGTGTCCATCCATCCAGACCACTCAGGGTAATGATAACATCATGGAGAGGCTTCTTGTCTGCTCTTCAGAGTGCTGTGGAGTGTGATTTCCCCAGCAGGACTTAAGTGAGCATCAGATTGCTTTTGCATCCATCTACAGCCTGTTTCTTGATGCTGGTTGCTTCTGCTGTGATTAAACGCGTGGCATGGATCCATTTTCAAAAGCCTTCAGTCAATATATTTTCCTGATTATATGTAATTAATGGGTTTCATAGCGTGGCACCTTGGACACAGTCTGGATTTCACGTCCCTTTGATGCAGAAGCACTGTTTGCTTTCCTCTTTATTAGGACTTCTACAGTATTGTTGACCTTCTAACACTTGCTGTTCATTCACCCACTTACTGCAGCATCTGGTTCAATTAACATCATCTCACACAAAGTAACCCTGCTGCCAGGGTTAAAATCAATATCTTGAGAGTCTGAGTTTCTTTCCTTTCTGTAACATGCAGAACTCTCGGGTAGAAGGATGTGGTCAAAAGTGTTCACCAGAAAAAAAAGGAATAGCATAGAATCATAAATCAGAAAATCACAGGATCATAAATCAGGGAATCACAGAATGGTTTGAGTTGGAAGGGAGCCTGAAGCTCCTCTAGTTCCAAGTCCCTGCCATGGGCAGGGATGTCACCCACTTGATCAGGCTGCTCATGGCCCCTGGTCTTGAGCACTTCCAGGGATGGGGTATCCACAGCTTCTCTGGGCAACCTGTTTGAGTGCCTCAGAGAAGGGCAGTGCTGCTGTGTCCCAAAAATATGTCATTCCTGAACAAAAAATATTCTGCTAATCCTTTATAGAGATACTAGGACTGTTTTCCACCCAAAGTACTATCAGAGAAAGCCATGAGCACTGCTAAGAATTTGCTTTAGACACTTACTATAAGCTGGCTAAAGGTGTGCTGTTCTCATTAGTGTGGGAAGATAAGCTCTTGCCCAAGATAAGGTTCTCGGGTGATTGCCTACAAGATCTGAAATGTCAGACTGAGCCAGGCTAATCAACACAATCACATTTCAACCCTCTGGAGGAAATACTAGAGAAGTCCTCGCCAAGTGGGTGAATGAGATCTGAGGGCACAGTGGGTTGGCCGTGCAAGTCTTACTGAGAAACTTTTGTTCAGTGGAATTGCACTGCAATAAAAGTTTTAAGAAAACTCAGAATTACCTGAGCATTACTCCTTTATGACTCTTTAAATCTCCTCTCCTTCAACAATCTCTGAGAGCAGCTGCTCTGAGAGAAGTGCTGAGAATTTCATGTCTCCTGACACATGGGCGTGCTCCACTGGGCTTCTTGCACCAAGGAGCAGGATTGGGTGCAGTTTGAGAATGTGCTCAAAATTAAGACCAGCTCTGACATTATGAGATGTCACAGGTACAGAGGCACCTCACAAGCAGCTACTGTAGGCCGTGTGTACAAGAAGGGAGAGGTTTAATCTATCAGTGTGCTGCATAGTCCAATTGACATGTGAATTAATTCCTGATTAAATTATTGACTTTGGTTGTTCTGTTGAACCTCATTTTTTTCTACCATATCCATAGAGGAATTATGATATTTCCCTTGAACTCACAAGACTCTAATTAAGGAGCCCTAAATAATTCTGCCACTTGTTTCATGTTCCTAATTAATGGTGGGCAGCTTCTGCTGTCAGTAGCAGTTGATGCCATTAAAGAGGAATGGTAGTGATGAGTGAATGCCAGCTGGGGTGCCAGTTCCCCCTACATCCAAACTGGGTAGTCTGGACCTCACAGTAGACACTGTGACTTGCACTGGCTTTGCACTGACTTCCATGTGCTGTCTGGCAAAGCAGACAAGCAGAGAGGGAAAAATCAAAGGCAGGAATTAAGGAAGTTTTAACTTCTCAGACAGACAAGATGGAGAGGGAAGCTTAAAAGCTCCTGGGAAAGGCCAGGGCTGACACTGGTGCAAAGCCAAGCCTGAAGCACTATGATGGGCAGGGCGGCTCACTTTGGTCCTGCTTCCTTTTGATGGTGGGAATGGAGATGGAGGTACCTAGAACATGTCATTACTCCTGTGATGTTCCCTCAAATGCAGGCTAGCTCTGCAGGAAAATGAAATGTCACCTTTGGTGCCAATGTCAGGGAGTCATGAACTCACCTGCTCTCACCAGATATTTATTCTTTATTCTGGGGACTGGCAAGATCTGGTTTGGATCCATTCTGCAATAATGTATTCGAATCTTCTTTTTCATGCCAGCTGCACAGGAAGGGACTTTTCACCTGCTAACACCTTGAGCAGGTCAAGCCAGAGCAATCAGGAAGCGCCTCCAGGCACACCCGAGCCCTGCAGGAGAGCCCAGATATCAACTGGAGTGATTGTCTGGGGCAGGACAGGAGGAAACGTGAGGGAGAAGCTGTTTGTGTAAGCACAGTGCCAGCTATGAGGCAGGCTGCTTTTCATGTCACACCTCATGCCAATTCTCAAAGCATTGACAGCAGGATGAAGTGTGGCCCGCTCTGTATAAAAAATATCTGTATAAAGCAGCACATTCAGAGCTGAGGGCTGGGGACGTCCTGAGCATGTGCAGCTCTGAAAATTGCAGTTTTAGGGTTAGTTGACTATAAATATCACCTTCTTTCTCTGCTCGGATCAGCAGAGCCTCAGCTTCCTTTCCAAGACCCACAGAGGTGTCACATTTTACAGATGGTAAGAAAAAGAGGTAATGCAAAGAGGGTGCATTTACAGCAAGGCCCTATAATTTACTTCATAAAAAAAGGGGGGACACAACACACATAAGATGGGAACTTGTAACAAACTGCTTAAAGTTAACACTGAATGAGTAGCAGCAGACTTGGGCTTTCTTCTTCTCAATGCTGTTGCAAATATGTGCATCTCCCATCTTGCACAAAAGGATTTAATTTCCTCATTTCTGGAACGTGCAACAAGCAGTTTAGAAGCCCCATAATAAAACAGATGAGGGAGTGGGCTGGGAATTTGCAGCCCCAGTTTTTACTCACGGCACTCCTTTTGGGCATGTATCAGCTACATGACTTTGTAGGAGTGGAAGGCAAGATTCCCTGGCTGGAAGTACAGAGGTGGCAGTTCCCTTGGAAGTCAGCACAGGGAACTTGGGTCTGTATTTAGCCTGGAGCTGCACTGTAAGGCCATTCATGCTGCAGGGTGAGGTGGGGTCCACATAATTCATCAAGTCTCTGTGAAAGGAGAAAATGGTGTTTGTATGACTCCTCCAGGACACCATGTGTAATACCAACCTGCCTCATTCCATGGGTGCTCCTGCACCTCATATTGAGAGCAATGAGCAGGAGAAGAATCTAGATATGCTGAGGACTGCCAAGATCATCCCCAGTGGTCCTGGAGCTGCTCCAGCTGTGAGCAGCTGAATTGTAAATGCACTGGGCATCTCTCTCACCTGCTAGATAATCCCACACACGTGCTTTCAGGTGCCTATAGAGGTTGGCAGAAGCCATGGCAGGTGTAACACACCCTGGCTTGTGGGTGGCTTGGCTGCAGGTGGAGCTCAGAGTGGTGGACAAACAGCCACAGACAAACAACACAAGGCACTTGGACCTTCTGGAGCTAAGGCCCAAACTTTCCTGCTTCAGCCCCTGATGCAATTGTCACAGTTTATCCTCTCCCTGGCCAACTCAGCCACCCCACAAACTCCTCCTACTTTTAATGGGCTGAAGCTGTTCAGGATTTCACCAAAAAATGGGCACACAGTGCCCATAAATACAAACACCTGGTCCTGCTTTGTTTGAACCAACATGGAGTTGTCACCAGCCCTTGGCCACACTGAGCTGGTGACATGTGGGAGAGCAGTTCTGTGCTGCCTTTGCAGGTGTCAGCATGGCACATGCTGTCTACTTCAGTGTGTATTCTTTGTAGAATAACTCCTATGCTCACTTCTTCCTGGTTTTCCCCTAAACAGCTGGATTCTGCTTTCTGTTTCCACAAAATAACTGTTAGCACAGTAAGCAATTAAGTGGTTTAACCATTCTTTCCAGTTCCCAGCTGGAGCTGCCAGGGTCTTTGGCTGCATTATTTAAGGTATTTCACAGATATGGAAAGATAATCTATTCAGGACCTCTGAAAGCTTGCCAATTATGGCATCCAGCGACTTAAGCAATAATAGAAAATGCCAGAGGATGCTGCAGGATTATAATGGTGTGTTTTAAACGTAACTAAAGCATTGAATACAACATGTAAAAAAGAACTTAAGGTCCAATCACCCTCAGTCGTGAAAATGCCAGCGAGGCTTTCGCTGATGACCACACCAAAGCAAACAGGAGCAGCAGGTTTTGGGGACCTCATGTGCAGCCTGAGCTCGTGCTCCCAAATCTGCCGACGGAACTTCCCACTTCGTGGCATTGCCATCTAGTGACAGGCACTCATCCTGCACCCGGGGAAACCCAAACCCTGAGCGATGGCACAGGGCTGGATCCATCCTCCTCCTCCTCCCACACTGGGAGAGCAGAGGTTAAACCCTGTGGAGGCACAGGCTGGGGATGGATCGGAGCTGCTGTGAGTGACAGCACTGCGCTGTGCTGTGCGTGTGTTTAAAACCATGTGAAGGGACAAGCACATTTCTCAGGTGCTGCCACAGCCTCTGAGATGCCAGAGAGCCCCAGGATGGGTCATTCTCTCCCTGGGATTTGCACAGGCAGCCAGGGAGCAGCAGTGCTGGTGGGTGTGAGGAGCATGGTGGCTTTGAACAGCTCACACAACATCAAGCACACAGGGCTCTGCCACAGTGAGAGAAAGCCTTCCTCTCCTCATCCATAATTGGGATTTTTATATATTCAGTGATTGAAAATGCCCTCATAATTAGAAACTATTCGGCCAAGAAGGTCAAATCTGGCTTGTGTGAACAATAGTGTGGCCAGCAGGACCACAGCAGCGACCATACCCCTGTACTGAGTGCTGGTGAGGCCGTGCCTTGAATTCTGAGCTCAGTTTTGGGCCTATCACTACATGGAAGACGTGGGGCTGAAAAACGAACAGAGCTGGGAAAGTATCTGGAGCACAAGTCTGATGAGCGTCTGAGAGAGCTGAGGGGCTCAGCCTGGAGAAAAGGAGGTTCAGGAGGAATATTTTCACTCTCTACGACTCCCTGACAGGAGGGTGCAGCCAGGTGGGGGTCAGTCCCTTCTCCTGGTAACAAGCAAAAAGAACGAGAGAAAATGGCCTCAGCTTGTGCCAGGGAGGTTTGGATTGGATCTTAGGTAAGACATCGTCACTGAAAGGGTGCTAAGGCACTTCAACAGGAAAAGTGGTGGAGTCATCATCCCTGCAGGCATCTGAAAGACACGTAGATGTGGCACCTGGGGACATGGTTTAGTGGTGGCCTTGGCAGTGCCGGGTTGAGCCAGTGATGCTAGAGGGCTTTTCCAACCTGAACGGTTCTGTGATACCAAACACAGCCACACCGACCCTGCGCTGTGTCTGCAGCGTCGAGTCGGGAACCTGACAGCCCCTGACGGGTCCTGCGGAGCCCTGTCCCCGCTAGCAGGGGGTCCCAGCCCCGGGCAGGGGGCAGCTGGCCCGGCCCTTGTCCCACGCCCACTAGGTGGGAGCAGAACGCCGCGCTTGGAGCGCGCCCGGCGCTGCCGCCTGCCCGTGGGACACCGCCGGGACCGGGACACCGCCGGGACCGAGACACCGCCGGGACCGAGACACCGCCGGGACTGGGACACCGCCGGGACCGGGACACCGCCGGGACCGGAGCCTCGTCCACCTCCTGCAGCGGGGCTTGGGCCCCCCAAAATCCCCCTGACCTTAACCTTTTGATGTGCAGGATCCTCACTTCTGTCAGCTGCTCACAGCGGGTCCGTTACACCGTCCTGATGGTGATAAAGGGAGCCATCTCTTTAAATTGCTTTTTTCCTACCTCATTCTGGGGGGATTCTAGTGCAGGTCGCATTTTAGACGTGTTTCTGTGTTTCAGTTTGTATCTCTGGAACACCTGAAATACAGAAGGTACAAACAAGCCTTTCCTATTTCTCATCTTGAAGGGCTTAGCAGAGCTCTGGCTGAGGAACGTGGTGTGCACACAGTGGGACACTGCTCTGCTGAAGCAGGATGTGGTCACCTGTCCGAACAAAGAAATAAATTCAGCTCAAAGTGCGGCTTCCCTAGGCATGGAAATCACATAGAAAGCAACCTGGTTCCATGTGTCATCCCGATTACTCAAGTAATGGAATAACAAAATGCCATGCCCAAGCTCAGGAAATTGAGATTACGCCCATAAGCAGCCGGCCTGGCTTGGAGCCTTTGAAAAACCACAGCAAAATTCTGCAGGAGAGCTTCATACAGGAACACTCACAAACCAGAGAAGATAAACAAGCCCTCTCACAAGCTCCTCTGAACCCCGGTGAGCTCACCTCTGAGAGCAGAGGTGTGAAGTGCTTGAGCCTGTGACAAGCTCTGCTTCCTTGGCTCAGCCCAGCTTACCTTAAAGCCCTGTGGATCCTCCAGGCTCAGAGGGCTGGGAAGGCATTTCAGTGGTTCCAGCGTGGTGAGGTTGGCCCCGCAGCCTCGACGACACAAACACATTACAGAGCTCACCTGGAGTGGATTTGCACGGGATTTTGAACAGATCCACATTTTTCCTCCGTTTAAGGACTAGTATCCTTCCTGCTGTTTTTTCTACTGAGAGATTACTTTATTAAAACATCCTCTAGATAACAAAACTGGTCTGGGTGTCAATTTAGGGTCCCTCCTGCTGCAAAGCAATCAGATCATTCCAGGAAGTGAGGAGCAGGGCTGCAGAGCACCCAGTGTCTGGTTCCTCCCTCCAGTGGCTGCTCCCAGGAGAAAGGAGGTTTCATGTTAGCAGCTACATAGGGGTTTGCTAAAAACCCCTGAAGAGCTTTTTAACAAGGTCCTGTAGTGCCAGGACAAAAGGGGGGATGGCTTCAAACAGAAGGAGGGCAGGTTTAGGTTAGACAGTAGGGAGAAATTCTTCTGTGAGAGGGCAGGGAGGCCCTGGCACAGGTTGCCCAGAGAAGCTGTGGCTACCCCATCCCTGGAAATATCCAAGGTCAGGTTGGATAGGGCTTGGAGCAGCCTGGGACAGTGAAAGTTGTCCCTGCCCATGGCAGGGGATGCGACTGGATCAGCTGTAAGGTCCCTCCCAACCCAAACCATTCTATGAAATGTTTCTGGTAGTACCTGAGCTCCCTGCTGCCCTTGAGCCCCCAGGCAGCACCATGCCCACCAGCTCCTGCTTCACAAGGAGTCAAATGACAGCAGGAGACGCTGCTGGATTTCAGGCTGGATATCCCAAAGATGTGAATGAGTGGTAAAGTCCAGCATCGTCCTCTTCGCAAACAGATCAGACCTGCCCCTTCTCCTCAGCCTTTTCTTTGCCCTGGCTGCAGCTCTCTCTGCTGCAGCACAGAGCTGTTCCTGCCAGGGCACAGGGATCCCCCAGGGCACAGGGATCCCCCAGGACAGGGATCCACACCAGGGCACAGGGATCCACCAGGACACAGGGATCCACCCCAGGGCACAG